>QANU01031716.1:202628-299284 GCA_003254905.1 Nissolia schottii
TGTAAGATTATTTCATAATCTCATAAAGATTTGGTCCATGTATCTTATAGTGATACTAACTCTAATTAAAGGGAATCAAGATGATGGCAATTGATTCTGTAAGATATGATAGAGTTAGTGGGGGGTATTTTAGTAAAACCGACCCTCCCCTCTCCCTTATAATTAATATGGCTTTACTCAAAGAAAAGGTACACGAGTGTTTTTAAGGATTCCAAAGAATTCAGAAAACATTACGGTTTGAGGTCTGCCGCTCTTCTCACCATCAGAAGGGGTTGTAAGGATCAAAGGAAGAGAGGGGAAAAGAATTTATCAATTCCATCCAATCACGACAATGGATCCGGGTATGTCTCTCGTTCTTAACCTTATTTATAATGTGATAATCATAAATTTCAAGATCGTTGTTTCCATGAATTTGTTAATGGAAAATTACAACTTACAGTAACAACTAGTGAGCATCAAATGAGACTTAAGCGTATTTGGCTATCTAAGGTGTTACACTTTGCCCTTACCCTTCTGGGCAGAAGCTGGTGTTGCCACGGGTTTAGCTGTGGAAACATAGTGGTATGATTAACTAGATAGGTGAAAAAGGAAAAAGGAAAAGAGGCACAGATAATCAGAAAAGAGTTACTACCTTCCGTAGGAGGGTAGTGTCTTTGTGCTTCCTCTTCTTTGTTGTGGTGTCAACAGATTCAGGAGTCACCAAAATGAAAGATGAGATAATCATCCATAACCTTTGGAAGCAAGTTTTGATAAAGTTGATCCCACCATTGTTGAAAACGGTTTGTGTCCTCAAGGGTGGTAGCAATTCTACCACTTCAAAACTCCTAAAGATTCGTTGGTGATCCCTTCTCATGCCAAGTAGATCACGGGGGTTGATGTATGTCCTATTACCAAAACTAGGAATAGAGCTAGTGCATATTGAACCAAACCAAAATGTTTTGCAAAAAATTGGGCATATATGGCTCACGGCTAGTTTTGGTATAGCAAGAGGTTGGTTTGAAGCCATTGGGAATATCCCTAGCCTTAAGCACAAATAGAAGGTATTCTTGCAAGATTTGAATGTCCCCTTGGGATAGGCCAGAAGGGTTGGTCCTAACCCACATTGGCCCTAAGACCTTGGAGGAATAAGGGAAAAACTCAAGGATAGGTTTGACCTTGATCTTAAATAGAGCAATGGCCAAATCAAATAAAGATGTAGTAATAAGAGGGATGGTCCCATAAATCTTGGTATATTCGAGGGGTAATAGATTTCTGAGACAATCATCAGGAAAGAGCTCGGAGAAGTAAAGGCTAGCCCAAAGGGGCAACAACCATAAAGGGCTCTGTGTGGTGTGTATAGGCTCATGGTTGTAGAGATAAGCAATAGTTATAGACATATTGCGGTAATGAAAAGAAAGAAATAAAGAAGCTAAATTGTAGGTCTTCCCACGCGTGATTGAAACAACAAAATGAGAAGCTTCTTACACCACTTATGTAGAGCTGGAGCACAAAAAATACTTACAGAACCAATATAACGGGAAGGCGTGGTGCTCAGCCAGAATGATGTGATCCTGTTGAGAGCTAGCCTTGTAAAAATTGTTGCAGACAATGTTTCCCTTAACAAAGAGGATATTAGCAGGCTCGGAAAGGTTCTTGTAATCCAAAGCGATGTCATCTCATGCGTTTGGAGGCCAAGGATGACCGCCACATCCATCAAAGTGGGAGACATGATTCTAAATGGAAACACGAAGGCATTGATGCCAAGATTCCAAAAGTTCAGCAATGTAAAGATCGGGTTCAAGTTTTTGGGTTGGTCCTTAAGGCCAATGGCAAGCATGTCCCTAATCTACCAATTCTTCGAATCCCAACCAAGAGTAGGATGGGGTTGTCGGTACCACTCAGCGTATTGAAGGCTTGATCTTGGTCAGGTCTTTAGGGATATCTACATGGTCAATATAATAGCAGAACAACAGAACAGGGAGCATCACTACTAGCTTGTTTGTCTATGAAAGCTAAAACGAATATACATACATCCACAAGTCAATAACAAAGAAACTACTGAGTACTAGGCGAAACAAGGTTGCGGAACCTCACCCAAAAACCCTCAACTATCACTAGTGCCATTGGAGCTCCTCGACTGCCTTCAAGGAAGTTTTACGAATCTTGGGCCCCACTAAATTATGATTAAGGTTATTTCCTACTAGATTACTCAATATTAGTGAGTTAATCATCATGGTCAAATTGGAAACATTACGAAATAAAACAACTACTGATAGCCTGAAGGTCCAACCGATTACGAGCCTCCTAAGAATCGAGAAAATTCCTTTCCTGGGTTGCCCTAAAGATCCCACCCCAAACTTTCCTAACTCAAGATAACATCCCAAACTTTCCTTACTCAAAATAACATCATTAAAATTTCTCGCTAGAAACCATGGAGATGACATTTTCCTTTTCAAGTTGCAATGATGATCCTAAAGCAAGTTTCTCAAGTTTAGAGTTGGACTAGTGTAAATCGACATACAAGTCCAACTAAGTCGATCACAAGATAAATAAAAGGTGACAACTTGGTATGGGAAATCAAAAATAGAAAAACAAATCATTGGATAGTTAGTCAATACCCAAATGTCTCCACCCTAACTTCTGCCTTCCTCAATGGCCACTTAAAAAAATCCAAGCCAAGAAAAAATTTGAAAAAAAAATTAAATTTATACGAATTTTCATGTGTAATATGATTAACGGTCTGTATTTGTTAATGTACTATTACCCCCATATGCCTTTTCCCCTTACATTAGAAGCACCCAATATGTCCCACACCAATAGTTTAATATTTTGTAAATTCAATGAAAACATACTAGGGGGAATGACGATATACGTTGATCCTGCTCTGTCGAAGATAGATCACGTCATCAACTTCACTTCAGTGTTCTCCTTTAATGAGAATGCTACCATGGTGTCCTATCACGAGGAAGAACCACATGCCCACTCTTTGAATACACACCTCAAGATCTGATGAAGTCGAAGATAAAGCTTCATTTTGAACAGTAATACATTTTTTCTTCATCTTGGCGTATTAGGTATTGTTAGTCCTCTCACCACCTTCGTCGAGCCCACCTTCGTATTTCTGCCACCCTTCAAAACTCTAGAAGAAATTTGTCACTAAACACAATTGATTTCACGGGAGATTGCTACAAAACCCTTGCTTTACCACTGTTCACGTGTTTTCCAAGTGGGCTTTTAGTGGCAGCATGAGGTTCACGTGACTTGTCACCATCACTGATTTTGTCTTTTCCCTTTTTTGCTACTTATGTCCCATTATCGCGTATTTTTGAATTATGACACTTCATAATCGTTTTCCATTCACCCCCCCATTAATGTGATTGTCTACCATTAAATAAAATTCGATGATGCTGTCATTTTGAATTGATTGTCATTGACCTTTACATTTTGAATTCATGTCGTTTTCCCATTTAAAGCCTCATGATTGTTGGTCAAAATGATATGATTAGGATTTGAATATATTTTTTTGGACGTGGATTAAGATATGAATCTTGCTTAATCAGATATAAATCCAAATTTTGATTTGGCAACTGAAATTATGGGATCCCTATAACTGTATTAACTGAAGCGACCCGCCTGCCATGCTAGCTGATGATTTGGTGTGTTTGCACCACTAAGTTGTTTGTGAAGGTGAAATAGTGTGTAATGTGCTCAAAGAGATGACACTTGCCATAAATGAGATGCGAACTCTCAAAGATAACATCATGCCAATGATCTTGAATCCACACTTTCTTTTCCATCGATTTGGAAAGACCAATCTCCACACATGTAAACTTTCCCGTCTCCAGTCTCCACAGACTTCGCATCAATGTTAACTTTAATTGGGCATCCTAAGGATAATGCAACTATTTAGATTGCGTCCTCTAAATAATTAAGGTTCAACCCCTCAAAATGAATCAAAATGATAGTATGCTTGAAACAATCATCACTCGGATTGAAGGAGGATGTTCATTGTTTCAACCACTCAAAAGCTTTTACTACAAATGCCTCGTTCAACAATTGGATAAGGTTTGCTACGCTCTCCTAAAAGACCGTTCATGGAAGCTTACCCTTCCCGCCCGAGCTTTTAGTATGTGCCAGCATCCTCTGCATGATCTCCTCATCAGTATAAAGCCCCTTCCAAACTATTCCACTAACCTCCTTAGCTCTCACTTCCACCTTACTTCCTATGCTATCCTCTTACCCGAAAAGCACCCATAACCCTATTATCTCCCTCTCCATTCTCTCTCACACTCGCTTGCTCTCTCTCTTTTCACAATTCTATACTATTTAGGCTTGAATACTAATCTAATCTATGTATAAAATATTCTAGCTTTGCTTTTATCCCAAATGAACTAGTGACAATGGGATCCTATTATCACAAATTTGATTAACTAATCTGATTAATACCACCTGAATCAAACTCACATAGGTATACTCTTGTTTGACTTAATAAAATATATTTGTATTTTAATAGTTTGTTATGAAAAGCTTAAGTATGTTATTTTGAATGTAAAAAAAATTTCATTCAAACAAGAGTCTAGCATATTAAATATCAACAGTTGTTTTATTAATTAAAGTAATTATTATAGTCAACTTTTGATAAAATATCAATTTACTTAAATAATAATATTAAAATATTTGGTTCGATAGACATTTTAAAGTTAAGGGGAGTGGTGGTTTGACTACATTAAATATTAGGTTAACTAGATAAAAAATTGTGTTTGGTAAAAATCTAAGAACTAGTCTTAAAAAAACTAATTTTAAATTGATGTTTTTTTATCTAATTTTTTCTCATTCCCACCATTTCACTTTTCACTGCTCACAATTTTTTTCAAGTTCATAATTCTTTTTCTTTTAATTTAAAATGTCTACTCTTATTTCACATTCATCTTATCATATGCTTTCTCTGATTTTCACTTTGAATTATTATCTTTATTATCAAACAATGAACGAAGACAGAAATAGTTCATGTTAGTAAAATAATTTATCTTGTTACTATTTATAAATTTGTAGATGTTTAATTATTTCTTTTCCATTACACTTCTTCGTTTGTCATTTTGGTTTGGGATTATTTACTACTTGCTCCTTGTGCAGTAACTTCAATTCCAACTTTTTTTGCTTATGTTATGCGATTTTGGATTTAAATATGTTTCAAATTCTATGTGGCATGATGGATGCTATTTTTTTTTATCAACCCGATTTAAATTTTTTTTAAAGCTTTTTTAAGCTACCAAAACACTGTATTTAATAATTTATCATTAATTTTATATGAATTTATTTTGTTGATAACTATTAATTTATTTTATTATTTTAACATGATAAATATTGATAATTTATAAAATATTTTACAACTAATTTTAAAAATTAGTTGTGAACCAAACATAGTTTAATTAAAAATTAGTTCTTTATTATTTAAGTTCACAAATTTAATTTTATTTTCTACTTAATTAAATTGATTCTTAAAGTTACCAATCGCCCGTGTGTCTATTATATTTAAAAGCACAAAATTGAAACATCTGTTTGCAAAATAATTTGATCTATGCGAAAAAAAACTACCCCGGTTTATAGTCAATCGCAAGTTCAGCTAAATGTTTTGGTTGCAATTCTAAAATATATTTTGGTTAATGTTTTTGATCGATTCAATTGAATTGAACGTAATAGTTTTAGGACTTCATAAAAAAATATTACAGATAAGGGAAGAACTGAAGAAGAACTTTAGAGCATAAATATAAGAGTGACAAATATTCTAGTTGAGCTAATATAGCCCTTGAACCACAAATTCTACGTAATTACATAACAATAATGCTAGGTGTACAATATTTTTATTGTCATCGTATTGTTACCATATAGCGTACATATGGTATAGTATACATAGCGGCACTGAGTGTACAAACTTTTGCACACATATACACAAACTTTTTTTTTACAAATATGTATAAACATTTTTTACATACGAGATCAAATCAAATTGAATCTACAATGCATTAAATAGCAAAAAGTAAATGTCGCAATCTCTCTCCTGTTCCGCACTACTTTAAGTGTGTGAATTCACTCACTACCATACACAAACATTTAATAAGCAAATGTACAAACTTTTGACTGACGTGCAGAAACAGAATACCACATAAATGAAATAAAAACGTTGAATAAAAAAAAATTAATGCTTACATGCACAAACTTTTGAACAACTAGAAACAAGAAACAAAAAATATGATGGAAACAAAAACGAAAACAAAGATGAAGAAGAAAACTTTTGTGTTCATGTATACAAATTTTTTAACAACAATAGACAATCTTTTCTACACATATGCACAAACTTTTTAACAATTAGAAATGAATACTATGACAGGCACGAAAACGTAAACAACAATTAAAAAAGGAAACTTTGGAGACAATATGCACAAACTTTTTAGCAACAAAAATGAATACTATGACAGACACAAAAACGAAAACGACGATGAAAAAAAAAAACTTTGACGCTCACATACAAAATCTTTTGAACTACCATGGACAAACCTTTTTGCACACATGAACTAAACTTTTGAACAACTTAAAAAAAATGACGAAAACGAAAATGAAAATTCTGAAATCCATAATATCTTGTTAAGAAGAAAAAATAAAGAAAAATTTATACCAAGATAATGTAGGTGATAAATGAAGAAAAACGAACAACAAAAATTGAAAAAAAAAATCAAAGGAAAAAAAACATTAGTGATAAATGAAAAGAAAAAGAAGGGAGAGTGATGGGAGAAGAGAATGAAAAAAAAGGGAAAGAAACGAAGAAGAGGAGTTTAAGAGGAGGAGAGAATAAAAAAAATAACAGAAAAAGAAGAAGACGAGCGTATGAGACGAGAGATAAAATGTGCATATAATAATAATGTAATGACAAAAAAATGATGCACACAAAAGTATATTTTGTTATGTAAATAAAACTACATTTGATTGAGATTCATCATGTGAGAGTAAAAAATAAATTTTTTATTAATCAAAAGCTTTCTAATGATTATATCTTTAATAGATAATGAGTATTGGAAGATACAAGTTTGAGCCATGCGATGCTAAATAAGGAGTTGTAGCATCTTACCCATGGATTATTATCACTTCATAACCGAAACATGATGCAAGGGTTATCAACTGCAAGAGGATAAAAACAAGGAATGTGAAAGATAAAGGTGGGAGTCCAACATAAAGAAAAATAAAAGGAACTCCAATTGGGCAGAAGAGAGAAGCGTAGACCAGTCATCCTATCCATAACCCTGTTCTTTCAAAAGCCACCATGGACTTGTGCCTTGCTCTTTTCATTTGTCTCCATGCTGGGCATTGGAGATAGCAAATTGGGTCCTTCCCGAGGAAGCAGCAGACCCAACCTGTGAGATTGTATGGAATGGAATTCCAGAGCAACACAAACTGACAAACGTTGGCCTAATTGGCAGCGTCACACACAACAAACACTCCAACGGCAGAACCCCACAACTACGTACAACGCCACCCCTCCTGCAAAGCACCACACACTTTGTGGTTTGTTTCTTTGGCCTTGTCTTTTTTTCTTTTCTTTCTTTTTTTTTTTAATCTCTCTTTCTTTCAAACTCAGAAATCAAAATAAATAAATATAAAGGAAAATAAACGAAGAAAGATAAATAAAATGAAGAAGACAAGCATGCTTGCTGACACATAACTTCTCAAGTAACTTAAAAAGACCAGCAAAGAAAGAGAGCCCTATTATTTCAGCACCATGAGACACTGTAATGACTGACTAATTAACAGTTACCCCACCTTATAACAATTTAGACAACAATTAAAAAGAAAGAAAGAAAGAAAAACCCAAATGGGGTAAATAGCTAGCTAACACATGGGGCCGGAGATATATAATCTATCTTTGTCCTCCTCGATCAGTAATCTGCAGTTGCAATGCGACAGGAGGAGAGAGTGCGGCCCCATTGCATCACGTTCACATCACGTGCAGGATTGCAACCCATGGTGCTTGGAGTGACCGCGTTGAAGCTAGACAAAGTGTCACTGCCACCATGACTGCCGCCACCTCCTGCACCAGCGTTATCCTGGTCGCCATCACCTTCTTCACCGCTCCCATTGAAGCCAACCCTGTGAAACTCGGGCTTCTTGAACACGGAGCCCACAACCACCACCGTACTTGCCGCCACCAGGTTCCCCGCAACAACTCCGCCAAAGATCTGCCCCTGGGACCCGCAGAAGGAGACAGCAAACGAAGAACAAACCGGGTTGACCGAATTAGGAGTGAAAGGGCCAGTTATGTAGCTCCCAGTGATGGCCAACAGGGTGAAAGGTCCATGGAGAGTCAAAGCAGGAGAATGGGAATGTGGGTGGCGAAGGGTGACGTTGGAAATGGTGCCTGACCCGCCATGGACCGAGATGCCTATGTGGCGTCGGCGGGCGAAGTTCACCACGGCGTCCACCACGTCATTTCCGGCTGCAACCTCGATCACCACCGACCTCATAGCCTGCTCGCTGTCTTGGGTGATCACCACGGGCGCTTTCGGCTTGTTCTTGGAACCCGGGGGCCTTCCACGTGGTTTCTTTTGAGACGGCAGCGCCAACGGCTGGAATGGGTGGTTTCCAGCAGAGGAAGGTGGCAGCCTCCGGTGGGAAGTGTTGGGGGTGATCTGCTCCGAGGAGGAGTCGTCGGAGGTGTGGGAGAGGGACATTGAGATGCCATGCTTGGCCATTGTAAGAGAGGTTTTGGGGAGAGTGAGAGAGAGTGGCAAATTAAAGTGATAGATTTTTTAAGAGGATTTATACTGGTCAGAGAGAGTAGCTAGGGTGTCCTGTGCTGTGGGGTTTAAGCAAGGAAGGTTCAATACCGAAAGAAACGAGACTGTGGGGCCTCCTCGATCGGTAGACTAGGAAACAAAAAAATTAAAAGGGTCATACAGAGTCATACGTAGTCAACATAGAAAAACTTAACAAGAATTAAGGTCCTACTTTCTCTTTTGGTATGCATTGAGGTCGTAGTTTGTCAAATTATACTCAATATTTTAATAATGATCTAGTTTCGCACATGTATTAAATAAATGATAAAAAATAAATTAATTGTTACTTTAAAAATTATTCATGTTAATTTCTTTTTTTTTATTCTCAATTATTTACTTTGACGTCTTTCTTCTACTACTTTCCCTTAAGGAAGATATATTAAAAATAAACTTTTAATATTTCTTAGATTTTTTAAATTGACATTAATACGTGGAAAACAAAAAATTTTAAAGTGGACAAATGTTTGAGAAAGGAGGGAAGCTTCATACAATTTTATTTTTTTTACCTTATCAATGCATAAAATTGTAGTAATTTAAAATAGAATAATTTGCACAAATTATTCTTGAGTTTTCGTTTCATTTGAAAAAATAACTCATCTTACTTTAAAATATATGCAAAATACACATCAATTCATTTTTTATTATGTTTGATTAATTACTAGCGATCTGTTAAGTTTTTATTTTCCTTTTACGGGTTTTCACTTTTCAAAAGTTTGTAAAAGATATTTTAGAAACAGTTAAAATGGTAAGTTTTGGGTTTCTATTTTTATTTATTATGTTCAATATTTAATTTACAAAATTATGAAATAAAGAAGCATGTAATGAAAACATAAAATCAAACCAATCCCAAACTTCTCATAAAGGAATGTTAAAATAGAAAATGAAAATAAGAAATAATATGTTGTTGTTTTCTTTATTTTGTTCCCATACTTTTGAAATCATGAAACATAAAAATAAAAACAAAAATCTAGTAGACTATTGATGATTAGTTACAATTAAAAATAAAAATATTTTTTGAACACCAAACATGATGTAAACATCATGCTCAATTTTTCACACATCATAGACCTCACACTCACATTATTTGATGTGAGTATGGTCTCATAATGTGTGTGAAAGACTTACATCATACTTGGTGTTCAAATAGCGCCACCTTAAAAAAATGTGGTAGAATATAATTTTATACATATTTTACGGTGGAGAGTCATTTAATAAAAAAAATGTCGAAAGTAATATAGGCTAATTGTAATTTAAAATATTTGTTTGTTTTACTTTTTGGAGAATCAATTACTTTAAACTATTGGACAATCATGTACTTACTACTATATTAAATATGTATTAGTAAAAAAGTGCTATTCAACACCAGAAAATTAAATAGAGTTGAACAGGCTGCCCGATTCTTATATGCTAGACATGCGTGGGTTTTATTTGTTGGATAAAAAGAAAATGGGTTAATTACGTTTTTGGTCCCTGAAAAATTTGAAAGTTTGGTTTTAGTCCTTACATAAAAGTTTTAGTCCCTGTAGAATTGTAAAATTAGGTTTTAGTCCCTAGGGTGGGGTGANATGCTCATCACATATACACAATTTCACTCCTTTATAAACAATTTCACTTTCTGATTAAACAGCCAATCTAAACAATGAAAATCCATTATATTCCCTTGAGCTCCCTTCCCCTCCCTCTTAAACCACCAATCAAAATATGCACTTAATTCTTTCCTTTGATTTTCTTTCCCCAACCAAACAAAGGAAACTAATTTGCTTCCTTTTTTATTTCTTTTACTTCACTCTTCAATTTTCAAATCAACCAAACAAACTATGAGAGATAGTGAAAAAATGGGAGGAGGGCAGAGGAGAGAGAGACTGGGGCATCCTAAGTGAATTGATAGGGGATTTTATGTCTCACTTTATTCCTCCATAATTGAATATTGCAGCCTAAAAATGTGTAGCTTAACACTTAAATTATCTTATTTTGCACATTATTTTCTTTATGCCCAATGGTGAGAATTATTGCTTAATTTTGCCTTTTACGTTGTTTATGTATTTAGGTCATAATGTGAGTTGTAGACATGCAATTCTTTCAAGTCTTATATTTTAAAGAAAGCTAAGAGAAAGCCCTATAACTCTTATGAAGAGATGGAAAGTTGAATCAATTGTCCACTTGGCCGTTTTTGGCCCAAAAGTCATAACAATGATGCTGAAATTTTAGATTGGAGTTGTAACAAGGAATGAGTCATTACTCATTCATCTAAAGTCCAAATAAGGCACAATTTATATCTATTTTATGTAGAATTGAAAGATCTACAACTTTCGTAAAGACATTAAGAGCTAATTTGAATGTTTTGGTCATCTCAGGAGGCTTGCAATATTTTGACATGCTGATTGAACTCAAAATAGCGATTTTTGACCCCTTGGCCCATTTTGGCAAGACACAATCCAAATTTACATTGATTTAATCATTTAATATTAGTTTTATTTTAGATTTTAGGATTAATTTTCTCTTTTTCTCTTCTCTTATTTCTCTTTTCTTCTTCCCCCTCTAAACACTCTTTGATTTTAATTTTTGCTTATAACCTCCATCAATAGAGGACTAGATTGAAGCTTGTTCAAGGCCAACACCAAGTACCAATGAATGTTTGAGGTTTTGATTTATTTATTTATTCATACAATTCATATTTAGTTTCTATTCCTCTTTTCTCTTTTCTGTCTTTTAGATTCCTTTCATCGATTAATTGATTGCACGACTAATTTGAGTATGTATGATAAGGCGATGTATATGTCGTGCATGATTAGGATGAATTACTACAATGCACCTAAATTGGTAAAGGGAACNTCACTCCAATTTGAGACAAAACGCACAAAGGATTTGGTTAAGTCCTTTGATAATCTCACTTCTTGAATCACTCAAGAATTTAGGAGAATCACTCTCACAAATAAGTTTGATAAAAATCAAAGAAATGCTTAATCTTATTCTATTTTCGGATTAACACTTAGGCTGCCTTATATAACATGACAACTAGTGAATATTAATTATGACTTAAGCGTAATTAGTTAGCTAGCATGTTACACGTGCCGGTCATGATTTTCGAGTCGTGACAATATGGTATCAGAGCCAGTTTTCCCCGTGTCTAATGGAGAAAGTGTCCTTAAGTAAAATCACTATTAGATAAAATTAATGGCCGCTATTTGCACAATGCGTGATGTTAACTAAGGCTTGAAGGATGTTAGTCATGTTTAAGGCTAGTCGGTCATGTGTAGGATCAGTTAGAAGAGTCAGTCATGTGTAGATCCAAGTAAGCATTTCAAGAGTCTATATGTTATTCATTTCTTCATTTGCTCCATGTCCTCCATGCCAAGTCAGCATGTGTGAAAAATTTAAGTGAGTAACTATAAGGATGGTTTGAAAATATTAGAGTAGCGCAACGAAAGTGTGGTGGTGCACTTGCAAGTGTTTGGTGAATTTGAGGACCAAATTCTTTTAAGGGGAAAAATGTGATGTCTTGTATGTTCAGTGATCCTAAAAATGTAAGATAGGTACCTTAGTAAACCCTATGTTGGCCTTCGAAGTAAAAAAGAGTGACTTCAGGTATCAGCAGTGGCACCATGGCACCAGGCTATATGGGCTCCAACGCCATGGCACTATGATAGTGCCATGGCCTTGCATAACTCTTGCGCATTTTTGAAGTTCCTATATAAGTTCCTTTTAAGCAAACCCTTGTGCATTTTTGAACCCTAGAAATATCCCTCTCATCCCCACAACTCAAAAAGCTTATTTTCTCTTCTCTCTTCTCTTTCCTTGGAGGTTTGGTGTTTCTTTCATTGATTTGTAGAGCCCCAAAACTAAACCGTCACGTCTTTCTTCACCACCGATCATCGTTTCACATTAGGTATGGTTCTCCATGTCCATGATATGTCTTTTCCAAGTAGGGTGATCATACATGCGAGTGTATGATCACTATTTAGAATTTTTGTGCAATGACATAAGTGCAATGGCCCCAATAGGGCAGCATAAAGTTGCGGCCACCATTGCTATTGCACTCTAAGTGTGCAATGGCTCCGCATGTAATGCTCATCACATATACACAATTTCACTCCTTTATAAACAATTTCACTTTCTGATTAAACAGCCAATCTAAACAATGAAAATCCATTATATTCCCTTGAGCTCCCTTCCCCTCCCTCTTAAACCACCAATCAAAATATGCACTTAATTCTTTCCTTTGATTTTCTTTCCCCAACCAAACAAAGGAAACTAATTTGCTTCCTTTTTTATTTCTTTTACTTCACTCTTCAATTTTCAAATCAACCAAACAAACTATGAGAGATAGTGAAAAAATGGGAGGAGGGCAGAGGAGAGAGAGACTGGGGCATCCTAAGTGAATTGATAGGGGATTTTATGTCTCACTTTATTCCTCCATAATTGAATATTGCAGCCTAAAAATGTGTAGCTTAACACTTAAATTATCTTATTTTGCACATTATTTTCTTTATGCCCAATGGTGAGAATTATTGCTTAATTTTGCCTTTTACGTTGTTTATGTATTTAGGTCATAATGTGAGTTGTAGACATGCAATTCTTTCAAGTCTTATATTTTAAAGAAAGCTAAGAGAAAGCCCTATAACTCTTATGAAGAGATGGAAAGTTGAATCAATTGTCCACTTGGCCGTTTTTGGCCCAAAAGTCATAACAATGATGCTGAAATTTTAGATTGGAGTTGTAACAAGGAATGAGTCATTACTCATTCATCTAAAGTCCAAATAAGGCACAATTTATATCTATTTTATGTAGAATTGAAAGATCTACAACTTTCGTAAAGACATTAAGAGCTAATTTGAATGTTTTGGTCATCTCAGGAGGCTTGCAATATTTTGACATGCTGATTGAACTCAAAATAGCGATTTTTGACCCCTTGGCCCATTTTGGCAAGACACAATCCAAATTTACATTGATTTAATCATTTAATATTAGTTTTATTTTAGATTTTAGGATTAATTTTCTCTTTTTCTCTTCTCTTATTTCTCTTTTCTTCTTCCCCCTCTAAACACTCTTTGATTTTAATTTTTGCTTATAACCTCCATCAATAGAGGACTAGATTGAAGCTTGTTCAAGGCCAACACCAAGTACCAATGAATGTTTGAGGTTTTGATTTATTTATTTATTCATACAATTCATATTTAGTTTCTATTCCTCTTTTCTCTTTTCTGTCTTTTAGATTCCTTTCATCGATTAATTGATTGCACGACTAATTTGAGTATGTATGATAAGGCGATGTATATGTCGTGCATGATTAGGATGAATTACTACAATGCACCTAAATTGGTAAAGGGAACAAGTTAATGTCAATTAGGTTAAGTTGGGGCAATTTTGTTGTTAATTAAGTTTTTCATCCCTGTAATTTGGGAAAGTTTGGTTTTGGTCCCTCTGTGTAACTTTTAGCCCTTGTAAAATTTGAAAATTTGGTTTTAGTNTCCCAAATTACAGGGATGAAAAACTTAATCAACCCTAAACTAATTTATATTCACAAGGCTATGAATGTGGTTTACTAAGTTATAGGTTAGTCAAATCTCTAGGAGAGGTGCACTCGTTACTTGACTATGATTAATTACAATTGATTAGACGGTTGTGTAGTTAATAGCCAGCAACTATTTGTGAATTAATGACTATAGCCTAGGATAATAATCTGAAAGTCTGCAGTCAATTATTTATGCATGTACTTTCTTTTTATTTTATTTATTATTTTATTTGTGACAACTTGAAAACCCCTCATGTTTATATTTAACTTAATAGAATAAAATTAATTTAGTTGTAATTCCTTGAGAAACCACTTATGCTAGATCTATTTACTACATTTTTAGGGTTTACTTAGTTTTATAAAATATTATTTGATTACATACTAGAATTGTGACGTTTTGGTGTGTCATGAACCACCTATCTTAAGCTATATTGGTAATGAATGTGAGTAATATTATTTAAATTACTAAAAAAGTATAAATATATTATCACTCATCTCGCAATACACCATGAGAGTTATCGGAACATTATTGATTACATAATCTCAAGTCTTTGAATAGAAATGAATGGTTTAGATTCAAGTGGTGTCTGGTGCACCTTTATTAAGCAGGTGCCCTACACCGCATCACGTGCTGCTACCCTCTCTCCCTACCCTAGCGCCGCACACAGCACACACACTCACTCTCTAGCTAGCCTGATAGTCTGTCTGTTTTGGCTTGGCCCTCTCCCAGTTTTCCTCGCGACGCCTCTCAGCAACCGGCGACTGCAGCGACGCCACCATCGCCTTGTCGGGCGCTTCTCCCTTTCAACCTTCTTTGTTCGTTCCGTCTCCCCTCTCTGTTCGCGGCGGCCAGCCTCTCTGCTCCCTGAATCTGCAGCGCATAGCTCTCTCGAAACGGTATGGCCTTGTTATTTGCTTTATTAATCACCGGACTATTGTAGAACGGGAGGCACGAAGGGGTTATTTAAGAATTCGTATTAGGGTTTTACGCTTCGTGTTGGTTATTGGGTAAAAAGCAAACCGTACAGTACGATTCTAAGCTGCACATGTTGTAGTCAGGAAGCAATGGATTCGTTCTCAACTCCTTCGAGTGGATCGTCGCAACAATTGTCGGCGCAGGACCTCAAAAACCAGTTGAAGAGCCAACTTGCCCTCGAATACGCTCAACAATTTCTCGAGGTATCAACTATTTTCTAAGTTATACATATTTTGTTTTATTACTGTGGCTCTAGCACGGTCTCATGGGAAGCAGTTGTTTTCTCTTAGTTGATTCCAATAAATTTCCCTTTTATTTTATTTATTAGAGTAGTTTGAAACCCCTAAACCAGCTCTATTCCGACATCAATAGAAATGGTAAAATCAACTAATGGATTGCCTTACTGTGATGAAGTAGCAGAAAAAGCTTGTTATTATAGGGGAGATTCAGTTGATAGGGAGGGTACTGAGGTTTTGAGTTGGATCTGAAAGTGGAATGTCCATAAATTACCACTTATAGTGTAGAGCACGAGGACGAAGAGGCTGTATTCTCTGTGGTATTAGTAAGGCGAGGTTCTTTCTGGTTGACCTGACAACCCCGTAAGGCTGTAGGAAATAAGAATTCAGCCTTCAAACTCTTCCTTGTTGTAATAACTGATCCCTTGTTTGGCTAAGAATTTCCTTCACTATTCTTTGGCCTAGCAGGAGACCAGTTTCTTTACTAATCGGTTGATTGAAGTTTGTTCTCTTTTCCTGTAACGCATGGCAACTCCTCTGTGTGGTATAGCTCTAGAGGCATGGGAACTTATAGTCTCGGTGCAATAGAATAGGGGTTTTCTTATATTTACTCAACGAGGGATGATCAATTTAGCCCCACTTGGTGGGAGTAGGTTTGTTTATATTAATGCACAAAATGAGTCAGCCAAGTTAGTAGTCAAATTGTTCTTTGTAATTGACACCTGTCGCACCAGTGTCAAGTCCTATGATGCACCGACACGGGACACGACACGTGACACGACGATACACCAACTAATATTGAATGCACAACATTGTAGAAGTTTGATGACTCATTTTCATCCTTTCTTTCATATTGATATATGACTATTTTCACCTTCTTCATAAACAATATTGTTCTTCTTCATATTCTTAGCTGCGCAAATGTTCTTTAATGCAAGATTAAGTGTATGGACAACACAAGGAGTCCAATAAACATTGGAAAACTCAGCTTTAATCAATAATACAGCCGCTCTACAAACCGGTGCATTGTCTGTCACAATTTGCACTACATTTGAGAGACCAGCTTCTAGAATCATGTCTCTCATTTGCTTTGCAATATAATTTGAGTCTTTGATCTCATCAAAACAATTAATGGCTTTGAAAAACATAGGTCCACTTTTGGTCACAGCCATAAAATTAAGAAGAGGCCTCCTGTGGGGATCACTCCACCCATCACTTACAATGCTCACTACTTTTTTGACTCCATGTATTTTTAATGGTTGCTAACATCCTCTCCACATGCTCCCTTTCTTTTGCAAGTAAAGTTGTCCTCAATTTATTATAGCCTGAAGGAACATAGCCATCAATAAAATTATTGGCAGCATAAGAGAAAGCTTTGACAAAATGAGAATTCCTTGCCAAATTGAAAGGCAATCCAGAGGAGTAAAACATTATTGCATTCTCTAAATCTAATGTTTTCCTAGCTTGCATGTTGAAGGCCTTGTCTAAAGGCCCTTTAGCCTTTCTTTTTCTTGAATTAAGCTCACTTCCAGTTGCTTGATTAGATAAGGGCGGAAGAGGAATTGATTTTGACCTCACTTTCAATCAACAATGCAACTTCACTATCGTTCTTTTTCAGTTCTTGAAGCTTTGCGGCTGTGATTTTTGCACAAACTTTAATCCCCTTCCCCGAAATCTTCAATAAGTGTGATCTAACTCTAGTGTAAGAACCATTATATGTGACATCAAATTTTGCACTCACCACCTTCAGATTTTTCTTTCTTTATGACTAATTTTTAGAGGTGTTTTCAAACTTTCCTCATTATCTTGTTGAACACTACTAGAACTCACCTTTAGTAATTTCCTACAATAATTTCATAGTAATTTCTATTTACACAACAAACAGAGAAGAGAGAAAACTAATAAAAATTAGTCCAATATTACAGCAAACAACAACTGTCCAATAAATAAAATTAAAGGAAACAGAGGACACATAACAAAGACATTAATAAAGTTTTAATTTTTCTTTCACAAACCAATAAAATATCAAAGTTCACATAGACTACAAAAACACAACAACTAATCAGAATGCAAAAGTAATGTAAACCAAAAATAAAAGAATGCAAAAGCAACAACATTCCATAACAGTTTTGCAAACACGACGCCATACAATACCTCTTCAAACCCGCTTATTGCCTTCAAAAGAGACCACAATAGAGGAGTAGAGCAGAGGAACCCTCAACAACCACGTTTCCCTTGTGGAGTAGCAATGGTTTCCTCAAAGCGGAGGGGTGGAGGAGCTGCAGGTTGCCATGGAGAGGAAGAGCGCTGGTGTTTGGGAAGAATGCCTGTGGTTCTTGCGGATTAGCATCGGTGCTCACTGAAATGGGAAAATAGGGTTTGGGTGAAGAAAAGGAAATTTTTTTGTGAAAGGTGAGAAAAGGAACATTTTTTGATGAAGAGTGAATTGCACTAGTGTAAAAAGTGATGGACCCTTGTAATTCCATCTTATCTTTTAGTCTTTTCTTTGATTTTTTTATTGGCTTTTTTTGGGTTTGACTGGGCCTTAGAAGGACAATACAATCTGCGGGTTTTTTTTTTTTACTTATTTTTTCATGTTTGCCGTGTACTTTTTGTGTCTAGAGGATTTGGGCCGTGTCCAATCGAATTTTTTTTTTTTGGGTTAGGACACTCTTGGACATGCAGGACACGTGTGTCAAACGAGTGTTATCTATTGTTGGTATCCGTGATGTGTCTGACACGCAGACATGACACTCCCATGAAGTGTCTGTGCTTCTTAGATCAAGTCATATATTTTCTTTTTCTTGGAGATTATTAGTGTGATTTGGTACATAGCTTGATAATAAACGACAAAGATGTGGACGGTTTATTCTTGCTTTGCAATCTGGCTATTGCTTACGGTTTTGATTTGTCATTTCTTGAATCTTGCTTAATGGGGAACTATATCTCTTTGACAAAACGTTTGTAAACTATTTAAATATTTTTGAGATAATTGCGTGCTTTTTTACAAAAGAAGCTTGATATGAACTTTCTATAGCTTGTTGAAAGTATTGTTGTCTTTTAATGATTATTTATCTGTTTCTGATGTAAAGTTGTAAAATTAAACAGGAAGTTCAGTTTGTTCTAACAAGCTTTTTCCGTTTATAGGTAAAGTTATTGGCTGTTTTTAATAATTCATTTAAACTTGTTAAAACTCCCTGCACAAGATGCTGATCTTGAGTAAGGATTTATCGAGCAACAATGAGCCCACTTGTTGAATAAATATTATGTTAGTTGATAGTGTTCATACTCTATACTAGTGGTTTTTTTATACCCCTGCATAGAAATTATGGCCAATCTTGATTCTCCATTGTATGAGCTCAAAAATGTAGACGAAGCATATTTTAAGAAATCAGGTGCCTCTCTTGGATTATTTGTTAAGATAAAATATTTTCAATGTGCTATCCATAAATAGGATTATTGCTGAGAAATTATGTATTGACAAACAAAGAAAATGGTCCCAACTCCCAAGCAATAGAAGAGATGAGACATTATGGCCTAATAGTACTTGTGCGTTCATTTGGCTGATGAATTAGTATTTTGATTTACCTGTCAATTTTGTTAATGTAGTGGTGAAAAATCAGTTGTGTATGTCAATGGGGAGAATGATGAAGGTTTGCTCATCATATAGAAAAAGATGCAATAACACTCGGGCATTTTCGTGTTTTACGTGAATCAAGACTGATGATAAGCTGGATAACTCATGTATACAAATACTGAGAAGTTTCATGTTGCAATTGATGTCCTGAATCTGTTCAATGGCTAACCCCAGCCACTTTTTGCTAAATTATCTTATCAGAAAAATGATAGTTTGTAGACCGAGCTAGGGAAAGATACTAACGACCCTTCCATAATCTGAATATTGATTTTGTTGGGTTAGTTTTATTTGCTACGATTTCACTGACCTTACAATTGTCATTTATTTTGCAGACAGTGAGAGGAAAGTGTTTTGAGAAGTGTGTGACAAAACCAGGTTCAAGCCTAAGTGGGAGTGAAAGCAGTTGCATCTCTAGGTGCGTGGACCGATATATTGAGGCCACAGGCATAATTAGCAAAGCGTTATTCAGCGGTTCACAGTGAAGTGTGCAGCCACCTCTGCTTTGAGAACTAATCAATAGGTGTCGAGGATTATTTGTCCCTTTCCCAGACGATTATGCGCTCAATTTTATTATCCAAATAGCCTATGGACTGTGAGATTCACGATTATTTTGAACTTTCTGTTTCCTTAATACTGTGTTTTTGTTGCAACTAAACTTGAGATTTTATCTTTTATTAAGAAGGTTCAATCATTGATGGGAGTATTTTTTTCCCCCCCTTACATTCGCAAAAGAAGGTTGTGTATGGAGTTGCTGTATCTGCGGGAGAAAACAGAGCTACGGAGAAGACATTGTTATATATTTTGACAAAGACGCATTCTATTGCACTTGATGCTCGTGAAGTGTCTTCATAATTTTTCCATCAAGGAAAATAGAGGAATCGAATATTTTTATTCCTTTTAAAAACTTTTCTCCGGAGATGTCCAGGGATAGTGCAAAGCTGTATCCCATTAAGTGTATATACTAAATTTACTAGCACGGAAATCCGGCAATGCACAAGGTTCTGTAGTCGTAAAGATTGTTACTTAAATATGAAATCTTATGAAATTTATGATATCATTAAAGTAATTATTATGAATGATTGAATTAGCATTTGATACATAAAAAAAAGTAGTAAAAATACTCAATCCACTATTAAATACAATACCTTATTCTGCATAAATCAGTATATTATTAGAATGCCATAAAAAATATATTACCACATATATTGATCAACAATGCTTTATTGGAGAAAGTATACGACACTTATGTTGTAATATAATTAAGAGAAAATATTAGAAACAATAAGTATATATGAAAAAAAAACATTTTTGTTTCGGAGAAATGTATATATGCAAAAGAAAATGATCAATTAGAAAAACATGTTGAATAATAATGCACAACATTATTTAAAAATATATATGGTAAATGTTATGGACTGGTCCATAAAGGCCCACTCTAAAGGCCTGGACCCAAGGATCCGTGGAGCGACCCAACTCGACCAAATTGTCCTGTGGAGCAACCCGACTCGACCACAGTCTCTCCAGCAAACCAACGTAATGGCTCGAGATATCCTCCCCCACCAAACCACACAAAACAACCCGCAACACGATAACACGACCTGAGACTCTCCCCAACGAGCCCCACGGTCCAAGATATCCTCCCCCCATCAAACCACGCGGAACAATCCGCAACACTCAGATTTCGCACAGGTACTTAACCCCTAGCAACACCCCAAGTATTGATCCAACTCACTCTTGCTTACTCCATTGCCTCATTCTCTTATTGACTTCAGCGTCGGAGTCCTTGCAGGTACCCATGCGACTTTCAACATCGGAGTCCCACCACTTGCAGAAAAGCTCCCGGACCCGGCTTGTCCCGAGGATCATACTTCGGTACATTGGCGACGTCTGTGGGGACTTTTCACGGCACCCCACGCTTTTCTCAAACCTTGAAGCATCCTTGCAGTCAACTGATCATCACTGCCATCATGCCTCCCAAAAACACCAAAAAAACCTACCGTGTTGCGACATCCAGGGAAACCCTATCTGCACCCGCAAGCTCCCAGGCGCCTCCTTCCCAACTGCCCCCACCTTTGCCATCTCTGGTGGCATCACCACCTCTCATCACTCCACTACTTGAGTCTGCCCCTCCTCCTCCACACAGCCCATCGAACAACCCACCAACTCCACCTGACCTTGCAGACGTGGTTCGAACCCAGGTGGACAAGATTGCCCGCCTAGAAGCTACCCTACTGCAATTAGCACAAGCGGAAGAGGAGCGGAGACAAAGAGAACACTGCGAAGTTGCCGAAAAGGACAAAAGGGACATGGAACGAAAGCAAAGACATGTGATCCCGAACTTTCAAGAAAGAGAACGCCACAATGACGGTCATAACCGCGACGATGGCCAAAACCAAGCACCACTGCACGAAGAGGAACAAGAGTTCGTGTACAGAAAATTCGTGGAAAGAACTCAGACCGCGGAAAAGTTACGAACATTGCAGAGGAGGGCGAAAGGGAAGGACACCTACCAATTCGTCAATGAAATCCTTAATGCCATCTCACCACAAGGATTTCGTCCACCAACCGACATGGAGCCCTACGACGGAACCTCCGGTCCCCAGCATCACTTGGATGCTTTTGGGCACTGCATGATATTAGATGGGGCCTCTAATGCCATTCAATGCGAATTTTTCCTCGCGACCCTGAGGAAAGGTGCGTTAGTATGGTTTAATGCGCTCCCACCCAAGTGCATCTAATGCTTTGATGACTTAGCTGAGCGCTTCTTGGCCAACTTCACCATTAGGCGAACAAAACCTAAGACGGTAGTAAGCCTCCTGGGCGCAATCTAGAGAGGAGATGAATCCCTCCGACAGTACCTAGATCGTTTCTATGAGGAGTACGCCTAAGTGGAGGACCTACAACCATAAACTGTGCTAATGAGTTTCACCAATGGCCTTAAATAGGGCAGCCCATTCGCTAAAAACCTATCCAAGAGACTTCCTCAGAGCCTGATCGAGATCTAAGAACGCGCCGAAGAATACCTTTACCAGGAAGAAGGAATGCAGGCCATAAAAAGCGAGCTCTTCCGCCAAGTACCACGAGACGGAGGCAATCTGAGGAAGAAGTTTGCCTAACCAGCTCGTAGTGACCGCCCACGGGCTGATCGTCCGCAAATAGAAAAAGAGGGGTGTTACACAAATTACACCCCTTGAACGTATCCTTGACCCAACTATACAGGAAGCTGCAGCACAGGGATGGACTCTCGAATCCAAAATCAATCAAGTCGCGGCTAAGAACAGACACCTCTATGTTCTGCGCGTACCACGACTCCTACGGACATAATACAGAAGACTGCGTGGACCTAAAGGACGAGATAGAGAATTGAGTCCGCGGAGGAAGACTTGAAAGGTATGTCGTCCAGGAGAGGAAGCAAAAGTACGAATCTAGAGAAGCTGAGCGGAGACCCTACCCAGGGATAACAGGGAAAACAGAAGGAGAGAGGACCACCCCGAAAACAGGCGAGACAGAAGGACTGAACCAACCAGGATCATCAACACCATTGCAAGTGGGTTCGCAGGAGGAGGATCCACCAGATCTGCTAGGAAAAGGCACCTACAGGAAGTGTTACAATTGGAGCGAGAAACAGGAAACAAATCCCGCAGACCTCGCAACCCTAGTAAATGCGGAAGTCAAAAGAGTGCTACTGGACCAAGGGAATTCAACTGATATAATCTTCAGAAGTTGTTTCGACCAACTAGGCCTCAAAAATTCCGACCTCGAACACTACCCCGAGGACCTCGTAAGCTTTTCCGGGGCAACCATCACCCCAGACGGCTATGTATACCTCCACTTAATAATTGGACGAGAACCGGCGGCAAGAACAGAAAAAGGTGAAGTTCTCAGTAGTCGATAAACCATCTGCGTACAACATCATCTTGAGGCAGCCCACGTTGAATGCCATCAACGTGGTCATATTGACAGCCGCCCTAACAATTAAGTTCTTAACCGCAGTAAACGAAGTTGCCACGGTCCGCAGAGATCAAGTAACAGCCAGGAGATATTACAACTCTAGCCTCCAAATACAGATGCCCCCAAATAAAAAACACACAAGCCCGCGAAAACCTGACAACCCATGATCCTCCGACGTAATGTTGAAGGAGAAATTTATAGCGAACCCCTCCCAAAGAGAATTACCAGAACTAGAAGGCGAGCTGCAACCTGTTCAGATCGGTGTTAACCCTGAACATGTGACCTACATCAATAAAGCCTTCATTCAAGAAACAAAGGACAAAGTCATAGAAACCCTCTGCGAAAACTCAGATCTGTTCGCATGGACCGCCTTAGACATACCTGAGATCGACCCGCCCTCATGGCTCATAGGTTAGCCATTTTACCCGACACGACGCCAGTAAAACAAAAAAGAAAAAAATGAGCAAAGCATGCTAAGTACAGAAACAAGTACAAACATTGAAAGACGTGGGATTCATTGAAGAAATATTGTACCCCACATTGCTATCCAACGTTGTCATGGTACCAAAGCCCAGAGGAAAATGGAAGATGTGCGTCGATTATACTAATCTCAGTAGAGCATGCCCTAAAGACCCATATCCTCTACCCAACATCGACTTCTTGGTAGATTCGACAACCGGGTACCAATTTCTATCTTTCTTGGATGCCAACGAGGGGTACAACCAAATCCCCATGCACCTTCTTGATGCAAAAAAAAGCCTTCATCACACCCGCCAAAAATTACTTTTACAAGGTAATGCCTTTTGGATTGAAAAATGCTGGAGTCACCTACCAACAGATGATGGACATGATCTTCGCAGAAGTCACCGGAAACTTGATCGAAGTGTACGTGGATGACATGATCATAAAATCATCTGCGAAGAGAAACGTAACAAGTGACTTGGAAACAGTGTTCCATACCTTGCCCCGCCACAACCTCCGATTAAATCCGGCCAAGTGTGCCCTCGCAATGGAAGCAGGAAAGTTCCTCGAATTCATGATTACTCAGCGCAAAATCGAGATAAACCCCGTAAAATGTGAAGCAACTTTGAGAATGAGGGCCCCTACCTCCATCAAAGAAGTGCAAAGCTTGAAAGGACGAATCGCGTCACTAACTAGGTTCATGGCTGCATCCGCAGAGAAGGTTCTCCCCTTTTTCAAACTCATGCAGAAGATGAACTCGTTTGAGTGGTCCGAGGAATGTGAGCGAGCTTTCAACGATTTCAAAACTTATCTGTCACAACTACCCATTTTGGTGAAACCAGAGAAATGGGAAGTCCTATTCCTCTACCTCTCCGCATCCATGGAGACAGTGGCGTCCACACTAATAAAAGAAAAAGAACTAACCCAACCCCCCATCTACTTCACCAGCAAAGTCCTACATAGAGTAGAGCTCAACTACTAGGAGCTAGAAGAATTGGCCTTTGCCCTCCTTAACTCCAACCGAAGACTACGACCATACTTCTAATCTCACACCCGAACCGACCAGCCGATCTGACAGATACTCCAGAAACTTGACCTAGCAGGACGCATGCTGTAACATCCCGATTTTTCTTAGAGAAATAATCGTAACATAATTATTAAATTAATTTTCTAATATTGATTAGAGAATTAAGATGGGAAATTATTAAGTAGAATATCCTTAGGAAATAAGACGTGTCGCGATAGGAAGTCCGGCGGACAACCGAACGGCCGCTGTTCGCCGATGAAATTTTCTGACGCACAAAAGGTGTCCGTGAAAATAATCTCTCGGAGAAAAATTCACAAACACCTTTAGATATTCATACCCTTAGGTAGAGGGGAATTAGAGGATCGCGACAGTATAAACGGAATATTTTTCGGACAACCATGCGCGACGCACCGAGACTGTGAGCGATAAAACATGAGCAAATCGGAACCGGGAGAAAATGAAATTTCAGCAGCTGTGAGTGAGAGCTGCACGGCTAGGAGAGGAGATTTTTGTCCAAAAATTAATCCCCAAAATCATACTTCCAAATTCCCATCACCTTACTTGTCTTACACACTAAACTAAATCCCATCACTAGCCATACCTATGCCCATACCTTCTACTATTCATCACATTTTACTAAATCCTAAAATGCAATTCATTTACCTCACCATCAGCCCCAAAACCGAGACTTTCTTGCCCCAAAACTCTAAGCAAGAGCTCATTTCTCACATTCTCCATAACAACACACTAAGCCACACCTCCAAGAACACCACCAAACCTTCAAGAAATCAAGCACTTTTCCATATCCTTCCATCTCCCACAAACCGAAACCACAGCCCTTAAGTCTCCTCATCTTAGTTTCATTTTCTTCCACCGAAAAATCAAGAGGAACAACGTCATCATCTTCCACCTTGCTCAAGATATTCATCTTGGAGAAAGGAGGAGTTCAAGCTTTGGAAAACAACAAGGCTTGTAGGACTTCACTCAAAACTCTCCTCACCACCACCAGGTTCTCTACAGGTGGGTAACTATGCATAAATCACCTCCTTGGTGATCTATTTATGGTTATTGCGAGTATGTGATATAATGCACTTGGTATGCGTTTTATGCTTGAAATGATCTTGCATGTGTTGTTAAAGATTTATTGAGAATAAATATTCTGTTACCTGTTGGTTGTATTTCACGTGTTTTATGATTCATGAATGTTCTTGTTGTTGCTGTGTATCGCTGGGTTATGTGGTGTTTGAGATGAATGAGAAAATGAGAGAAAATAAGCAACAGAGAGTAAGCGCCGAACGGGGTCCGCGGAGGATCCCTAGAGTGACTGAGAGGAGTTCGTAGAGGTTGAGCGGCGCCTGGGATGGTGCTGAGTTTTTCCGCGGAGAGTGACCGAAGGGAGTCTAGAGTTGTTGAGCGGCACTAGGAATGGTGCTGAGTGGGGTTCCACGGAGGATCCCTGGAGTGCTGAGAGGGTTACGTGAAGAGTGCTGAGTGGGCACCAGGAATGGTGCTGAGTGGGGTTCCGCGGAGATTCCCTGGAGTGGTCGTTTCCCCAGTAGAGTTTGTTGAGTGAACACCAGCAGTGGTCCCGGGTGGGTTCCGCGGAGGTCCCCTGGAGTGGTTGAGTGGTTCCCTAGAGGGTTTCTGAGTGGGTTCCGCGGACGATTCCCTAGAGTGGTAGAGTGGTTCACTAGAGCGGTTTAGTGGTTCCCTGGAGAGTAGCTTAGTGGGGTCCGCAGAGGTTCCCTGGGGTGGTTAAGTGGTTCCCTGGGGAGTTGTTTAGTGGGTTTCGCGGAGGTTCCCTGGAGAGTCGCTGTGAGTTCTGCGGAGGTTCCCGGGAGTGCTGAGTGGTTCCTAAAGGGGTCTTCAAAGGTACCCCATACTTCGATAAGCACTTAGTAGTAGAAGTTTATCAGTTTATGATGTTATTTTGTATTACTGTAAGTCACCCAAGGGTGCAGAAAACAAGAGCATGAGTAGCAAGTCGTGCATGCATCATGAGGATATATCACTAGAGTCTATGCTATGACCAAGGTTAACGAACGAAGATAATAATGAAGGTAAGAACCAGAATAGTACAGAAAGATAAAAGTGCATGTGATGGTGAAGATGATTGTTACGAATGAATAAGGCCATCATGCCTACATGGCTTCACCCAAAGGAAGGCGGCCAATGAATGCATATGATACCAGTCAATTAAAATGTTAAGATCATGCATAGTGCATAAGGGCAGGCTCGAAGGGAACGCAGGCATTGTGTACGTCACCATGCTCGAAGGGAACGCATGTGGCTCGATCACGTCACCAGGCTCGAAGGGAACGCATGGGACATGATCACCTTACATACATACTTATGTGATTAAGATGTGGCTATGTCTCGACCATGTCACCATGCTCGAAGGGAACGCATGGGGCAAGGTCACCGGGCATACATATATGTGTAGTAGTGTCAGAACGGTCAAGGATAGAAAGCACGAGAACTTAGTAAGAAATATTAGATCCCTGTCAGGCTGTCACCTAGTAACTAGATAAAGTCGCCCAGGAACTTAGACAAGAAATAACTGGTAGGATGTCTAGATGCATGAACACTTAGAGATCTCCCGGACGGCCGGAAGCATAAATGAGTAACTAGATCCCCACTATTCATAGTTCACCACTGAGAACCACCGTTCTCACCCCCACTCACTTATGGCTTCAGGCGAGATAGATGACGACCCCGCCGAAGAAGAGGCATATCCTGCGCAGCAGATTTAGGACCGTAGACCCTGAGACAGGGGAGGAGGCAGAGCTTTAGTTAGTGCTTGTGGTGAATTGTCCCACACCCCGCCGAGTCACGCCACCGGTATTCCCCGAGCCAGAGACTTCCGCTGACGGCGAGCCCGCTCCTTATGAGAAGGATGTGGAGGTCGACCCAGTTTCTGTGATATTGCGCCCGCCCAAGGCCTACCGACAAACTGCACGGATGAGGACGGCCAGAGACTACCGCCGTCAGTTCGCACCTCGCACTCCCAGTCACGAGGCAGGTCCATCCTCAAACCCACGAGACCCGCCAGAGGTACCAGTACCTTCATCACCTGGGGAGGATTATCCTCTGGAGGTCATGGAGGAGGAGGACGAGAAGGATGAGCCGGAGACGGAGGACGGGCTGGAGGAGGAGGAGGATCCCGAGGAAGACCCCGAGGAGGATCCCGAGGAGGAGTCCAGCGAGGACGAGCCAGAGACCTGACCAGCACTATATCCAGACCCTGTCATCAGACGTCACCTTTTTGCTAGTAGTTCTATTTATATGTGTATTTTGATGTATTCCATTTTGTAGCTCTGATAGTAAGTACAGGCTTAGAATATGTGTAGCCCTTTTGATGTATTAATACAGTATTTATAATATGTATATGTATGACTTCCTGACATGTATGACATTGACTGTTGGACCCACTTGGTGCTGTTTACTTTATTGTTCATGTATGTACATGTATGACAGACGACGCATGCATTTATCTGTTATACGACTATTTGGGACTTATGATAGTTCATACGCATGGCTCTAGTTTGACGTATGATAATAGTTTATGTTTAAGAAAAAAAATGGGTCCTTATTTTCAGTTAACTTAATTATTTTCCGAAGTAAAGTAGGGACTGCCAGTATTCCCACACAGCAGATAACAACCTAGCAGACGCAGATTATGACTTAAGCATAAGCTGCTAACCTAGGGTGTTACACATGCTGACTTGGGCAGTGGAACTCTCCGAGTTTGACATCCGCTATGAACCCCGAGGGGCCATTAAAGCATAGGCAATGGCCGACTTCATAGCGGAGTTTTTCGGAGACAATGGGACCACGAAAACAACCAAATGGACATTATAGGTCAACGGGGCATCTAGCATCCGCGGAAGAGGAGCAGGGGTACTACTCGAAGGACCCAACGGCCTACGCCTAGAGAAGAATTTGAAATTCGAATTCACAACCTCCAACAATCAAGCAGAATACGAGGCATTGGTTGCAGGTCTTAACCTAGCCAAGGACGTCAGAGCAAGGAATTTAATAGTTTGTAGCGACTCACAGATCGTTATCGCGCAAGTAAGAGGCAAATACCTAGCTAAGGACTCCAACTTCTAAAAATACCTATCCCTAGTAACAAGAATGTTGTCCTCCTTTGAAAGCACCAAAATCAGACGTGTTCCGAGGAAGGATAATGAGCGAGCCGACACCCTATCAAAGCTAGCAAGCACCCGTCTAGGAGGTAACAATAAAACACTTATCCAAGAAACCTTCCACCACCCCTCAGTCTTATTCGGGGTGAATCAAATCAACTCGCTCAGAAGCTCTTCAGACTGCTGCACCCTACCAATATTGAAGATCATCCGCGGAGAATAATTAGACCCATCCGACAACGAAAAAAGGCTCAGGAGAGAAGCCGCCAGGTACACCCTGATCGACGGCCAGCTATACAGAAGATCCATCTCTCAACCTCTTTTAAAATGTGTGGAATCAAAGAAGACAACATATGTCTTAGAAGAAGTATACGAATGATCGTGCAGACACCACATGGGAGGAAAAACACTTGCCCTGAAGATACTCTGCACAGGTTTTTATTGGCCAACCCTTCAAAAGGATTCCATGGAATACGTCAAGAGGTGTAAAAAATGCCAAGAACACGCTCACTTCCATATAGCTCTTCCCACGGAATGAACCAGCATGGCAGCCTCGTGGCCATTCCAAAAATGGGGAATCGACATCCTCAGGCCATTTCCACCAGCCACAGGACAGAGGAAGTTCCTCATAGTGGCCGTCGATTACTTCACTAAATGGACCGAAGTAGAACCCTTAGCTACGACCACTTCCGTGCAGTGCAGAAAATTTGAATGGAATAATATTCTCACACGATTCGGCATCCAGATAGGAAGTTCACATCATTCCTACAAGGCTTCAAGATAAAGCAACGTTTTTCTTCCGTGGAACATCCCTAGACCAATGGACAGACTGAAGCCGGCAATAAGGTCATACTAAGGGGATTGAAGAAAAGACTGGACAACGCAAAGGGACTATGTGCAGGCGAGTTAGGAAGTGTATTGTGGGCTTATCGCACCATTCCTCATTCAACCACTTCCCATTCCCCTTTCTGCCTAGCATATGGAAGCGAAGCTGTGATACCAATAGAAATTGGTGAAGAAGCCCGAGAATACAAATGTTCTCCCTGGAAACAAACAACCAAGCTAGGGTAGAAGAAATAAACCTCATTGAAGAACACAGAAATGAAGCCCATATGCAGTAGGAAGCCATCAATAAGAGGGTCATGCAAAGATATAACTCAAACGTAATCCCACAGAAATTTAATCCATGTGACACTCTGATCAGGCGAGCAAACATTAGCAATAAGACACCAGGACAAGGCAAACTCCACCCCAACTGGGAAGGCCCATATATTGTGACAGAAAAACTTGGCCAAGGAGTGTACAAGTTATCAACCCTTAATGGCAAAGAAGTCCAACAGACGTGAAATGCAACCACCCTTCGTAAATTTTATCTTTAAACTTAGTTATCTGTAAAATTTGAAGCTTTTAACCTTTTTTCAGTTTTTATGTACGGATAGGCCGTGAAGCCCTTATTAAATGATACATACAAAATTCATCTTCTCATGTTTAAAGACCAATAAATTGCAAACAAAAATGCGATAACATAATTCCCCCAAACTGATCACTCGGGCGTCGACAAATAATCCGCAGAAATAATGTTTCATTGAAACCACGAGCCACAATTAAAAAAGCCCGGTAAGAAAATCGAAAGGCAAAAACAAATAAATACGAAAATTCGCGGACAATATCTGTCATTAACTTGAAACTTTACAAAAGGAGTTAAGTCTAGAACGGATATACAAAAAAGCGACACAGAACATGAAGATCCAACGTTCAAACTACACGATTACAAAATAAAAAACTACAAGTCCTTAATCTCACCACCGTCCTGATCATAAAACTTATTTACAGACACCACGCTCCAATCCATATCTGGAGCGAGATGCTTAACTTGGCCCATCACGGTCTCAAAGGTCGCATCAACAACCTCTTTGGGCAATTTCAAGCAAGCATCATATTCTTTCCATACTTGCTTGCAATTGACCATACACGCATCACACTCCTCCTTGGCCTGATCCACCTCCAACTTCAGGCTCTCCTCCACCCTAGCCATCTCCTCGGATAGGGAAGGCTTTTCCGCCACCAACTTATCCACCTTAAAAGCCTTCTTCTCCATGACAGCTTCAAATTTCTTCGCCCTCTCCTCGGAGGTAGCCAGTTGCGCCTTCAGTTTTTTAACCTCCTTCGCGGACCGCCTCGCATCCTCCCTCAGCTCCTCTTTATCCTGTCTAAGCACATCCACCTCCTCGGTACTTGCACCATTCTCAAGAGCATAGATGAACAACCCAGAGACCTTTCCGAGGAGGCGGAGACCCTGGGCAAACCCTTCACCAATGGGAGCTCCCTCCAATTGCTCCCAGGCTTCCTCGTACAGGAAGCTTTTTTTCATGATTTGTATTAAGTCATTTGAAGTATATTTTGTATTGGATAATTATTCTTGGACACCCCCTCTTGTACACCTGTTGCACATCCACGCTATTTTACTAAAACTCTCTGCTAACTCAGCAAACTGCTTTGCGCATTCCTTTAGTTTCTTCGCTTTTGTTCATTCTCTTTTAATTTCGTGCTTCGTTTTTTCTTACTTCGTTGTTGCTCATTCTCTCAGTGTATTGATTCGTTTTAGTTTATGCTCGATCATTCTTGTTCGTTGGTTTTTGATATGTTTTATGTTTATCGTTTTTATAATTGATGTGCATATTTCAGATACAATTTAGTGACAACTTTTTATTATACTCTGACACAACCATTTCGTGAACTCAGACCTTACCTTATTAAATAACATGACTTAACAATTATATATATATAGAAACCTTAAAAAAATGGATACAACCACATTATATACACATACTTATCTTTTATGTTACACGGACACAACCATTACATGCATCTTAAAAGCATGATCGAAGTAAAGAGAGAAAAAAATAGAACATAAACAACCATTTAGTGAAAATAGAGACAACCCTACCAAAGTAAAAGACCTAATCTTTTTGTTGTTTAAGATACAACCCGTTTAAATAAATAGACATAATATTTTATTATAGTCAGACACAACCTTTTCGTGAATTCAAACCTAACCTGATTAAACAATATGACCTAACCGTTATATATATGCACACAAAGATGGACACAACCACGTTATATACAAAACCTATCTTTTATACTATACAGACACAACAATCACATAATCGAAGCAAAGAGAGAAAAGAAAAATAGAATATAAAGATGAACAATGAAAGACGAACAGAGAAACATATGAAGTAATAGTTAGGTTGCAAGAGCTCTTGAAGGAGAAATGTTGTGAAAGAAAACATGAAATGTAAAAGATGAGAGTAGAAAGATGATCCAGATTTTTTTGGGTTGAAGAATAGTGATCCTTAATTACAAGGAGGTGTGCACCATAAAAACGTGCAAAAATTAAGACTCTTTTCTATTTTATCTACATTAAATCAAATAAAAATATAAATACAAATAAACATATCAGGTGTATTATTAATGTCAGCAACCAGACGCTGCCCATCCTCCTGATCGAGCCACGAAAGGCATGAGCGATGAGGGGGAACTAAAACCCGCTGTCTCGTTATTGTTCGTTCCAGCTATTACTATATCATGGCGGATACGAGCTTTTGCGCGGCTGCACCGTCGCCGTTGGTTATGTCGTGGAGGACTGCCTTCTTGACGATGAGGGATGAAATCCTAACGACCCCTCCTCCTTCTTCTACGGCCCAAATGCTCCACAATCTCATCTTCTCCCATTCCTATGCTCTGCTCTCTGCAGCCCCTGAGCTCCCTTCTCACGAGGTATCTTTATTAGACCCATAAACCCCATTCAACGATTATTCATTATCTCCTCTTTTCCTTCGTCATATTCGTCCATCTGATCTAATGATTCATGTTTTTCTCTTAAGGTTTTGTCGGACATTTTGTTTCTGATGGAAGTAGTTGGCGCGGCTTCTTCAGATCAAGAAGATTGTACTCACATCTACACTCAGACTTCGCGTTTGGTATCAGTTTTGCCTTTTCTTTTTATCCTTTTCTCTTGCTTTTATTACGAGGTGAAATTGATCTTCCTTTACTTTTTATATTTTAACCTTGTGCTCTTATTATTTTCACAGATCCATGATATATGTCGTCGGGTTTCGTTCCATATAAATTTCTCATCTTTCACCAGTGTTCTTAATTGTTTTGGGAAGATGTTGGATCTCTTTCTTGGGAAAGTTGCCGCTCAAATGCGCACTAGCTTTACAATAATTCCTGCTATGGAATGCTTACAGGCTTTCAGGTCCTTTCATGCTCTCGCTAAAGAATTAAAACTTAATAATGCAATCTTGCCTAGACAGTAAACATACCTATGCAGTTTTTTGAGTTGTTACTAATGCTTTTATTAGAGACAGTAGATTTTATGGTCAAAGCAGGCTAATTTTAACTTTTTTCCTTTGGCCATTTGAAAATTTGAGATTAAGGACTCGGTTATTTTGAAATGACACTCCTGTTGTAATTTTTGTCGTCACTTATCCATTATTCACTGTATAACGCAGGTGTTTTTCTTTCTTTGGCCTTTTTATGATGTTGAGAATGTGTATTCAGTCATTTTAGAATGATACTTGTCATTATTGTTGTTGCTTTCTAGTATATCCAAGATTTAAATTCAGAACTATATGCGTTGTGGTTTTTTTTTTCTTTTGGTGTCAATGAAAATTCCATTGTAAAAAGGCTCAGCCCTCAATTTAGGGAAGCAATACACCAAAACCACAAGCCAAGTGCAGGACGTCATGGTTTGTTTCTATTTTACTAGAACATGGGCTGCTTCCAGAGAAATGAACCAATTGGTAACGGTTACATAGGACAGTTATTGTGGGCAGTTGGGATAAAATAGGAAAAAATTGTGACCAAGGGAGCAATTAAAGTGTTTGCAGCTCCTTTATATAGGAGTAGAGATTTATTCTGAAAACATGATTAATCGGTTGTTATAACCTCAATTTGTGTTGGCAACCTGAATGTGGTGTTCAAATTTCAGTGGAAGCACCTTGGGGGGATACATCAGATGAATGAGTGAGGATTCATTTTGTAATAAATCACCTTGTGGGAGACAAGAAAAAATCCCATGGCCTTGACTTATGTTTTTATTTACTTAAGTATTTTTTAAGAGATATTTTATTAATTAATGTATTTTAAATCGTTTGATTTGCTCGTGCATTTTGGATTTGTTGAAGTTTCTGGTGGTATCTTAATTTCTGCATTTTATGTGATAGTTATCTCATGAATGGGTCAATACTTGTTATAATATTGTTGGTTTCTATTGCTTGAAAGTGGTTAATGTTCTACCAATTTTGAGCTTTGGTGCTATACCTTTCAGCTTTTTGTTTGATGGATGATACTTTCAGTTTAAACTGTTCAAAATCTGCTGCTGTTCAGATGTATTATTACTTCATCTCATCGAAGATGGTTGCAGTCTGAAGACATTTTACTGGTTAAATTTCTACTTGATGTTATTGTTAGCTCTCATGCTGTGTTTTGTCGGATGCCACATTCTATGGGCAAAGACAAATATACTGAGATTTATATGAGATTATCCACGGAAAGCAGTTTAAGCGAATTACAGACAGTTTCCTTTAGGATGCTCAGCAACGCAATCTCAAGAGCTGGGTCATCCTTCTCAGTTGATATCTGGAAGTCAATGATTAAGGTGTATAATGCTTCTGTCTCTCTTTATTTGTATACTCATTCAAGCAAAATATTTAATTGGTTTCTTTTGAAATAGGTGGTGAGGAAAACAATGGATGTCTTGGCGTTAAAAACACCAATTGTGGAAGATAATATAATGTCCAGGTAACTCATGTAGTCATGTTTGGAGGATCCTCTGAAGCAGACACTAACATGGACACATATACTGTAACAACTGGTACCGAACTCACGAAATAGGACAAAATTTAAAGAGAAATTGTTTAAGATAGGACCCAATTTGGTCTAGTCTTGAAAATAACAAAATAGAAGAATGACAATTCTCGAGAACGAGTGCTTTCTCGCCTGATCTGTTCTGGTCTCTCAAAAAACCTGCCTCGTCTCCCTTAATTCTCTTCTATTTATAGACTACTTCATAACTAACTTATTTTATTCTTCCTAACTAATCTCATCCTAATAATATATTCCTAACTAACAGAATCCTAATTTAACTTTAAATAATATCTTCTTAACTAACAGAATCCTAATTTAACTTTAAATAATATCTTCCTAACTAACAAACTCTTATCTTAATAACCGCAAATCAAATCTACTCTCTCCTATCTGTTTGACTTCTCCTTCGGTTATAGCTGAAGGGCAGTGGTGGAATTCTTGAAATTCTCCCTGCTTTCTCCACTTCTACTTCCTGATTGCTAGGAGGGTACGTAACAATACCCTCCCCTTCAAGATGCACCTTGTACTCAAGGTGGAAATTTGGAAAACAGGCTTTATCCACTTCTACTTCCTGATTACTAGGGGAGTACGTAACAATTCCCTCCCCTTCAAGATGCACCTTGTCCTCAAGGTGGAAATTTGGAAAACAATGCAGAATATCTACTGCTGCCTCCCAAGAGTTTTCGAATTTTGGTAGATCCTTCCACTGGAGCAGAACTTTAAGCTGTCCTGTTTCATTTTTTTTGGCAGCGAGTACTTGTTTTTGTTCAACCATCAATTCCCAATCTTCGGACAAAGCTTGAGGTAGTGGCTGTGATGCTGTTTTGGCCTTGATGCATTTCTTGAGGAGTGAAACATGAAAGACTGGGTGCATGCTAGTGGAATTAGGAAGCTTAAGTTTATAAGCTACTTGGCCAATCATTTCCAATACTTCATTGGACCATAGAATCTAGCACTGAGTTTCTGGTTCATTTTTTTGGCTAATGATCGCATTCGGTATGGTTGGATCTTAAGAAAAACCATATCACTGGGTTGGAATTCCACTTCTCTCTTCGCTTCTTGTCTGCATATATCTTCATTCTGTGTTGAGCCTGGTCTAGATGTAATTTCATTTCATCTAGTATCTGATTTCTTTCTTGCATCAAGCCTTGTATCTCATCGATTGTGGCTCCTCCTTCTCCTTAGTAGTGGTGGTGGCTCTCTGCCACACAAGGCTTTAAATGGTGACATTTTAATGGATCCATGGTAATTGGTATTGTGCCAATACTCTGCCCATGGCAACCATTTCGGCCACTGCCTTGGTTTGCCGCCTGAAAAGCATCGGAGGTAAGTCTCAACGCATTTGTTGTCTGCCTCACTCTGCCCATCCGATTGAGGATGGTATGTTGAGGTCATCTTGAGTTTAGTTCTTGCTTCTTTAAAGATTTCAGTCCAAAAAGTACTCATGAATAATCTGTCCCTGTCAGAAACAATGGAAGTTGGAAAACCATACAACTTGACTACTTCTTGCACAAATAGGGTTGCTATCTCTTTAGCTGTATATGGATGGGAAAGGGCAAAGAAATGAGCATATTTGGTCATTCGATCTACCACTACCATTATTGTATCTTTCCCCATTGCCTTGGGTAAGCCACCAATGAAATCCATGGTGATGTCGGCTCAAACGTTTTCCGGAATGGGTAGAGGTTGTAATAGTCCTGCTTGTGCTAGATTCTGGTGCTTATTTCTCTGACATACCTCACATTCTCGTACATATTCTAGGATTCATTTCTTCATTCCTTCATTCCTTCCCAATACACAACCCCAGATATCCTTTTATAAGTTCTGAAATGTCCTGAATGCCCACCTGTCTTGGAGTCGTGAAATTCTTGTAGTATAAGTGGTATCCATTTTGAGCTTTTGGATATCACCAGTCGCCCTTTGGAGTATAACCTCTCTTTCCTTAGTTCAAAACCTGGATGTGAATCTGTGTTCTGCAGCAAGTCTTGGACAATACCTAATAACTTCGGGTCGCGTTGGACTTTTTCTTCTATCCCTTCCCATTTGGTTGTCCGAGCCATGGTGAGAGCTGAAAATTGAATCTTCCGAGATAGTGCATCAGCTACTTGGTTCTCCTGTCCAGCCTTATATTTGATTGAGAAGTCGTATCCCATCAGCTTGGATACCCATTTCTGTTGTTCTTCTCCGCCAAGTCGTTGTTCTGACAGAAATTTGAGGCTCTTCTGATTGGTGTATACCACGAAATGCTGTCCAAGTAAGTAGTGACTCCACTTCTGAATGGCAAGAACAATTGCCATTAATTCTCTCTCATATACAGACTTCTGCTGGTTCCTTTCCGATAGCTTGTGACTCATGTAAGCTACAGGTCTTCCTTCCTGTGACAAAACTACCCCGATCCCTTTCCCTGAGGCATCCGTCTTGATTGCAAATGGTTTGGAAAAAGAGGGTATTGCCAACACTGGGACAATCACCATTGCTTGCTTTAATTTGTCAAAGGATTGCTGAGTTTCCTTGTCCCACCGAAAGCCATCCTTTTTCAACAATTGTGTTATTGGCCATGCTATCCTTCCATAGTTCTTCACAAACCTGTGATAGTATCCTGGGAGCCCCAGACTTGTGATGTCCTTAGGATCCGGCCAGTCTAGCATGTCTTGTATCTTCTTTGGATCGGTTGCCACTCCTTCTGCAGAAATTATATGTCCTAGATATTCTATCTTTGCTTGTTCAAAGTTGCATTTCTTCTTGTTGAGGTATAATTGCTGTGTTCTCAACACTTTGAACACTTGCCTTAAATGTTGCATGTGGTGCTCTTGATCCGAACTGTAGACCAGAATATCATCAAAGAAAACTAACACAAACTTTCGCAGATATGGCTTTAATATGTATTCATTTAAGCTTGGAAGGTTGATGGTGCATTGGTCAAGCCAAAAGGCATGACTCTGAACTCGTAGTGCCCTTCATGAGTCCTGAAGGCTGTCTTCTTAATATCTTCTTCACGCATTCTGATTTGGTGGTACCCGAATTTCAGATCCAACTTGGAAAAAATGCTGGCCCCTTCGATCTCGTCTAGTAACTCTTCAATCACTGGGATTGGAAATTTATCCGGTACAGTCACCTTGTTTAGTGCTCTATAGTCCACACAAAGTCGCCACCCTCCATCTTTCTTCTTAACCAAAATGACTAGGCTTGAGAAAGGGCTGTTACTTTGCTGTATTACTTCTGATTGCAGCATCTCTTCCACCGTTTTTTTCTCTCATCTTTCTGATAATGAGGGTACCTGTAGTTCCGTAGATGTGGGATCTAGGCTCTCACCTTAAGGGTGATAGCATGATCTTACTCTCGTTGCGGTGGCAGCCCTTGAGGTTTCTGAAATAAATCCTGGTATTCTTCCAAGAGATTCTGGATGTTGTTGGACAGTTGTGCTTCATCTTTTGCTGTTTCTGTGTGTTGAACCTGAGTAATAAGAAATCCCTCATATCTCCCTTTTAATGCATTAAGAGTAGCTTTCCTTGATGCCTTACTTCGACTTAGGGACGGGTCTCCCTTCTATATATTCCTTCTCTCCTTCCCTCCAACTTATCATCATTTCATTGTAATCCCCCACAAATCTCCCTAAACTTGCCATCCAGCTTGCTCCCAGCACCACTTTAGTTTGGCCCAGCTCCATTACAAAGACAGGTTGGGTTATCTGCAATCCTTGGACTTCGATCACTACATTTTCACAACCTAGATTTCCCTTCTCAATGTTTCCATTCCCTACCTCCACTTGAAACTCCCTTACGCGTGTTGTTGGCGGCCTCAATCTTTTGACAATTTTGGTTGCTATGAAATTTGTGGAAGCTCCTGGATTAATGAGAACGATCACCTCTTCTCCTCTTATTTTCCTTTGACTTTGAAGGTCTTATGGGTGGTGAATCCCCAATAACTATAAGAGGATCCTTTTAGTTCTAGTTTCTGCATTTCCAGTTGTTGTTTTTCTGCCTCAGCTAGTGACCAAATCTGCTCCTCTTCTTCCTCTATTTTTTGTTTCTTCTTCTAGGAGAAAAATTTGAAAATGTTTGAACTTGCACACATGATCTGGGCGCCATCTTTCTGCACATTTGAAGCACAATTCCTTTTTCTGTCTTTCGGCCCACTCTTCTGTTGATAGCTTGTGTGGTCCACTCCTTTTAGTGCTCGGCTAATTGCTGTTGCTGGCCCCTGAAGTTATTGCAGTGGCGTGGGTGTTGTTGCACACATGATCTGGACGCCATCTTTCTGCACATTTGAAGCACAATCCCTTTTTCTGTCTTTCGGCTTACTCTTCTGTTGATAGCCTGTGTGGTCCACTCCTTTTAATGCTCGGCTGATTGCTATTGCTGGCCCCTAAAGTTATTGCAGTGGCATGGGTGTTGTTGGCCATAATCTTTGAATTCTGCCCCACAATTTCACTTCTTGCTCTTGCAGCGTTTCCTGATATCATGGATAATTTAGGCCTATCCCATACTGTATTTCAATTGAACCCCAGGTTACTACCTTTATATGCTATCTCAATCCTTCGGCCTTCTGGAGAAATCCCTGTGTTCTTCCAAGCGGTGTTACGGGCTTCAATAGCTGCTGCTTTATCCATAATATTCGATAAAGATTCAAAATTGGCTATGTTCAGCTTTGCCTTTATTTCTTCCTTCAATCCATTCATAAAGATCCCTATTAAAGTGTCCTGATCCAAGTTGCGTTGGTTTTTGGTTGCGAGTTCAAAGTCACGACGATATTGCATAACAGTTTCATGTTGTCTCACGTTCAATAGAGGTCCTATCGGATTTGCAGCTGCTCCTGGTTGAAATCTCTTTAGGAGGTCTTGCTTGAATCTCGTCCTTGTATGAAATGGAGTTTGCTCTTCCCACCATTCAAACTACGTCAATTCCTCCCCTGTTAGTGCCATGGTTGCATATTCCAATTTTTCTGCAGTCGCGATCTGGGCTATTCTGAAATATCTTTCGATTCGTACTAACCATTCACAAGATTCTTCCCTTTTGAAGGTTGGAAGTTCCACCTTGCGGTTTACCCCTAATCTGGGTGATCTCCCTGAATTAACTTCATCTTCATTGTCTTCCTGGTTACGGTTTTTCTGGCTGTCCCTTTGTTCATCTCCTGCCCCAGGTTGTTGTCTTATGCTCTGATCTGCTAGTTGTTTCAGGATCAATTCTATATTTCTAGTCTATTCCTCCCATCTTTGTTCCAGCGCCTCCATCTTGGTCTCCATTGCTAAAGTCTGATCAGTGGATGCCACCATACGCAGCGTGCTCAAGAACGTGCTCTGATACCAATTGTAACAACTGGTACCAAACTCACGAAATAGGATAGAATTTAAAGAGAAATTGTTTAAGATAGGACCCAATTTTGTCTAGCCTTGAAAATAACAAAATAGAAGAATGGCAATTCTCGAGAAAGAGTGCTTTCTTGCCTGATCTGTTCTGGTCTATCAAAAAACCTACCTCCTCTCCCTTAATTCTCTTCTATTTATAGACTACTTCATAACTAACTTATTTTATTCTTCCTAACTAATCTCATCTTAATAATATCTTCCTAACTAACAGAATCCTAATTTAACTTTAAATAATATCTTCCTAACTAACAAAATCTTATCTTAATAACCGCAAATCAAATCTGCTCTCCCCTATCTGTTTGGCTTCTCCTTCGGCTGTAGCTGAAGGGCAGTGGTGGAATTCTTGAAATTCTCCCTGCTTTATCCACTTCTACTTCCTGATTACTAGGGGTGTATGTAACATATACACAAACCAAACACCGGGGAGACACTAAAATTATAGAATTATAGGATAGTGGCGCATGCACGACATGTTTGTGTGTGTGTGTCTATTTATATATATAAAATTAAAATGGATTTGTTATTTATGCTGTATATTACACGCCAAGTCTAAAAATTTATGGGACATGGACATATAAATTAAAAAGGATTACTAATATGGTATATATAAGCTTCATGTTGGCCTTTTTCGTTGTTAAAATATCTTAGCAGTTGAAAACAAACTCAAACTTTGTCCCCTTGCCTTAGAGTTGAAGAATTTTTTTTCAATTAAATACAAGCATACACATCGTCAAGGCATTGAAGTGGTGTGTCTGTGCTTTATGGGGAAAATCTGAATAGAAGGAAGTCATCAAACTCTCAGAGATTCATGCTTCAGCTACTTGTCATTTCTTACAAGTTGATGATGTATCTTATCTGCAGGTTTTATGAATCTTTCCTATGCTGTCTGCATTTGATCCTTGTTGATTGTAAATGTTCTATTTCTGATCATGTAAGTTAGGACATTTGTAATTTAATATGAACTGTTAAGAATAAATAAATATGTTTTATCCCTAGCCTTTGTGACACATGGGCCTTTTCTCCAGGTTTCAGCTTTTGTTGCTGTTCTGCGAATGTTCTTAACATATGGCCTTTGTGGTGGAACACCGAGTACTTCTCTGCTTATTGGTGAGGAGGAAAAGGCTTTTAACATAGGGAGTCCACGGGCAAGCTGGGAACAAGTGAACAAGACGAATAGTAGTGCATATAGGCCTCCACACTTGCGCAATCGAGACTGTTCAAATGTGAAGCACAGCAGAGCTTGGAATTCCCAATATAGCTCAGATAATGAATCTTCTACTGTTAATGTTTCATCTTCAGATTCAGAACTTAGTGATGGAGAGGGATCAGCCAAAGAGAGTGGTGGAGTACAGAACTCTAGGGTTAGGGTAGCTGCCTTAATTTGTATACAGGTAAGTTCTGAAACTGTTGTCCTTTCACCTTTATAACGTAATTCTATGAGAACTTGAATTTTTATTAATTATGTTGCTACATCCAAAACTATTGTTCTCACACATTTCTAATGCAGTTTTATGATATGACAAAAGACTGAAATTGTTTATTTTGCCAAAATTTAAATTAAAACTTTTCCATGATACTTAAATGGTCAAAAAGGCTAGGGTGGGAAGCAACAAATTGGTAATGACATAGCTGTGTAGGACACAACCAATTTTTTGGGTCATTTTCCTATAATTACAAGTATCTTGTGTCCCTTGTAAAATATAATAGGGAAATAGAGGGAGACGTAAATCATAGGATTTTGTAAAGGCAACTCTAATAATCTAGAGAATTATGAGTGAATAGTAGTAGAAATTGTACCAACAAGAAAACTAGGATTTGTGCGACATTGGTGGCTCTTCGAGAGACCTCCTAATCTCTAAATGACCCCCAGGATGCATTCTGCCCATCCCTAAGACCACCTTCTTCCCATCATTAATTACAAAGAAATACCAACTCACTCCTTCCTAGTGTGTATCCTATGATAAGGTTTATTCTTGTTCCTTGGTGCACTTTAATGGACCTCCTCACTTATCCCCAACCTCACTAATTCTTATTCTTCTCGATTTTCTCTTGATTATAATTGGTAGCGGTTACATACCCATACACCACAGCAGCAGAAACTGAGTCAGCAGGGTTGACTAACAGAAAAGGAAAGAAAATAATTCCTCTTCCATATTATTATTCTAGAAGGAACAAGAAAGGAAAGAGAGAAATAGAGGGAAGCAATAATTGATTTGTTAGAAACAAATCAAGAGATTGAGAGTTATTAGGAGAAAGAATAAGCAATAATGGATTAGTTAGAGACAAATAAGGAATTGAGGATTTTTAGGAGAAAATAAAGTTAAATCCCTTGATTCTCTCCTATTGAGAATTATAAGTTAAGATCATGGGGGAAAGAAAAAAATCATCCAGAACCGAGAGTGGACTAGGGGACCAAGGGATCCTGAATTCCCAGATTATTTCCTTTAATTATTCGTTTATCATTTCCTTTCAGCCACCATTGTTATCTTCTGATACAGAAATTCCCCATTGGAATTTCTGCATAATTAATAAACACCAGAGCCATTTCAGCAAGTCTTTTCTTATTGGTACCAGTTCTTACAGTAGCTAACAAGAATCATCTTTCCTAAAAGCTTAAGTTGTTAGAAAGGGGTAATTGAATGGTTTTATATATATTTTAACATGTCCCATCACGCAGGAGTATTTTTAGCTTAAAGTGTGATAATATTTAGAAATGAAGGTTGACAAGGTTCAAATTTTAGTCATAGAAGTTCTGATACCATGTGAAGAAAACCATCTCTCCCCATAACTTACGGTATTAGGAAGAGGCAATTGAATCATTTATATATATATATATATATATTAGTGCCATTACATATTACATAATGTTGTCAAACTATGTGTAATATGTCAAAATTACTATACATTAATGAAGAGGTGTTAAGAGCTTGCTTCTAACCAAATGAACTCCATAATATGTTAGAAAATAATTTGTTTTAAAATTGAGTAAAATGAAATATAAGCGTTAGAATCCTTTTGGGCCTACAAAGCAATTGCTTCTGAGTTACAAAATACTTTCCATGGGTTAAATAAAAAGTAGAAGAAAACTCCTGTATTTTTTTTTTGGTTTCCCATTGCTTTCCCAAGAATTCATAAAGATGGGATAGATCATGTTCAATTTCCTCCTCAAACCATAACTTATGGTGAAAGCTTTGCAGGCAATTTTGTAGTTATTGATTTTGAATCTTTTTTCTTTTGAAATTGTTTCTATGTTGGATTACATTTTGTTTTTTGTTGTGCTAAATGATGGGTTACATTTTACTACTGGTTTGAGAAGGGCATTTGTCAAGCGGATTCTAAATCTTTCTCTATGCAATGGTCCCTGCTTTTGCCAACCAGTGATGTACTACAACCAAGGTATGGCTAGGGCATTCTCCCTCCTTTTGTAAATTTGTACTTTCACTGTCATTGTTCTCTCTATTACTTTTATTTTTTGGTCTTCTGATTACATAATTTTTAATTTTCATTTTCATAGGAAGCGTGATGCAACTTTAATGACATGCCTTTTATTTGATCCTTGTTTGAAGGTAATGACTCTTGTTTGTATTTTAGTGTGCCTTACTTTTTTTATGCATTCACCATATCTGCTAATGTTTGCCCAACACAGATTTCTATTATGTAGTTTTTCTCACATTTACTTTTGGTATGATATTTTGCAGGTTTTAGACTTGTCCTATGATATTATTGCTGCTTGCTATAGTTATTCTTAGCTTAGAAAAGGTTGTTTTTGTTATCTAGGCACGCATGGCATCTGCATCGGCACTAGTGGCCATGTTAGATGGTCCTTCTTCTGTTTTCCTGCAAGTAGCAGAATATAAGGAATCTAGCAAATGTGGATCTTTTACAGCTCTTTCAAGCTCCCTTGGGCAGATTTTACTGGAACTTCATAGAGGTATCTATAAAATTTGCTATATCTCACTGAATTGGGTTTTGTTTAGAAACTTATAGGGCTTTTGATTTTGTTATTATTCTTGACTTTTCCCTTATTCACTTTTCCTCTCAGTTTTACACATGTTCTTATTTATCTGATGTAGGTATTCTATACTTAGTACAGCATGAAGGTCACGGTAAATTGCTGGCATTGTTGTTCAAGATTCTCAGGCTTGTGATAATAGCTACTCCGTATGTTCCTTTGTTCCCTTACTATATATTTGATCCTTAAAGTTGTCAGTGGAATGTTAAGTTTTTCCATTTGTTTTCTGTCTTTTCTTTTATGAAATAATGGATTAGTTGTTCATTTTTGGTTATTGCTTCTCATGTTGCCCTCATGTTCGAGCCAATCATATTCTTGCTTCTCATGGTGTTCTTATGCTGTTATGTTCGAGCCAGTCATATTCTCTGGTCTCATTTGAAATGACTTAAGAGGTTGGATAAGGTAGAAAAACAAACATGGGATGGTATTAGTGGGAGCATAAACAGTTTTGCCAAGTCAGCAACTTCCATCTATACTTGCGCAATTACCTAATTGTTATATCAAGTATGAACATTATGATACAAAACTTCAAAGAATCTTACCACAAAAGCTAGCCGTTGTAGTTGGAGAGTCCAATGCCTTATAAACCCCATATTGGAATTTCATACTTTTGACCTGGGAATTGGTTCCTAACAGTCCACTATGCTTTGCAGCCCCGACACCCACATGGGCTGGCTGTGCACTATCTTTCGACTAGTCCTAGGCAAACACTACAATCCTAGAGACACGACTCGCGCAAATTGATTGCAGATAAGAGACACAGTAGAAGGCTTTGATACCAATTCATACTAACCATGGGAGAACCACGCCACCAAAGCTAGCCGTTGCAATTGGATAGCCCAAAGCCATATCAACCCCCTCGCCAGAATCCCATACTTCCAAATTCCAATGTTTCAAGGGTTTGGCGCAAGGTGGAGGAATTGGATTTCAGGCTGTCTTCGAGCACTTTCTCGGTCATTGTTAATGGTGAGCCAAAATCTTGGGTTTGAGGTCAAAGGGGTTTAAGGCAAGGAGATCCTTTATCCTCTTTCTTGTTCACTTTGGTGGTGGATTTCCGTAGTTGCTTGCTTACTAGGGCAATGGATGATGGGTTAGTTAGAGGAGTCAAAGTGGGATCCGAAGGGATTGTGGTATCCTATTTATCGTTCGCTAATGATACCATTTTGTTCTTGGATAACGGCAGAGAGTTTGGTGAACGTTCTCTTGTTTCTACAGATATTTGAGATAGCCTTCGGGTTGAAAACCAATCTATCCAAAAGCGGTATAGTTGGTATTAATGTTGACTCTCAAACTCTTTCTGCCATGGCTTCTTTCGTAGATTGTCAGATTTTGGAGTGACCTTTGGTTTACTTGGGTGTTCCTTTAGGTGGTAACCCTAGATCTACTTCTTTTTGGGATCCTGTGGTGGAAAAGATATCTAAGGTTCTTGAGAATTGGAAATGGGCTTAATTTTCTCTAGGGGGTCGGATCACCCTTATTTAGTCTTGCCTTTCCAGCATGTCCCTTTACTTTTTATCGCTTACCTGTGGGTGTAGGCAAATCCGTTGAAAAGATCACGAGGGACTTCCTTTGGTTGAGTGCTTTGGATTCGAAATGTGATCATTTGGTCAACTGGGGGTTGTGTTGTTGTCCAAAGAAAGAAGGATGTTTAGGTCTTGGCAATTTGGTGTCTAAAAATATGACCTTGGCCACTAAATGGCTATGGCGCTTTCCTTTAGAGCCACACGCTTTATGGCATCAGGTAATCAAGAGTAAGTATGGCTTGGACAGGAATAGTTGGGATGTTAAGTTTATACCCCAGGGTTATTCTACTTTCTAGCCTTTACTTTCCTTGCAGGAAGGGAATGGTTCTCGCCTTAACTTTTGGGAGGATAACTAGGTAGGGGACACCTCTTTTAAGTTTTCTTTCCCTCGTCTATTCCATCTTTCTTCTCCACACAATGCCCTTATCCAAAAATTTTATAGTGTTCAAGACTATTATTTCTTGGGATTTTCACTTTTTTAGAAATTTAAATGATAGAGTGGCTTCAGAGTTAGTTGTCCTTTTGGGTTTCCTTGAGTCTGTTAACATAACTTCCACCTCAAATAAATTGTTGTGCTCTCTAGATTTTGCGGGGTTGTTCACTTGAAAGTCTTTTTTTTTCTTTCTTTTCTTTCGGTTTCTAACTCACTCGTTGCTTTCACCCTCTTTTCTCCTTAAGAAACCTATTTGGAAGTCTAAAGCTCCCTGTAAAGTCAAATCCTTTATCTGGACAACTGTGCTTAATATAAATTAATACTAATGAAATGTTGTAGGTTTGAAGGCTTCTGAAGGCAATTTCTCCCAACGTGTGTGTTATGTGCGGTGTTAATTCAGAATCAGTTGCACACCTTTTTTTGCATTGTTCAGCAGCTAGCCTTTTGTGGAATAATCTATTTGGGATTTTTTTGGGAATCTTGGGTGTGTCTTGCAACCCTAGATACTTTTCTGCTAACTAGATTTGCTGGCTTTGGGAGAAGGAAAGAAGCTAACTACTTGTGGCAATGTACAATTTTTGCCACTATTTGGTGCATTTAGCGAGAATGCAATTCTCACGTTTTCAATGACAATTGCTCAGACATTCATGTTTTGTGGGAGGAGATTAGGCGTTTATTATCTATTTGGTGTAAATCTCACAATCTCTTTAGAGAATTCTCCCTCACTGATACTTTGAGAGATTGGAAAGCTTTACTCTATTAATAGCTTAATTTTTGGTTTTGTTCTCGCCTATTTATAGAGGATCTCTTATCTTCTTACTTTATGTATTCTCTTCTCTTCTTAATGAAATTCTTCTTTTATTAAAAAAAAAAATATTACTATTTCATCGGTGGGAGAGGGTATCATGGAAACAATTAGGAATCAAACTAGGGGACACAACTCATGCAATTATTGAAATAACATTGCCAGAACTATTAAGGAATGTAGCATGACCGAAATTGCTGGATTATGATTGTTTTATATGCCATCCAAGCTGCTCTGTCTTTTGTGCCTCCCACCATATGGTCTAGCTAATGGCATTTCCTTTGTTGTGAATGTGTCTCAAAAGAACTGGGTAGGTTTGGAATCAACTCGACAAATCAAGAATGCATCATGAACTGACCAAGAACACTAGAAGCATTGAACCTAAGATCTGGAGCACCCATAAAATAATCATGATAGTAGTCAAAAGCGGTTAAGGTGTCAATTTGCTGATGATTTTTCATGATCCTATGCAAGAACAATGCTGGAAAAGCGACTCATCTCTCATGTGGCGGCAAATGCTAAGAGCTACAAGTGGTGTATGAAGGTTGATGGTAGCATGGTTTTTAGGCCATACCTAAAGGTTTGAGGTTGGCCAAATGTTGATCAATAGTGGAAGTTGTTTGTCAAAGAGTCACGGTAGTGAGGTTTCTTCGGTATTGAAGCACAAATTAGGGTTTCGTTGGAATAGATGAGTTGAAAGCTTCTCTCATACCAACTTAAGAATACTATGAAGAATTTGATAGCTAAGCTTTATGAATCTTGGATAGTCAACACAGTTCTTTATTTGTTAAAAGTCGGTATTAATTACAAATATATACAATCGTAATAGAAACTAAATCTGAAGGTTGATCTTATCATATATACACGATATGCCTTCTGCATATATGGTATGTTGAAGACATGCCGGGTCAGGTTATCGAACAATTAACAATGAGAACACCGACAACAAGAATCGAGTATTGTTCGACCAGGTGGTGGGCTTGATCAATGCACTGACTCTTGTTTACTTGACACTGTACTCTAACCATATCTCTTGCTTACAAGCAGCAACTTGGCATTAATGTTATCACATTGTTGACACATGAAAGGCAGATTCGACAAAGTTTTACATTGGCTATTGACTGCCTAACACAACAATCTTCTTTTGTCCCAGTCTGGGACCAACTACGTAAGATTGTGACAAAGCACAACATAGGTAGAGTTCATTCTAACAATTAACATTTGCATAAATTCTTATTGAAGAACTTTGCTTAATCATTCTCTAGTATATCTATGTTTGTCTAAACGATTGCTTTATTTGTAGTTGATTGATTTTTATTTGGGCACTGCTCACTTGAAAAGTTGCCTGCCCACTCCATGCTTGTCCTTGGCCCTTGCTAAGGGGGGAAAAAAATTCTTCTAAAGAAATTTAAGTTGTTTTTCCAATATCAAACATTTATTTATGATTTTTAGACGTGGTTTTGAACTTTAATAATTGTAATAAAAGACTTTTCAAGATGGTTATATCTTTAGTGCTTTCTCTTGATAGCATTTGTGTAGTCTTGTTAGGAGGCCTTCTTGGCTGTTGGAACAAGATTTTCAATATTTTATCGATTTGTTCTTTGTGGAAAACCTGTATGTGCCCTTAAATTATTGTTTTGTCAGATATTCAAGAATGCCACCTAATTTGTTGGCTACTGTTGTGACATCTCTAAGAACAAGGATTGAAGAAGGTTTTCAGCTCCAAATTGAGCAGACTAGTCTACTGGTTAGTTTTGCCTGTGTGTATCCACAGTTTTGTTTTTTTCGTTTGGCACAGTAACATGTGATATAACATTGAAATGTCTTAGCAGGCTGCTGCTGTTAGTTGCTTGACATTAGCGCTCTCTACCTCACCTTCCTCTGCTCAAGTAAGGAAGATGCTGAACGAGGAGGTTTCTTCAGGTAACCTATAGTGCTTTTGATATCAAAAGTAATTGCATAATTGCTGAAATGTTGTCTATAAGAACACTGGTCTCCTAATTATGGATACTAATTTTTATGAAGATTCATTCTTCTTCTTCTTATATGTTTCTGTTGGTGGTATTCTAGAGGTGATATATTGACTAAAACTCATGAAAATATAGGGATTTGTGGGTTATTGCTATTACGTTATTATGCAGAAACATAGTTTAGGAAAGAGGTATTTAACTGAATTTCTTGTCAAAATATGCAATACAGGTATATGTATTTATAGTTGAAGGAATTACTCTTGGATTACACAAGATAACTCAATAAGGACTAGGAGTTACATGTAACAACTTCACTAGCATCATGAGTCACTAAGCATTAAGTTACCATAATTAGTCATTTCTACTAACTCATTTAAATTCAATAATTGTAACTGCACATTAATCGTTAGCACTTAGCAGTTTCACAATTCTTATAGGTACATATTTGTATGTTTTTAATTTTTGTAGTGTTAGGATTATTTATATTTAATTGTTAGCACTTAGCAGTTTCACAATTCTTACATTTTAATTTTTGTTTCTGTTAGCGTTTATATTTCTCAAAATTCGCATTACGACATCCCAATGATCAGTGTGAGGGGACTGCATGAATTGGCGTACTACTCCAACTGCAAATGGAATATCTGGTCTCATAGTGAGATAGACGAGTGTAAAAGACCACGTTCCTAATGAAATTAGAGTAGATTACAAAAGGAGGTGCAGGAGCATTTTCAGAAACAGAAATAGTGAGGTAAGGGTAGGCGTGGGTGAGGCCTCAAGGAGGGTGATTCTGTTTTGCATCTGGTTATATAATAGGGAGGGTAAGAATCAGTGAGGCAAATATTGAGAATAGTCTTGGGAGAGATATGAGCCTCTCTAATGCTCAGAACATTTCTTTATTTTGTTTCTTTGCGAGGCTGAGTCTAATCTTCATTTGATTCTCTTCTATTTCTTTCATTACCCTATTACTTGTTATTCTATTGTTTTGATCATGGCTCGGTACCTTACAAGTGATATCAGAGCTACCGTTTTTGGGAGCCTTGTGCTGGAAACCACCATGCGAGTTGCAACAATGGAGGCTAGGTTGGAGAAGATTGAGAAATGGCTGAGGAGTGTGGGGGGACTGAATGCAAAGCTGAAACATAATATTGATAAAATTGACAAATGGAGGAGAAGAAGGAAGCCTCAGCGACGTCAACATCCAGTCTGGTACCAAGCCATGGTCAGAACAATAGAATAACATGTAATTGGATAATGATAGAAATAGAAGAGAATCAAATGGAGATTAGACTCAAAATTGGTAAGAAAAAAAAAATAAAGAAATGCTTAGATAGATCTCTCCCAATACTATTCCCAAAATTTGCCTCACTGATTCTTACCTTCCCTTCATATTATATAACCAGATGCAAAATGGAATCATCCCCTTGAGGCCTCACCCAAGCCTTCCTTGCTGACTCAGCTAGTTGGTTAACTGGGGGACCCCACAACATTCACCCTTTCCTCACTATTTCTGTTTCCTAAAAATGCTCTTGCACCTCCTTTTGTTATCTACTTTAATTTCATTAAGAACCTGCTCTCTTACAATGAGCTTTCCCACTAGTTTTCTATATCTCTTAGGATCAGAATAAAGCTCCCCCTGTTCTGGTAACAATTTAGTATTTGGATCCATGAGGCTATCATTAGGTTCGCAATCCAACATTCTTGTCTCCTTGGGCAAGTCTAACACATACTTTCTCTGTGAAATAGCGACTCCATTCATTGATTAAGCAACTTCAATAGCAAGGAAATGTTTTAATTTCCCTAGATCCTTAGTAAGACCGAATATATAGAATGCAGGTTTAGTAAGAGACGTACAAATCTACACGTAGAGGTGAAAATTGGAGACGATCCTATACCACACGTCACAAGGTTCAAGTACCTTGGCTCCATTATCCAAAATGATGGAGAGATAGAGAGTGATGTTAATCATAGGATCCAAGTTGGGTGGATGAAATGGAGGAGTGCATCGGGAGTTCTGTGTGATAGAAAAGTGCCACTCAAGCTTTAGGGAAAATTTTACTACACAGGTGTAAGACTAACAATGTTATACGGGATTGAGTGTTGGATAGTAAAGTGCCAATAGGAGAATAAACTCAATGATGCAAAAATGAGGATGCTGCGGTGGATGAGTGACCACACTAGACAAGATAGGATTAGGAATGATTGCAGTAGGGAGAAGGTCAGGGTAGCACTTATAGTACAAAAGATGGTAGAATTCTGTCTTAGGTGGTTTGGACATGTGAAGAGAAGACCAGTAGAATCCCTAGTAAGGAGAGTACATCATCAAATGGCAGATAACTCATTAGCTGGAGTTTAGAGGAGACCTATGATCTAGAAGAGTTTTAGAATTAATGATCTACATGAAAACATGGTCCTTGATAGGGCACTATGGCGTCGTTTGATCCATGTAGCTGACCCCACGTAGTGGGATAAGACTTAGTTGTTGTTGAAAATCCTTAGTTTGAAAATGTCTGAATAAATGCTCCTTTAGCTGAGCAATTTTCTCATTGTCATTCCCCCATGGTGACAATATCCTCAACATACTCCACCAAATATACACATTTGTCAGGAGAGGTATGGCAATAAAAGACTGAATGATCTGCTTCACTATACTTCATTCCAAACTTTTGAAAAACAGAACTAAACTTTCCAAACCTAGCTCTTGGTGACTGTTTAAGCCTGTAGAGAGAATGACATAATTTACAGACCAAACCAGACTTCCCCTCAGTAACAAATCCTGGTGGTTGCTGCATGTAAAGCTCCTTATCTAGCTCACCATGAAGAAAGGCATTTTAATGTCCAATTGATACAGTGGTCAGTGATGGATAGCAGCCATGGCAAGGAAGATGTGTATTGAAGTAATTTTTGCCACAACAGAGAAGTTATCGCCATAGTCAAGGCCATAAATCTGCGTATATCCTTTGGCAACTAGATGAGCTTTCAATCGATCAATTTTACCATCTAGGCCAACCTTAATAGGTTACACCTACCGGCATCCAATTGTTGATTTTCCTAGAGGAAGTGACTAGCTCCTAAGCGCCTCTCTGTTCCTAAGCCTGCATTTCATCAATCATGGCTTGTTGCCGTCCTGGATGATCAAGTGCCTCGCGAACATTCTTTAGGAATTGAAACAGAAGATAAAGTTGACTCGAAAGAATAATAGGAAGGTGTTGAACGATGATAACTTTAAAATTTATAAATAGGATGAGGATTCCTGGTGGATTGGGTACCTGTTCTAAGAGCAATGGGAAATCATTAGTGGCTTCAAGATGGTTCATAGTTGAGGTGGCTGATGGAGTAGGACATGATTCACCTGGTTGTGCAGCTGCCTCAACCCCTAGGATCATGTACCCTTGGACAACTCTGATAACTGATGATAGGTGGTGGTGACGTCTTCGATTGAGAGTCTCCAGAATCAATAACATTGAGAGGAACAACATTCTGCAAAGTATAAAGAGTTGTACCAAAAGAGGGAATGGGCAAAACATCAAGAATAGTGTTAAACTCTTTTAAGGACGATGGAAAAAATGGAAGCTCATCAAAGAATTTGACATCTGTAGACATGTAATAACTGTTGTTGACTGGAGAGTAGCAATGATATCATTTCTGCAATTTGGAATACCCAAGAAAAACATATTTGATAGCTCTAACAGAAAGTTTATCCAATCCTAGAGAAAGTCATGTGCCTTGCATTTTCATTACTGGTAAAATTTTTGCAGAAGCTGAGGATTAAGAGTATCTCCATTTGAAGGCTGCTAAACAATCTCAAGGCTACTCTACAAATTATGTCCATAGTTCCATGGTTTGCATGTCTCAATCTGGCAATAATCAAAATCTATGGATTATTGATTCAGGTGCCTCAATATTACCACCAAAATTTCCCCATTTTGTTACTGTAGCTGATGGTTCTAAAGTTCTGCCAAAGGAATAGGTTCTAAAGTTCCTTGTCTCATGGAAAAGTAAAAAGCAAAATGTGGTTGCTTGGTCTAGTGCAGAAGCGGCATATCGAGCAATGGCAACAACGACTTGTGAGCTTATTATGGATTAAAGAACTTCTTAGAGCTTAAGTTTGGAGATATTCAACCAATGAAGTTATGTTGTGATAATCAAGTAGCTATTCACGTAGTCACTAATCCTATTTTTCACGAGAGAACAAAGCATATTGAGATTGATTGTCACTTTGTGCGGAAAAAAGTTCTTTTACTAAATATGTTAGTTCCAGTGATCAACTAGAAGATATCTTTACGAAATCTCTAAGAGGACGTCGTATTCATCATATTGGATGCAAGCTTGGAGCATTTGACTTGTATGCTCCAGCTTGAGGAGAAGTGTTGGAAATAGAGATAGATATTAATGACTGTTCATGAACCTTCAAGATTCATGTACATAGGAAGTTGTAGTCTATTTACTATACATTAATTCTTGTAACAATTTCGTAGTTGTATAAGTTGTATATATATAGGCTTGCTGAGTGCCAAAAATAAACTAAAGCAATATTCAGCAAACATTATCTAAGCTCTTCTCTAATCTCTTCTTACATATTCTAGTTCTTATTCTCAAGTGCTTTCTTCAGTTTCTCTACTTTTGGTTATTTGCGTACTATTACTTCAGTTGATGGTTCTAAATCATAACCTCAAGGGGTTGGCATTGCCTGCCTATTGCCATCATTGTTAGGTGATTTTGTTTGCCCACCAACTCCAGATTTGTTATGCAAATTGTCAAAACCGTGTTGTGCATTTTAGGAAGTTTTATATTTTATTCTTAATGTATCTTTATTCTGTATCACATCTGTATCTTGCTGTTAATATTAGGATTATGTATTTAGAAACAATCCCACAATCATTGGGATTTGTTCTCTAGAATTAGTGGTTCATATTTCCTAAAATAGCTAGCAGGCTCATGTGTGTGTGTGTGTGTGTGTGTGTGTATATATAGGTCTAATGACCTCAGAATTAATATAGCAGAATATATTATTCCTTCCAACTTTGATACAAATTTAGCACATTTTACCATATTGGTCAACTATTGTTGTGTTTACTCTTTCGAGTACATGTTTTGATGACAAGAATCTAAGCATCATTGTCATGTGGTGCTTATATAGCTTTGTTTTGCTTTTGGATATTGATAAGTCAGCAACTGTGTGTATTACAACTCCCTAATACTGGACATTAATATGCTTCTGATCAGGATGGCTGATATGTGTTTATCACATGTAGGTCAAGACATTATTAGTTGGGTTGACTGATATTTTGTAGTTGGCTATTGATATCTGTTGGTTCAGCTTCAAGTCTTTAATTGTTGGCTTTCCTTCAGGTTATATTGATACTGAAAAGAAGTTCGGTGTTCTTTTTGTGTTATTTGAATATTCAATGCAATGGAGCCGCCCAACCATTTGCCTTGAGGCTCTTCAGGTAATCTTGTTAGAGAAGATTAATATTCTTGGCATATGTTGCTGCGTTGTTTGGAAGTAGCTATAACTGGGGATGGTGTCTGTAGTAGTTGGAATTTGTCTGTCCGTTGTGCCTGCCCTTTTTTCTTTTCCATTCTTAATAAAAGCTTTTGCATACTTTGGACAGATTTAATATTGTTTTAAAAATATTGCAAATGTTATCTCTTTTTGTTTAAATTGATGGTTGGTGTACTACAAAGTTGAAGATTTAAGGTTAGTGTAAATGGCAACTTTAAAATGCTTTATTCTGGATTCTAAATTGGTCACTTGCTATTTTTGTGGCATGGTACACTACTAGCTGAGTTCAAACTTCAAAATAGTTAGAAAGATGATGTGTTTTATTTATTGATGTTTCAAAGAATAAGTTGATGTGTCATAGTTGTTGATTCAGCATAATCTTCTACAGGCACTTAAGGCTGTATCCCACAATTACCCTAACATAGTGACTGCATGTTGGGAACGGGTTTCTGTGGTTGTGTTTGACTTCCATAACATTGGATGCCCTGAAGTTTTTTCAAGGAAGTCAAGTGATCATGTTGTAACTCCTGCTTTGGTCAGTGAGAAAATACTTACTGCAGCTATTAAGGTAACAACTTTGTTGTTCCTCTTTTTTCCTTTATTCTTCTTAAATCATGAATCTTACCGGAATCTTCATTTCAGTCCTCTATCTGTTGGGTAGATTAATTGGCGTATAATCAATTATAAATTATCATTTAGTAATTGTTGAGTTTCATATGGAGAAGAGGAAAAATCCAAAATGGCAATGAAATGATAAGAGAAAGGGAAAATTAAATTATGGAATTGTGTGTCTCATTATAAAGAGATGAGCCTATTTATAGGATAGATAGAGAATCAATGCATAATGGAAAGGAAATCAACTTAGAATAAACTAAATCAATTAAGATCAATCTAAGATATAAAATATATTTATTTTATTCTTAACAATAGCCAAAAAAATATACATTATAATTTAGAAATTGAATGCGTTGTATGGAAGCTACTTCAATGATTTCTTTCTTCTCATGTTTTCCATTTCATTCATCATTGCATTGATTTTTAGCATAGTTCTAGCTTTACTTCATTACAAACATGTTCTATATGAATTGAGCATCCAATTCTTGTGTTTTTTGAGAGAAATTATTGCCATTATCAAAACTCTATTTAAATTCAATGAAACTGTTTGAGATGTGGTGGAAAGCTTGGAGTGTCTAAGCTAATGATGTACAATATCTATGCCTCTGTTCATAGCTTGACAACTCTCTAGGTGATATAGATCACGGGTTTCCCTCTTATCCAAGCAAGAGTAGTCCACCATTGAAGACATTTTTTTTTGATAAAAGAAGAATTGTATTGATAACGGGAGAAGATAGATACAAAAGGTGAGAAGACGAGATCCTCTGTACGAAAAATAAACCAAAAAAACTATCAATGAAGAATGACTTTCCAATCTCTCAACATATGAGAGAGCAAAAGACCTCTATAGAGATTATGAGCTTTATACTAAGTTGAAGCGAAACGCTTAATCCTATCTCAAAGTACAAGTTTATCAACAAACTTGTCATTAAAAACGTAGGAGTTGCGCTCAAGCCAAATACACCAAATAGTACCCAAACTGGCACATTGCCGCAAAATATTGGCTTATTTCCTTCTCCCAAAACCAACATAACTTGTCAATAAGAGTTGGTGTAAGGTCGCCGAGCGCACCCAACTCTCATCCAAGATACCAAAAATTCAATTTCATAGGGAGTTGGCCATATAACAATGCAAGAACAAGTGTGTAACTGTTTTAGAATTCACCCCACACATAACACACATCAAGGGAAATAACCTTATGTGGCATCCGAACCTGTAACATGTCATTAGTATTAATTTTGTCAAGCGCAACCGTCCAAATGAAAGATTTGACTTTATAGGGAGCTTTAGATTTTGAAATAGGTTTTTCGAGTTGGAAAGAGGTATGTTCGAGGAATGAATTAGAAACTGAAAATAGGATTAACAAGAGAATAGCCTAGAGGAACCAAGAGACCAAGATCTCAAGTTTGGACTACGTGACAACGCAACAGTATCTAGGAGACTCAAAAGGAAAACTAATTCAAAGGACTCTATCATTAAGATTTCAAAAAAAGTTGAAGTCCCAAGAGGAAATGGAGTCCTACACTCTTAAGAAATCTTAAATAGGTGCATTGTGTAGGGAAGATAGGCGATATAGGTGAGGAAAACCGTGACTAAAAGGGGAGTCGCCTAACCAATGGTCCTCCCAAAAGTAGAACTGAGAGCCATTATCCACTCTCAAGGAGAGAAAACGACGAAATTAATTGTAACCTTGGGAAATTAATTCCCATGCGCTGTCCAAGCCCTACTTACTCCGGATAACTTGATGCCATAGAGAAAGAGATTCTAAAGGAAAACGCCACAGCCATTTAGCAGCCAAAGCAATATTTTTCGAAATTACCCAGACCCAAACCACCTTCCTTCTTAGGGCAACACACCTCCCAACTAACCAAGTGGTCATGCTTCATATCCAAAGCATCGGACCAGCGAAAGTCCCTCATGATATTTTCAATGGAATTTGCAACCCGCTCTAGTATACAGAACAAAGATAGGAAGTGTAGCAGTATGCTTGAAAGACAAGCTTGAATAAGAGTGATCTGACCCCCAAAAGAAAAATAAGCTCCTTTTCCAAATTCCAAGGCGCTTAGAAATCTTTTCCATAATCGAATCCCAAAAAGAAATAGATCTAGGGTTCCTTCTCAAGGGAACACCCACATACACAAGTGGCTAATCCAAGATTTGACAACCAAGTAAAAAAGCAGTACTAGAAAGGGCTTGAGGGTCAATATTGATACCAATTAAACCACTTTTTGACCAAATCTTCGTAAACCTGAGGATAACTCACAAATTTGAAAAAGAACAAGGGAATTTGAAAAACTGTCTTTGTCATTGTCAAGGAACAAAAAATGGTATTGTCAACAAATTGCAAATGAGAGACCATAGTTCCCTCGGAACCCACTTTAACTCCTTTAATTAACCTGTTCTCAATAGTTCTAGATATCAAAGTCAAACGACTAAGAACATATACATCCAAACTGAAAAGAAAACAGGATAAGGGGTCTCTTTGCCTTAAACCCTTTTGACTTCTAAACCAAGATTTTGGCTCCCCATTAACAATCATAGAAAAAGTACACGTATCAAGACAACCTGAGATCCAGTTCGTCTATTTGGGACCAAACCCTTTTCTCTGAAACACTTTTTCTAAGAAACTCCAATTGACCCTATCATAAGCCTTTTCAGAGTCCAACTTAAAAACAAGGCTTTGCTTTGATCATTTCCTCAAATCACCGACCACTTCATTGGCTGCCAAGCTGCATCTAGGATTTGCCTTTCTGCGACGAAAGCACTCTTGAACATCAACATTACCCAACTCCTTGATCCAACCTATCAACCTTTCTTTTAGGCCTTTTAACTTTTTCATGAATCTAAACCCTTCCAAGCCTTGAACATCAACATTATCCCAAACTTCTTTTACCAAAGGAATAAAAGAATAATGAGACAACCACATATTCTCAAACCTAAACGGTGTAGGACTGTATCTTAGAAAATTCCAAGATGATCGGGGAAGTGGTCAGAAACTGGCCGAAAGAAAACCTCTTGAACTAGGTCAAGAAATGCATCCTCCCAAGCATTGGTGAAAAGATATCTGTCTAACTGAGAAGAGACTGTAATACCATACCCCTATTGACTGACCAAGTGAATTTAGCATTAGGAAGGGAAGGATCCTTCAATTCACAATCTTGGATGAAAGTTTCAAAACCTCGCATAATAGAAATAACTCTCCATTCCCTTAACTTCTCACTAGGGAATCTGATCACATTAAAATCACCTCGCACAAACCAATTAGGAGAACATAAACCATAAATTAAACTTAATTCCTCCCATAAAAGAGACTGGAGGATAGGTCTATTTGGTTCGTATACAGACATACACCACCAGTTACCCTTCCTAGGAAACTCTGAAAAGAACAGAAAGAGAGAAAGAGCCACTTTGAGAGTCCACCTTCTTGACGACTCGTGTCACAAATCAACACCATGCCTCTTGATGCACCAATCGAAGGGAGAAAACATCATGCCTCCTGATGCAAAGGGAGAAAAACATAATCCTTATGTCTAGTTTCCCAAACTTCTCTCTAAATGAGACCCTCAAAAGATTCTGATTTAGTCTCTTGTAGCATCACTATCTAAGGATTGGCCTTTAAAATAATCTCCTTTGCTTTCTTCTGCTTTCTAGGGTCACCCAACCCTCTTACATTCCATTCGAAAATCTTCATAAAATCACTTTTACCTACTTACCCTTCACACTTTCCTCATTAGCAACAGGATTTAGACTTTGAGATTCTTTGCCCAATTTATGTTTCTTGCGAACTTAGGTTTTTGGGAAATGGACAATGGTAAACTGCTTTCCCTTTTCATTTACCAACTTTGCCTCCATGCTCCATCCTTTTCCGAAGAGAGTTTGGGTCAAACATCTCTCTCCTATCACCAAGACATTCAATTGCTATGACGTTTTCCTTAGGCTGTATCGGAGGACAACCAACATGTTTTCCAAGAGAAGTATGATCATGGACAGGCAAGGGAAAGCTTTTCCATTACCTTCATAGCTTCTAGTTAAGGAAGTAGCATAGGGTAAATTTTTGTCGGTGATGGTGGACAACCAAAAGGAGGCATTCCTTCCTAGAATCAAGGCTTTCATAAAACCTTTTCCCTTCTATGATCTGCAGCCCAAAAAAACATTCCTTCTTTTTCCAAAGCCATCTCAAAGCTTTTAGCTTCAATAGCGAACTTTCAGACACCTCCCATTATCTTAAGGGAACATGTTACATACCTTGACATCGTAATTAATTAAATTAGGATTTGAATTATAGTATTAATTATTTAGATTAGGATTTGAATTATTTAGATCAACATTTGAATTATTGTAATCTAGTAGTTAGGATTGAGAAGATAAGATAGTTAGTAGGAGATAAGATTTTACCCAACCCATGATTCTCTCTCGCAAGTGGCTATAAGTGAGACCTTTAGGGGAAGGGTTTAGGTATTCAGGAAATTAGGCTAGAACTAGGAGGACCAAGGGATCCTAAACTCCCAGGACTGTTTCTATTATCATTATCATCAATTATTCAATTCAGTTATTATCTATTGTGTGCTGTTTTGCTCGGTTAATCCCCCTCTGGGATTGCTGGACTGTTAATTAATTCTCTTAAGCATTACCTAAACCAGAACCGCAGATACCAGTTCTTACAGAACACCTAGAGACCGAAAAACCCAGGTCAGAGAAAGACGCTTTCAAAAGGGTAAGAAGGGAGCAACGGACTTTACGTAGTAGAGAGGAGCATTTGTTCATATTTTTGTCAAGGTACTCCTTGAAAATCCACAGATCTAGCCAGAAACTCACTGGAAACTACTTAGAACCATTAGATCTAGAAGAACGTAAAAGGATTTGTCTTATGCTCTTCCACGCACCCCCCACCCGTGGCGCATTGTCGGAGATACAGAGGGAAAGGAGCGCGCGAGCGTACAAGAGGTGGCTGCCAAAGACGAAACTCTAGTGATGGGTCGCGCAAATGATGACCTTTTCGACGATTGCTTGCCGGCTGTTGGGTGCAGCTCTGTTGACGACTATGGGCAGTTGGTCAGCTTGCACAATCTAGTGATAAGATATATGGTGGATTCCCTCCCTAGGATGGATCTCTTAGGCTTGCTTTGGTAATGTTGTGGCTTTCTAAAAGTTGCTCTTGAAAAGTCGTAGTAGCAATGTTTAGTAAAATAATCTAAAAGTTGTTCTTAATAAGTAGAAGTCACATGAATAGAGTTTAAGTTGCTCTTAATTTATAAAATGACTATAAAAGACATAAATATTAAGAAATCATTTATATTTTCACTTTTCTGTTTATCTAACACAAATTTCGCGTATGCTTTTCGAGAGCAGGAGCAACCCCTAAAAAACTTTACCAAACTAGGCCTTAATCCAAGAGCTCCACACGTCTCCTATCTCTTTCCCTCAACAATATATACATGTACCGACTCACTAATCCCCACCCATGGATCTCCCTTGTTAACATTAACATGGTCCATGGCAATACCTTTCCTTTCTTTCTCTCTCTCTCTCTCTCTCTCAAAGTTCTACTTGTCCTCAAGGTGGAGCTCTGGGAAGAGTTCCGCAACCTCGTTGGTTGTCTCCCAAGAATTCTCAAACACGGGTAACCCTTTCCACTTCTCAACGAGAAACGTGAAACACGGGATGCACACATGAATTTGGTGATGTAGCCAGAAGAAAACAAAAGTTCTGAAAAGAGTAAAGGGTTTCCTTCGGGATCCCAAATCTTGAAAAAGATGGATGGAAGTATGATTGTCGCATAGCAATGTCCACTTGGATCCCGTGGATTCGATCCTAGTCCCGCTGCCTGAAATTTTTTACTTTCCCCATATGGAAAGGCAAACAAACTTTCCCGAGCATTTTGACCTTGACTATGATCTTCACTTTGAATGAGTGTTAGGACAAATATTAATAAAGTATCAAAAGCTTTAACGGTTGAATTTGTAGAATTATGGAATACAACATTAATAACTTGTTTTCTCGAGAAAGTGTATGCATAATACACCCTCTGTGCAGCAATCCCAAACGACCAATGTTGCAGGATTGGTGTAATTTCGCTGAACCTTAAGGAGGTCATTGTAATTTACTCAAATCTTTTACATAGGTGGTCCCAAGCCAGATTAAAGAGGAGAGTTGTGCTAGGTTGTCGATGGTCAAGATGAAAATCTGTGTCAGTCTTCATGACTTGGAACACCAAAACATTTAAATTCCCTAAAGCGCAGTGTATGATTGTGGGTTTCATTCAATAAAATTGGCATTCTCTCATTGATACAATTTGTTTTAGGGGGTTTAGGTGCCTTGATGATTTGATAATTGAAATGCATCATTTCTATTTTGATTCACATGTTAATTAATGGTCACATTTAAAAGAAGATCTGATTTGTTACAACAGGGTAAACATCAGATACTAGAATGTTAACAAATTTTCTCTTTCGATCTAAACTGTTCTATCATGATTTTTTGAACAACCAAAATTTAAAATAACTACAGAAATAATTACATCAATTATTTGTAGTTAATGGACTACAAGTAGCTCTGTACATGAGCCTACAGATTCGTGAACTGCAAATAATATCTGCTCCTATTTCTAAACAAAATACACTTAAAAAAAGTTCTATTAATAATAACTATATTCAAATGAACATATGCACTTTTAGATTCTATCACATCTAATCCTCTTATTTTAATGCTACTTGAAAAGCACCTCATTGTTCATGTGGCATGATGTCTCATCTCATATGTTCGTATTGGTGCTTCCATATTACATGCAATTTAAAACCATTTAAATTTCTTCGTTAAGAAATGTTTTCATTGATATTTTTCTTACTGGACATAGGAAAATATACTTTGTTTGTTTCAATGCAAGGATCATTCTTGGGTAGTGATAAAATTTATGTTAAAAATTTAAGGTTCTAGACGAGTGTCTTCGGGCAGTATCAGGATTTCAAGGAACAGAAGATCTTTCGGATGATAAATTGGTGGATATTCCATTTGCATCTGATTGCATCAGGATGAAGAAAGTTTCATCTGCTCCGTCATACGAGCTGGAGTCCAAAGATGATGTAATCAACTTGGAAGAAAGTGAGTGTGGAATTCAGCAATGGTGTGAGGCTATTGAGAAGCATATGCCACTTATCTTACGTCATTCTTCTTCAATGGTATGGATAGTTATTTTCGTAATACTATTGTCTCATATTAATGTTTATGAATTTATAGGGTTTAAGTAAGGAAGCTAGTTCTCGGGAGTAGGATTTTAGAACTTGGAATGCACACTTATAGGTACATTGATGAAAATACAAGACGCCATGATGAGAAGGGGGAGGATTGATTTTACTTGTCTACAAACTAAATGGGTTTGGGGGAAAAGGCAAAAGAATTGGTTCTTTGGGTTTTAAAGCTTTGGTACACCAGCACAGAAAAATCTAGAAATGGAGTATGCATAATAGTAAATAATAGTAAATAAGTACAAGAAAAATGATGTACATGAAAAAAGGTTATAGTTCCAAAGTTTTTACAGCAATACCAGGTTAAACTCATCTGAGAGTCCAATAGAAGATAATTGCACAATTGCTTGTTACGAATCATGATTAAACAAGGAAAATGACAAATGTGACATAGCAAAGACAAGAGAGAAAACTAAAGAACTCTCTATTATAATGATATTGTGTATAGATTACAATAAACTTATGCCTTTATATAGGCAAGAGGAAATTAAACCAGCGTAAATACTAAATCGGTTACCTAAGTTACAAATTAATTATAACTATTACAATAAAACTGTAACTGGTGCATTAATATTTGTAACATCCCCCTCAACCTACCGTGGGTATGGACAAAACCAACTTGAGTTTGTAAACTAATGTACGAAAATAGGCAATGGGTCAATTCTGCATGTACGCAGGAACACTGCAACAACGGGGACGACACAGACGCAGCAGCAAGGACTGTGCGGTGGCAGCAACGGGGACTGCGCGGTGGGAGCAACAGGGACTGTGCGGAGGCAGCAACAAGAGGTTGAACCTGGGCAGAGACAGCAAAGACAACTATCTAGGCTGGATGGGACCAACAAAGGCATCAGTCTTCTTCATACAGTGTCTTCTCCATATGAATTTTTTTATATCCCAGATAATAACTTAAAAATAAAAATTCAAAAAAAAGAAAATGACCAACAAAACAAAAAGGAAAACACTAGCCCAAAGAAAAAGAGAGGCCCAAGAAAAGAAGCATAAAGGAAGTGAAAAAGGGATCTGAAACCCTAATTTAGACATACACAACAGAGAGAGATATTCTGCAGGAGTGGTGGTGTTGGAAACGGATCTCTGAAAGGTGATGTTACAAATCATGATTAAACAAGGAAAATGACAAATGTGACATAGCAAAGACTAGAGAAAAAACTGAAGAACTTTGTATTATAATGATATTATGAAGAGATTACAATAAAATTATGCCTATATATAGGCAATTGGAAATTAAACCAGTGTAAATATTGAATTATAACTGTTACAATAAACTTGTAACTGGCTTTTTCTATATTTAACAAACTACTGAATTGGCTAGTGTGGTGCACGATAATATTCATAACTTAATTTAAATAATAATTGAAAAGTTAATTAATATATAAACATTAAAGAAAATAACTAAAATATACATAATTTTTTTATAAATCATAAAATAAATCAACATAAAACTACAATAAGTACAAACACTAAATAAATTATAATTAAAAACATAAGTTTAAGAAATATATATTGATTTAAAAAATTTGAACTATTATAAATAAAAAAAAGATAATTAGCTAATTTTTTTTTTTCAAGGTTCATTAGAAAAAAATGAGATTTTTTTTATTGAATGAAATATAAATTTTAAAGAAAAAATAAATTATATATCCATAGTTGAAATTTACTTGATTCAAATAAGTAGTTATAATTTTCATGTTGATTTAACTACCCAAAAACAAAAGTTATTCCTTTTTTTCTTGTATCCCAGTTGAGTATATTGTATACAAAGTTTATAATCTCATAAAATATAAAATTAAAAAATACAAAATTTTCTAAGCAAAGGATACATCTATACTAATAGATTAATGGGATTACCAATGAAAACTAGCTTTGGTCTCTAATTTTTATTTCCTTGGTTGTCCTTAGTCTTATTTTTTATATATATATCTATCATTATTATTAAAAAGGACATTTGTGTACATTGTAGTACTCACTCTCTAATTCCCACTTCCCACTATCCGCTACCCACTACCCCTTAACAAAACTACCCAAAAAAAAATGTAATTACCTTTTTTATTTATTTTATATATTTTACAAAGGTAATTCAATACTTGACAGGGGCTGCTAGTCTTTATAAAAAATAATCATGTAAAATGTAATTAATATATTAATCTAATTTTATGATAATAATAATAATTATTATTTTCCATATAAATCTTCTATTGTATATAAAAGACTCAAATATTGAATTATGAAACAGTAAAATATTAATTTTCATATGACTGTAGCGTAGTTTTTGAAATCACTACAAATATGACGATAAATAAATATTTTTAAAATTTATATTTAAATTGATGAAATAAAAAAAATTTATCTTCACCAAAATATTCATAAATGAGTATATTTCTTGATTTGTTGATATATAAATATTTCATTAAATAATACATAAAATTGAAAAAAAAAAAGAAGAGAAATATTGTGACTGAATTTATATTATGGAAAGAATTTTGGAATACTAAAAAATAGTTAAACAATATTAATGCTAGGAGGTGAATAGGAACAAGGACATGATTAATGTGCAACAACTTTCTTCATTGACAATGGTTAAATTTTGGGCTTGTGTGCTTCCATATTTCCAATGCAAATAAATTGAGCAATCAGCCTATGTGTGTTATACACCAGCTTCTAAAGGAGTAAAGTAATTTGTGTAAATTTCTGTTGATAATTTGGGTAGAGAGTGAGAGTCTCCATTTGCACTTGAAAACTCACGTTTTGAATACTTTTTTCCTTTGATTTGTTTTACAAAATCAGTAAAGCTCACGACCATACTAAAAGTTATTGCTGGTGCGAAATGTCAAACTCATCTTCCAGATGTCAAAAAAGAAGTCCAAATGTAAGAACTAGGCCAATGTCTTCCTTTTATGTATAATATTAGAATATTAGATAATTTTAGATTAGATTTGATTAGATGTTCCCCTTTATCTATTTTTTTCTGGTGTAAGGTTTTTGACACTAGTCCATGTAATTTAGGCTAGCCCAATAAAGCGAGGATTACAAAAATGTACTAGGTTAAGCCCAGCTCAGAGCCCAGTAATGTATACTTGCACACTTAAAAAATCTGTTCCTTTTTCTTTTTTTCTTGGAAGGTGAGAGCTGCTTCAGTCACATGTTTTGCGGGTATGACATCTTCTGTGTTCAGCTCTTTCACTAAGGAGATGCAAGACTTCATTTTTTGTTCTTTAGTAAGTTTCAACTGAAAACATGCTCTATTCTGTATATAATCCCTGGATTGTACTGAATTAACTGTTTCTTTCTTGCAAACATTTTGTAGATCAACGCTGCAGTACATGATGATGTGCCATCGGTGAGGTCTGCTGCCTGTCGAGCCATCGGTATTGTTTCATGTTTTGCTCAAGTTTGTCAAAGGTTGTACCAAACTCATACCCAGCTCCGATATTATGATATCTTATTTAGATATTTTGTATCAGATTCATCAGTTTAGCTAAAAGGTTCACTGATCTCTGTAGTGCAGAGGTACTTGACAGGTTTATCCATGCTGTTGAGATTAACACTCATGATACCCTAATCTCAGTAAGATCTCATAGATCAACACTTGTAATACCGATTTTTCATTACTTAATATGGAACTCAAACTTTTTATTGATTCAGGTGAGGATTACAGCTTCATGGGCTTTGGCAAATATTTGTGATGCTATTTGTCACAGTGTTAGCATTCTTCCATTGGGACATGTGGGTGGTGAGCAAAATTTGACTTTTGTGATTGAATAGTCAACCATTTGGTGTCAAGAGTCAAGACATCCCAATAACCACCTCTCTCAAAAGTTTAAGCGGTTGGTAGAGACAATTAAATAGTTTTATATCTTAACACCCCTTATACCAGAGCTATTTTGACTTGAAACATGGATAACCTTTACACGAAATGGGGTGGCATCTTTAGACCATTTGGTCATATAAATTGTTTCCATGTCAAAAACCCTCTCTCCCAAAAGCTTAAACTGTCGGTAGAAGCAATTGAATGATTTTATATCTTAACAAAATTGGCTTTTACAGTTCTTCTCTTTGGTAATCTATTTGCTTACTTCCTTTCTTTAATTTTTAATCTTTGATGCAGGTTCAATTTCTAACCCCCAATTGATTGTATCATTAAGTGAATGTGCTTTGTATCTTACAGAGGATGGAGACAAGGTGGGTGAATTTGTGGTCTGTAATTTCTTCTATTCCGATCTTTTACAATGAACTATCATTTTACCAATTGTTCGCATAGGACTATTGGGTAAATCTTGTGTTGATTTTTTGACACCTTTGGATGCATTTGTCCATTGATTCTTGCTTTTTTATCAATTCCTTCTTGTTCTCAATACTAGGTAAAATCTAATGCTGTTAGGGCTCTTGGGTATATTTCAAGAATCCTTAAATGTTCAACATCAAGATTACAAGACATGTCACTGGACTACCTGGACCAAACGACTGAAGGTCTTTTTAGTGAGAATCTACTGGTATGTCAACGGATTAATTCAAACCGTTGCCCCTTGGGTTCACCGGAAGGCATACAAAGACTGGAAAGAATAGTTCAGGCATTCATTTCTTGCGTTAGTACTGGGAATGTTAAGGTACCATAAATACCTTGTTATAATTTGACTGTTTTGAATAAGTTTGATTTCTTTTCTGTAAGCTGCCTTATCTTTCCTAAACCTTGAGCCTCTGTTTAACAGGTCCAATGGAATGTTTGCCATGCTATAGGAAACCTATTCCTGAATGAGACCCTAAGGCTTCAAGATATGTACTGGTATAAAAGGGTCATGTTTGATTCTGAAATGTTCGTTAGTGAAATTCCTGCAAAGATTACATGCATATGCTATTACATGCATGTGGTCTGTCATATAGATACCACTCTAAATTTAGGAATGACAAAACCAAAGTGAATGGCTATGAATGGTTTTTTATCTCAAGACCCATGAGTAGTATCACCTTTCCTTTATAAATTTGTAACTTTCCGGATGTGATGTTCTCTTAACCAGGTTTCCCAACGTCAATAATACCACGTGGTAACAAATTGCTGGGTCATTGCAGTCTGTTACTGCAGTAAAAAAATGCATACAAGTTATATTTAATTCATGGATATTAACTCAGGAAAACTCTGGGAATATGTGGGTGCATGGATTTGATTAATTTTTATTCAAACAGATTTTCAGATATAGAAAGTGTAAACTCTTTCTGCAACTTCTGATTTATGGGATTTTATTTTTCATACCAAAAAAAAAAAAAGGAAATACTTATCCAAAATCACACTGAACTTCTATTTCTTCTTTCCTGCATCTAAACTCAAACAGTTCATGTCACGTACACAACTATAGAATTAATAGAATTAAGCTAGCTAGAGTAGCAATATAGTGGTATTAATATGGCAAATCTGATCTTGAAAGACAGTCTTGGTATGATAACGTTGAATGCATTTCATTTGATAAATGATAGTTTTGTTGCAATATTTATGTTTGTTTTGGTTTCTGTAGGTTCTCCTCTTTCAAATATCTCATTCATTTGTATTATATCGATATCTAGTAGTAGAGGTAAAAATAGTATGGAGACTAAAATTTGTCTTCTGTTGCCTGTTTGTAGGGCTCCGGATGTGTTTGGTATTCTTATACAACTATTACGTGAATCATCAAATTATAAGATCAGGATACAAGCTGCAGCTGCATTGTCTGTGCCAGCATCAGTGCATGGTAAAATATTTTCTTATCATGAATCTTGGTTAGTTTGTTTATTACAATGTTTTTGCTTTCAGTTAAGAAAGGAATCGTAAAATTATCTATTTTGGAAGTGTATGTGACTAGTTCCCACTTCCCACCATAATGAGAAAAAAAATTGATCTGACTTGGTGGAATCCATAACCTTTAAAGTGGGGGCATAAGCTATAGGTACGATTATGAATTAAAATTTCAAATGTGCTTATTTGCACAAAAGTTATAATAATTAATTTAGGGCTAGGGAAGAACTAAAAAAGAGAATCTTGATCACTTAATTATGTGGACTGACATTATATCAAGAACCGCCTATGCTGAATGCTTTAGCTGTTGGGCTGAGACTTATAAATCTATACTTTTATACTATATATAAACTATATATAAACTATATATAAAGAGGATTCCTTTGGTAACCGACTTGGCAAAGGATTCCTTCTATTCTATGCTCAGGAAACTAATATGAATACTATGATTATCTATTTCCAACTTCTCCCCGAAAAATCCACCTTTTTTTTTTTGGAATTTGTGAATGTCTTTGTATTCAACGCCTGTGCAAAAAAACTGGATGGGGAGAACCGAACCTGAACCAGATTAAAACTGGTTTTCATTTTCGGTTCATCGAACCAAACAGGTTTCTCCTTGGCCAAATCAGTTACAAACTGTTTTGGTTCGATAAAACCGGTTTTGAACCGGTTCCAAACCCATTTTTCATCAAAACCAGTTTTGGCCAAAACCGGTTCTAAAACCTGCTTGAATTGTAAAACAGGTTCTAAAACCCAGTTCGAACCAGTTTTTAGCCCTGTTTGAAGCTGAAAAATAGAACACTGACATGTGCTCACTGACATGCAAATAAAAGAGTAAAACCATACAAATAAAGCTCATTGAGCTGAATTACAAGTCCCTGACAATGACTTTATTATCTGCATAAAGAAGACCATAAGCAGATATCATTCAATTTTTAACCACTAAGATGTCAAAGTCGAAGGATTGGAAGCCACTCTAATATTGAGCTGTAAACGCGCAAGTTATACTCTCACTGAGCTAGGAAATAGTAGAATTACCAACATCAATAATACTCATTATAGAAACAAAACTTGCCACTGCAAATCTCTACCAGCATGAGCATATTATCAAAATACAAGTACATAAACACAAAGAAATGAATTATAATAACCAACTCAGGAAATGCTCTAATAAGAGAAATTTTCCTTGAGGTTATGGACAATTTTGAGAGCTATAGACAAACGGAAGGGCATATTTTCCTGTTCTGACCGACTTCTAAAATAATTGCAGTTAGCCACAAAACCCCTCCCCTTCAAAATCCACACGTCTGATAGCTCACATAAAAATCACCTGCCTTGAAAGACAATATTTCTAAGAATATTGAGCCAACTAAATCCCACGTTGACCATTATGGTCAAATCTCAGATGAGGATGAGTCAAATAGTAATGATGTCGTGCTGGACTTAAACCTTGATCTCACTATTAGCTTTCCTTCATGACTTGACCCTGCAGTAATATTGCTTAACACTATCCAAGAACAATTCATGAATCTGAATCATCAAGGGATGAATTACATTTTGCTTCCCCTTCAACACTTCTGTTTCAATAATCAATTTTCTTTGTTCAAAATACACAGAAATTCAGCAAAACCATCATACCGAGAGTTAAAGAAATTGGATGTTTTGTCACTTACTCTACAAGAACTTGAATAGAATCATTCATTGTACAAGAAAAGCAATTGTCAAGTAAGGAACAATACACATACATCACAAAAATCATGAGAATAGACCTTAGAATCAGTGCTTCTCAGTGACTCATCTGAGTTATCTCAGAATAAATGTTGGTATTTCAGTGTTTGACAAAGAGCACATATAAGACAAACTCAAGAAGCTAATCAAATATGAACAGTCATTACCACCAAACTCAGCCGCAAACCCTTCTCAAATCTCACACTACAAAAGCTAAAAAATGCGATGTTAGCAACACAACAGCAAACCTAGTATTCATTCTCAACCCAAATTTGGTCACAACTCACAAATCAGCAAACACAAGACAGTTAGACACAACAAATGAAATAAAGGAAAAGGGTAGCATCGAAAACTGATTCAAAAACAAATGCCACAAAAGGAAACACGTTTCATTCAAAACGACCAAAAGAGGTGCTCTCATTTACCTCAGTTAAGAAGCTCCAAGCATCATGTACCTCTAGAAATGGTGGCGCCGGCATTGTAGAGAGGATGCACGACAGAGAGAGGAAGCACGGTGAAGAGTAGTAGTGACGAGGCGGCGGCCGTGAGCGGATTGGGGAGGCAGCAATACGGCGAGGGTGTTGAAAAGGAGGCGGTGACAGAGAGGTGTTTGGGATGGTTTGTGACCTTGCGTTCTCTTTTTGTGGATAGCAACTTTTTAGGGTTACAATGAAATTGGGGAAAATGGGAGATGGGCACAACAGGATAGCAATTTCCTTTTAAGTGAAAGGTTAATAACTGCTTGTTGAATGAAATAACCGGTTTTGTAGAAAGGGTTCACCTAAATAATAAAACTGGTTCAAATATAATTTGTGGTCAATAAAACTGGCTATTAAAAAAGGTTCTGGTTCGGTTCCTCTGAACTGGTTTTTTTTGCAGTCCTAATTGTAATATTTAAACGTGTCCAATATTGAATGATATTTATTCTTACAAAATTGTAAAATGTGTAAGCTTAGCTATAGTTTATTTGACTGTGGTATGTATTGAATTATAAAACATTGATATAAACATGCACCACATATCTGTCATATTTGCTTTGTTGGTAACTTTAATCAATTGTAACATTGTGTGTGTGTGTGTATATATTAGATGTTTACATAATATGCATAGGCCCTAATTTTGACCTGTTTTCGTTCAAGTGTTATCTGCACCTGACTGCTTTTCCTTTATTTAAACAATTCAGTTCAAAGCCTTCATTTGAACGTTACTTGTTCTCTCATGTTTTAGCAGATTACGGTTCGTCCTTTTCAGACATTGTCCAATGTGTAGAGTACGTAATGGAGAATATAAGTCATGACCAAATTACAGGGCCCACAAATTTCAAGTATAGGGTTTCGTTACAAAAACAGGTTCCACTTCCTATTTGTGAACATTCGCGTGGAGTTGGTGATTTTTGAATGGTCAAAGTCAAATGAAATAAACATGAAAATCTGTGTTTTAAAGTAATGAAAATTAAAGGTCTATGTGCCGTAGTCTGTGTGTTAATTTGTTTTTGATAACATTTACAAGGCTAGCCTTCTGCTATAAATTCTGGAATTTGATAACTTGTGATATACGCTTTATATTCAACATTTTTGTTTTAATAATATATTATACTATATTACTATCATAGTTTTGGGGTAAAAATGAAATATTCTTATTTTATGCTTATATCTTTTTTAAAACATAAAAATTACTATATTTAAAGGTTAAAATTTGAATAAACTCAGATGGTATCCTTATCTTTATTTGTTTTTTTGTTTTTTGTTTTTTGTTTTTTTTTGTTTTTTTTTTTTTGGTATTTAGTTATGAAGATAGGCTGGTAGATGTCTCATTGGAGAGTAGAGTAGATGAAAGGCATTCGAATAAGTAGTGGGATATCTAGAAAAGCCATAGATTAAACTATTAAAATAGATCTAGTTTTTATTATTTTGAATGTTAGTTAATATGATTTATGATAGAACACTACATCTCATTTGATCCATTTAGCCTATCCCGCCTTGCGGTACAAGGTTTAGTTGTTATGGTATTTAGTCATGGAATTATGACATTGTTCTATTGGTATGATTTTTCTATGTTCTTGTGCAATTGATTTCCTCATTTTCCTGTTGCAGCTGACCTTGACAATGTTACATGTTCTATGCCTTACCTCGCGCACAGATGATGATTCATTGAAAGATTTTCTAGTGAAGGTACGTATTTTATTGTGAACGAAAAGTGAAAGTGATTAATGTTTCAATCATCTACAAACTGCAAACTGATAATTTCTTACCGTGTATTTTTCTTTTACCTTTTTGATTAAAAAAAAAATTAAAGGAAATAAGAGACGAATGCAAAAGTCTAATATAATAAATTACCATCCTACTGAATTGAAACAATGAATTTAGCCCAGAGCACGAGGCTCCCATTAGTGGGGTCTGAAGTAAAATTACGAATAATGGAATAAAACAAAAAATACTATATACATTTTGCACTAATCTTGTATCGCTTTCCAACTTAAATGACCTACTAGCATGTGTTAACGAAGTTTCTCAGGAGTTATTGGTGACGACTTTGGTGGAATGAGTTATATGGTCCAACTCTTGATGGTTTAGATGTAAAGTTGTTGTATGTAGTTTTTCTTATTACAAGCGTTGTTTGAATGATTTATATAGCGGAGACCACCTAGTGGGGTCATCGTTGTCATACTCTCGAACTTTTTTAAAATCTCGGACCTGAATAAACTCAGGTAAACTCTAATGAACTCAGATAAATTCGTGATAATCTCACGAGTTCCCAATTTTAGTCAAAATTTAGCCTTTTAAGCCCAGCGTCATAACATACTATTTCACATAGAGAACTTTTAATTAAAACTTTTAAAGTAGAAGATCTTGACATATTGACTTATATTATTGAGTTTAATTGCTATTTACTAATAGTGTAAAGTTTTTTATACTGTCAACAAATCAAATCATTCCAAAAGCATGTCTTTTTATGTTGTGGGTGAGTGAGTCAATTATTTTTGTTTATGTGACAAGTTTTGATTGGTTGATAGTGTCAAAAAATTTTACGCTCTCAATGGATAAAAACTTTACACACTATTATTTTTTATGTGATTTTAATTTGTTTGTGATAGGATGATTTGTGTATGGTTCGTGATGATGATGCAAGTGAAGATTTGACTTAGATGTTTTATCATAAATTTATTATATTATATTTCATTAATTATAAATATTTTTGTTTTTAATTTTCAAAACAAGTCTCTTACTAGTATTTGAGTTTAGGATTTGGGATTTTACCCACTCCTTATACTACAACTTTCCACATTTTTATTTTATAAGAATAGGAGGAGGAAAAATAATTAATGCTCTTGATTTCCTAAATGGAGAGTTGTTTGTGAAAAAGTAAAATTTCAGAAGTGGACGGTTAATGGAAACGGATACATTCACAGAAATATGCTCTCTCTACAGTTTTTATAACTAGATTAACGAACTTTGCAAAGTGCACTGTAGATTTTCCTAAAGGCTGTCTTGTCTAATGATAAAAATATGATTCCAACTTGTTCAAGATAAAATATGATTCCAACATTTCTGTTACATATGTGCTTGCTGTGTTTGTAGTATTTTCAGTGATATTTTAGCTTGAGTTAATTTTCCCTCTAATTTATTCATTTAAAGAAAGCATTGATCCTCGAAGATTGGTTCAAGGGACTATGCTCAGCAGTCGAGGGCATGATTGATGTTCAAGATAGATCCATTGTAGACCGAAAGAAAGTGATGATATCAAGCGCAATGCAATCGTTGATAGAAGTGTACAAACAAAAACAGCAGGACACAATCGCTCGAAAGTTTGAGGAATTGGGGTTGTAAATTGACGGTTTCAATCCTGCCAAGTACCAATCATTATTTAGTATTTTACTATTTTAGGCGGTGAAAATGAAGGGTCTCCAGCAAAACAAGTGCAATATTGGAAAGCGTTATGCAACGCGAACAATAGAAGTGGATAATAAATACATAGACAACATATAAAATACATTGTGTGAGTGCACATAAATTTCACATAATTGTTGTATTTTGTACATTTTCATGTATTGTTATCCATTTTGATTGTTGGCGTATTTTTTTATTTCTTTATTGCAAAAAGATCCTACCCAGACCAGTAGAGAGATATATTTGATGAAATGTATGGATAGATTGGCTGTATCAATCTTTGCTACGTCTATTTATTATATATTGAAGTTTATTGTTGTGGTGATATTTTAGCGCTCTCAACGTTGCCACATAAGCATATTAGTCAAGCTGTAATTATAGAAATTCTTGTCAAGCTGTAATTAGAGAAATTCTTTTGTTTAGCGTGCTGAAAAATTTTGGTGGTTGTTTAAATACTCTATAGGATAAATATTTTATACAATTTAATTTATTTATGTTTGATAATTTTAACAATTAAATTCATTAAATTTTGTTATTATTTCATGTTTTATATTATTGTAATGAATTTTTTATTAGTCAAATCATTAAAAGAGCCAACTTATAAGATGTTTAGAGACTTGTGGGCTATTTGAGCTTATGATGCATTTTTTTTATAAATATTGTATTGAAAAATATTAATTTATCATTTTAGATTATATAATCCATTAATGTCTTAGTATATCATGAAATGATAATAAAATTTAATTTAGTTGTAAAAATTATCAAAAAATGAATAAATTAAGTAACATGGAGTATTTATTCCCTGATGTATTTGAGAAACCACTAAAATGTTTATGCTTCACATGCAATCTAAAGTAAAGTATTGATTTTTTTAGAAGTAAAGAAAATAATGGAGAGAAAAAATAATCAATATCTTGTATTTCTTGTTTCATGCTGCCATTAAGACAAGTTCAACTCGGTGGGGTGGGAGGAGTGTAACACCCCTGCTAATTGCTTATGTTATAGTCGTAAGCAATGCTCACAGGGTTATTATCTGCTCTGGTTGGGTTAGTTCTAATCCCTTACTTTTAGCTTTGCAAATATTCCTTAATCGAGAATATGGATCGTTTTGAAACTTTTTTCTTTTCCTTATTAACTCAAACTAGGAGTTGTTCGTGTTCAAGAATTCATATAGATATGCAAGCGACAGAATCCTAATGGACTTAAGCGGTGACTGACCTATCAGACATTCATCATGATATATAGATATAGGTATATACAAACACCTAGTCTATAACATCATTACACATTTGCATAATAATACATAATTATACCTAATGCACATAATCGTTAATGGCTGATCTGGACTATTTACCTGGTACACGTTACAAACAAGAATCGTCTCCACGTGTAGATCAAACGTGTACTCTTTGCTGCTCCTCGGGAGTCCCTGCTTGCTTGAAGGCCTTCAGCCGTCCTACGACGTCTCGTCTGTGAATTGGTTGTATTCTCCTGGAACCATAAAGGAGTGAGGGTGAGAACATTTCGTCCTCGGTGGGAAACCTTAGCCCTTTTGACGTTTCTTTACTCAGTTATGATCCAAGTCACTTAGGAGATCTCTAAGTGTCAATGCATACTAAAGTTCCTACTAGTTATTAGCATTCGTCCTAATCCTGAGTAGCTTTATCTAGTTTACTAGGTGACTAGGGATCTCTATGCTTCACATTACCTAGGGATTTGTGCTTATTACTTCATTCGCTTGAGTACTGTGATGTCCGATCACATACTCGCGTAGTCTATAACTTCCATATAGGTCGTCTTGAGAGTCCTCTTGATGGTAACTTACATGATATACAAACATACATACATACATCTTTACATGCATCACATATCTTATGCATGAGGGGATCAGGGATTCTCTTACGTGCCCTGTCAAGCTTACGTATCGGGGTCGCGTCCTTCTTGTTACATTAGTCTTTCCTCCTTTGTAGCTGTGGCCGCTCAGCTACAACCTACTTCTATTTCCATACCATTGACGACCAGGCAGCGCTATAACCTGCGTGGTAGCTAGCCATGGCATAATTTATCGATCAACGGTACGGAATAACCATTCACCTTGTGGGATGGCGAGGGGCCTTCCCTTTCGAAGCAACCAAGAGTGGACTTGTGCTTTCCTCGGCCTACCCTCTCGAAGCGACCAGGAAGGTACCTTCAGGCATGCTCTCTTGACGCTACCAGAGATGTACATTCACTTGATGGCAGCCCTCTCGACGCTACTAGAAGTGTATTTCTTAACATTCTCAGGGACTTGTCACGTCACGTCCTTGAACATTCATCGTTTCTTTCTTTCTTTCTCTTCTTTTCATTTCAACTTAAAGTCAGGTCTTAAACCTGCGTTTCACATCATTGAGCAATCCATCTTGCTGGACTGGTGAGGGGCTTGTCTTGTGGATGTGCCAAGAGAGGGGGTAACCCTAATCATATAGCTATGTACTTTCTTAAGATATCACTTTTTCCCTAGGATTCAATTATGATTTTTTACAACATTAGGTGATTGCTTTCTAGTTATCTACAATTGTCCTACAGCCCTAGAGACGACTGGGTCCTCATGATGGATGTTACCACAAATACAACACCTAACTCCGTAATCATTTCCAGAGGTCTAGTGCTTGTTGGACTGCGTGGGTAAGCTAAAACTTAAATTTCTCAGTGGTCATTCAAATGACCAAGGCAGTTCATTCGAATGACCTTGAAGTTTGGCTCTCGGGTTGGTAAAATTCATGAGTCATTCGAATGAACTAGCTCAATCATTCGAATAATCTGAAAATTTAGCTCCCTATTTGTAAAAATCATGGGTCATTCGAATGATCAGGGCTAGGTCATTCGAATGACCTGGAAAATTTGTTCTTGGATGAGTGAATTTCAGGATTATTCGAATGACCATGCTTATTCATTTGAATGACCTTGCGTTAGACTCATTCACAACGTTGTTTCTTGCCTATTTCTCGTACTTTTTCATTGACAATTCATTTAGGCTTCCCACAGGTTCCAACAATCACTATAATATGTTTTTCTAACTCAAAAACACATAAAATCGTTTATACGCATAACCACGATATTTCTTACATAATAGTTACGACGTTATATTTTCCTATGCTAAACACATAACACATAGAAATCACCAAGGAGGTGAGTAAGTTAGGGTTACTCATATCTTAAGCGTATTTGGAGACGGTGAAAGCTGTGAGAAAATATTCCCACGAACGTTTGTGTGATCCTACCATTTTTCCTAAGTCTGACAGCGTAACCGCAGAGTGCACGAACGGAAAGCTTGTAAACTTAACAGATGAAATTTTGGAGGAAAATGAAATCAGAGAATGAAGGAAGCCGTGGGCTATTTATAGAAGCTCAGTGGCGATTTAGCTTGGAAAATTTTTTTTTGAGGAAAAATAAAAGAAAAAGAAATAAAAGGGATAAAGATGGGGTTGCCATCTTTGACTTTTCTTTCCTTTGCTTTGGCCTGTGCATGTGTGTGTGAGAGTCGTAGCTCTTAGCTCATGGTTTACCATTTCCATCATGTTTGATCGCGTTTGGTCGTTTATTGCTCGTGTACGGATGTCCTAAAAATATTTCAAACACACCGTCGTGATCTACTAATTTTTCTCATCAGGAATTTAAGTCCGGTCAAGGTATTCGTAACTTTATGTTCATAATAGTGTACTTTACGGATACCTTTGAGTTGTAATTAAATTCCCGTGATGATCAAAAATCGATCCAAATCTCGCGAAATTTCTGTGATATTACGAAACCATTATTCTGATTGGCATTTTTGGAGAAATAAATTTTTTATAATTAAATTGGCAGTCTAAAAAGTTGTCTCGAATATTCTTTAATTACGCGAAATTATTAATCACGCGAAATATTTATAAGGGAAAAAATCAGGATGTTACAAGGAGCAACTTGGTTTTTCTTGTGGGTTGAGTTAAATTTTTTAACTCGTTTAGAATTTTTAACTCATGCGGGTTGAACTTGTTTGACTTGTGAGTTAAGCGGGGAAAAATTGGCGTGGGTTGGCTCATGAGTTGAAAACAAATTAATTCTTTTCAGTTTTAGCCCTTTTGAGTTCGTGTAACCTTATTTATTTGTAATTATTAACTCTACTTGGCCCCAACTTTTTCCTTAATCCCCCAAGTGACAAAGTCTCTAATTTGTGTATAGATCACAATTTTTATCTATGTTTCAGATAATTTAAAATGACCACCTTAAACATTTGATGTGTTTATATTTTTAGTTTGAAATGGAGTAGCATTGAACATGTATATATCTCTATAATTATAATTTACTAGATTTATAAAAACAATTTCTCGAAATAATAATTATGCCATTTACTTTAAGTCAAATAGTAATTTTTTATTTTTTGTGGTGGTTTACTGATAGGTGGAGTTTGTATCCTATTTTATTATTCTATAATTGAACATTACATCTTAAAAATGTGTGATTTTAATGTTTAATTAATATGTTTTGCACATTATCTCTTTTGTGATGAATTGAGAAAAATGCAATTTAAGGTACTATTTTTTATCCCAGAAATCAATTTGTAGATTTTTTTTTCCTTTTAAGTTTTCTATTTTAATTGCAGAAAAATAAATTGTCAAGAGGATTAATGAAGATTTGAAGGAGATTGGATAAGATACAAATTTTGTAGAAAAGATTTGAAGAGAAGATTTGAATCATAAAATACAAATTTGAATTCAAATTCAAAAAGGTTTTATAAAAGATTTGCTGAGAATTTTTTTAACGCTGACTTTGTCATGGACTTTTCGCCATGATGGATGTTGAATCTCGATTTGACTTCAACGACAAAGTTGTAAATCTATCTCTTAGCTTTAATTTAAGACTTGAATCACCTCAAATATATATAGTTAAAGTTATCATTACCAACTATTGTGTTAAAAATGCGGGATTTTCACTTACTTTGAGTCCATCCTCTATAAATAGACATCCTCTCTCAATAATCTCCAAATACTCTACCTCCTAGATTTCTCTAAAAATTTTTCTTATTTTTCCAGCATTGCACATCTTTGTTAGTGATGCTTAGATAGTCTTTTTCCATTTGAAGATTGTTAGAGCTCTCGCGATCGCGTTCGAGTTCTTGCATGTTTGACTATTGGTCTTGCCATTAATTTAATTCAATTTTTATTTATAATTTTCAGATCTATTTTTTTATTTCATTTACCATTATGAGTTTTTATCCTCTACTTATGGAGGAGTAGTTTCATAATATCTTACATGTAGTAATTTTAGGATTATGATTAATTGGAGGTTTTGTACTTAATGATAATTTATAACTTGTTCCACTCCTAATTAATAATATAGCGATTTCATGTTATTGGTTAGGATTAATTCTAAATTGATAGATCTTAATGATTGTAGGGTTTATTAAATTAGGATTATGGACCCTTTGGGAACTAATCAGATTTGATTAGGTTATGCAATTGGGAACATAATTAGTATAGGTTTTTGATATTGAGATCTTAGTTGTTAATTCCTATATTAGTTAATGCTTGGAGATTGACGATTGTAATCTTTTAAGTAAATTGCGTATTAATTAGAGATCTTTAACTAATGAAACAACATCCCTTTATGAATAATTATTTGAGGAACCAATGATAATTAATTTTTAATCCAGGAAAAAGTATGTGCAAGATATTACATTTATTTAATTGTTAATTTCTTTTAATCAAATTCACTTAAACTAAACCTCCAAATTACTTTAATTGGCTTTAGTTGCTTCCTTGTGAGACGACTCGAGTCAACCCTATATTGCATTTTATTTGGGTTGATTTGGCTTTTAAATTATTTGACAAAGAGATAGGCGACAATCTCTGTGTCAAATTTGGTAGTCGTTGCCGGGGAAACAATTTAGCCAATTCTTTTTTCTTTTTATTATTTTATTTTAGTTTATTATTTATTTTTCTGCTTGTGTCTTTTTCGTTTGTTTTTTTTTTAATTTTTCTGTTTCTATCTCTAAAAAAAGAGTTTTTTTTTTAGTTTCGCATTTAAATTTCCTTTGGTTCCTTTGGATGACTCGTTCCTTGCCTGATCCCACGTTGGCAGCGGAGAGGAGCGGCGGCAGTGGAGGGGATGGGGTGGGTAGGTGGTTGACAGAGATGGGAGGAGGAGATAGGGGGCTGGGGGGACGAAAATGCCATTATTTTTAAATTTTAATTTTAAAAACGGGTCGGGCCAGGCGGGTCACGGGTCATGGGTTGGGTTTTGGGGGGGTTATGCCACGTGGCATCTCGCGTGGCACGCCGCTTCAGCGCTGACGCGTCCACGTCAGCACAGTCAACTCTCATACAATTCTATGGACTAAAACCAAACTTTTAAATTTTGCAGGGACTAAACCTTCTATATAGGGACTAAAAACTTAATTAACCCTAATCTAAAATAGACCTATAGAAGCATACATGTCACAATCATTTTCTTTACCCAATTTAGCCACCAAATTTACTCTTGTCTTCCTCAATTAACACTTACATGTACATGAGGCACCAAATAAATTTTCCAGAACGCAATTATAACCTCACACTTAATCAAGTCAATTATATTCGAAAAGAACAAAATTAGCAAGAATGGTGTATAGAAATCATGAAACCATAAGTGCAAGCCTCATATTTCTCAAGAATCATTCAAAGCTTTATTCCTTTCAAAATCAAATATAATCATTTAAGAACTTAACCAAGTTGAAAAACAAGTCACAAACCAATTTTATGTTGCTAAATCCAGTCTTGGGAGCAAAAAGGAAAATCGTACAAATCCTTTAGTATCATAGAGCTTAAAAGGGCATAGAAAGTAACAATCTTATGTTGCTAACCTATCATTTTCAAATAGAATACAAAAGGAAGAGAAGCAAATGAGGAAGAAAAACAAAAAGAAGAATAGCACAAAATCAAAATGATATCGGAATGCGTAAAAATATGTAGGGTGATAACTGATTTGTCAGATTGTTTAACCAATAATTATGGACCATAAGAATTGTTCTAATTTGACTTTATACCATACTATAGGATACCACTTAAGTTTGCGCTTACATATAACTCTTGACATTGCATGCATTTTCTAGTTTAGATAATGAGGTCTTGGAACAATGATAGGAATCACACAATTGTTGGAAGTCATTACCCAACTGGTGCATAAAACAAAAAGGAAACACAACATGAAAGAATAAGTCAGTTCGTCCAGGGTTGCAAGCAAATAATATTTTAATAGTAGCTCTTCTTAGCATAGAACGAAGAACATCAAAATCAACCACATTTAAAATGAACAGGCCCTCCAAGATAATAAAGATATGAGCAAGAAGCTTGAGCGATGAGAGGAATAAAGAAACACTTAGTGTTCCGAAGTATGCACCTCGGTACATTCTCTGGATCCTGAACCTCGGGGATGGGATGAAGGCTCTGGCACGATCTCTAGACTCGCATTGCGGTGGGTACCTGCAATCACTCCAACGCTCAAGTAAGCAAGGGTTTAAGGAGTATAGTAATTGATAATTGGATGATCTTCACACCTGGGATACGGGTTACTATATAACCGAGGTGGTTGAGGTAGTTCCGCGTATCACGGCGGTGGGAGAATATCTCGACCCCGCGTTCGGCGTACTATCCGCGGATCGCGGGATGGCTTATCCTGAATAGATAAGATGACCGGGGACTTCGGGGTGGCTTATCTCGAGTCGGTTGGGCTGGCGCGGATCTCGTGGTGGCTTATCCCGAGTAGTTGAGTCGGGTCCCCGGATATGGGCCTGGGTGATTGGGTCACTAGGATGGGCCTTTATGGCCCAGTCCGTAACAGGAGCCCTCCAGCTCGGAGCGCAGAGTGGAATGATGGGGTCCGAGTTCAAGGCCTCAAATTCTGTGTTATAGTTTTCGCGCGTGTTGCGCTGTATGGGCCGCAGACGGAGTGGGTCGTTGTGACTCGTGTCATGATCTGGTTCTCTCCTCTAGGACGTGACGTTTAGGGATCCTTGATAGGACGCGTTTCCCATCGTGGGAGATTTGGGTGCCGTTGATTGTGGACGCGTGGCAAGGGTGCTGCTGATGGGTACTCAAGGCAGGGGAGTAATGATGGTTTTGGAGGGAAAATGCTTCGGTTTTCGCACCCCATTAATGTCCCGGTACCCTATGCTTTTTGAATTTTGCTTTTTTGCAACCGTTTCGGGCGTGAGGGCATTCCAACCATTTCGAAGCCTATTTTATAGACTCTTCCTCTAAATCGTTCTCATTTCTCTGTTGCTTTAATTCCTTTAAGCTCTGTCCCCTCTTGTTCTAAGGCAATTTTTCTTTTGAGGCTCGGGGGCTTTGCCTTTGTCGTGTGGAGGATCATCCTACCTTCATCTTCTTCTCTGTGAGTATTTCTTGTTCCTTTCTCTATTTTTGATTCGCTATTTCGCATGTGCTTTTGTTTCTGCTTTTGCTGCTGGGTTGTTCTTCTAGTTCCTGTAGTTCAAATTTTCTGCTTCTGCTTTTGTTGTTGTTGGGTTTTTTCTTGCGAATTCTTGTTGTTGGGTCGCTATTTTAGCGATTTTGTTTATGTGGCGAGTTGTTCATTTTTTTGCCCTTTTTTTTCCTTNCTTCTTACTTTCTTTCTTTTTCTTTTTTTTGGATAAAAAAAGGAGCCATTATTCCTGTCCTGCCCTTTCCCTTTCTTTTTGAGAACAGGGCAAAAATTAAAAAGTGAACTTCAGAAGGTTCATGCATCGTCATCATTGTTGTTATTATTGTTATTTGGTTGTTTCTGTTTGTCATGGCAAGACTATTTTTTCCCCCGGTTTTTTGTTGCTTTTTTTGGGTTGGTGAGAACTTAGGGCAATTTTTTTTTGTGTGTTTTTTTGAACAACTTGGGTGGTGGGTGCCGTTTGGTAGAGCTCAAAATATTTTATTGGCCTGCGATTTTGATTTGTTAAATAAAATGATTGACATTTTTACGTCCCGTAAATAGGCTCTTCTAGAGAACAAGCTCAGACTCAGACGTGGTGGTGGTCATTCTTAGCAGTTAGCAATGATGTTTTCTTTTTTTTGGTTTCTTTTTAATTATTTAAAAAAAATATTTTTTTTTAAATTTTATGTTGAAGACAATCCTGCTAGAGACAGGTTGAACTACTAGAGGGGCCAAAGTTCTCGTCAGGGCTCTAATTCGAGATCTCTTGTTTACCTACTGGAATCCCAATCACTCAATAAAGTTTATTGAACAATTCTAGAACTCAATTTCTCAATTCCTTAGATGCTATTGCTAAACGGTTTTGGCCTTTGGTTTGGTGTATTTATTAATGTAAAGTTGGGATTACTTGTAGGAGTGGAAGCAAGGGGTTTTATGTTTGGTCCCTCGATTGCATTAGGCATTGGTGCAAAGTTTGTTCCTTTACGCAAGCCCCGGAAGCTGCCAGGTATGCCCTCTGTTGTGTTAAATGGTAACTTAGAAAATTACTTCTGAGCTTTAATCAGTTTGGTGAAACTGCACAAACTGACATTGTACCTAACTCTGGATAAAAATCCAAGGCAACAAAAAGCTGAATGTCACTTTCTGTGTAATTGGGGGTGGTCCTCTCTTTATCTGAGTGGAGAGGATCTTGTCCTATTTTGGTTGCTCATACTTACTATCTTACTGTTAGTTGGGGGGCTGGGCATCACTTAAGGTCAAATTGGATTGCAATAACTAATAAGTGATTCAAATATTCTACTTGAACACCATGGTGTGAGTGTGGGCCCCATGATGTATGTGAGAGGGTGTTTTCGTGTTTAACACCAACCTTGGTGTTAGAATAGCACAACTCTGAGTGATTATAGCAGCAAATAAATGTTTGTAGGAAGTAAGTAGGAACCTTTGTAAGCAGAAAATTACCCATCAAAACTGAGTAATAATTGCTAATTCAAGAGTAATATCTTTATATCAACAGTTGATTGAAATTTGAAGTAAAAAAAGATCAGCTTTGAATTTTTGATAATCTCATTTTTTTTCCTCCCTAATTGGCTCCATCTTATAGCTGCAATAAAATCTTTCTTTGATTTCAAATAAAGAAAATTTAGTTTTGGAAGGTTTCTTCAGCCTTTTGAGTTATGTCTATCTAGTTAAAGTACAAGTGCTAATGTTGAATACTTCAATTTGGCCTTCACATCATGCCTAAACTTTTGACATTCTTCGTATTCAGGTAAAGTAATTTCAGAAAAATATGCTCTAGAGTATGGAACTGATTGTTTAGAGCTTCATGTTGGTGCTGTCCAGCCCGGTGAACGGGCCATAGTTATCGATGACTTGGTGGCCACTGGTGGAACTCTGTCAGCAGCAATAAAACTTCTAGGTGATTTGCAGGCTATTTTTCTCTCCAGGGTTTTACTGTTTCGGCCTTCGTTTTCTCCTGCCTCTTCGGTTCACTTGTAATTGTTCAATTTATGCGGTCCCGATTATTTGGTTTCTCTCAACTTCTTATTCTGCAGAACGTTCTGGTGCTGAAGTAGTGGAATGTGCTTGTGTGATTGGGGTGCCGGATGTTAAGGTAGTGACTAAGCTTTTGTCAGTCACGCGTATTTGGCTAGTTACTTGGCAAAACTTCTATCTTGTTATCAACTTATTGGCAATCTAAAAGCTCCGAATTCTTCAAACAAAAATGAATAAATAAAATCAAAATTCGCATGTTGTTTCTTGTATTGATATCCAAATGAACTTTATGAACTTAATTTTGTACATAATTAGTTTCTTGTGAATTTAGTTACACTGAACTGATAATGTTGTTTGTTCTCTTTGCTGGTTTGATTATGATAACTAGCAACCAATTTATATCCGTGTAATGATGGTGCTTATGGTTAAGATGATCTATTAACTTCTAGGTGATTGCAAAATACTGAGAAGGGGCTTGCAGAAACCAATATAACTGCTAGTATGCTACCGAAAGGAATCCTCAATTAACTTTTAGAACCGATACCATATATAAGTGAAGATTTTCAATTTTAGGATCTATTTTGATGTATGATGGATCTCTCTTGATTTTAAGAATTGCTTGAATTCTGTGAACTCATAGAAGCCGAGAACCTTTCTTTCACGAGATCGAATAGTCATTGTTATTGATATTGCATGGTTTACTCCTTGTCTACTAGCTAACTTTGCAGATAGCTTGAAACTTAATGGGTAAAATTCCATCTATGCTTGTTATGCGGTGAATTTTGTGTATCTACCATCTATAATTTCTTGTAAGATTACATGAATCTTCTCTTTGTATTTTACTATTGAAAGTTGTGAAAATGATGTTTAAATTGAGCTTGTCTGCTAAGTTTCCTCAGACTCAATTGAAAGCCATTAATGTGATTGGATGTTCCTGAGTTTGCCATATACATTGTTGTAATGTTCTGTAAATTTCCGTATCTTGTTCAAGTTTCTTATTTTCTTGAAAGCATGGAAATGGAATGTAAACTTTTAAGCCTTCTGTTTCAGGGACAGTGCAGGCTTATTGGAAAGCCACTCTATGTCCTCGTGGAGCCACGACAAGTAGATAAATGTTCGAGGTACGCCATTTTTTCCTCCAATGGAAATTCTGATGATGGTACATTTGAAAAAGAATGGTTGCGTAAAAAAAACCGACCTTTTGGAATGATTCCATTCATTTTGTGCTGTGGCCTCGCAGTGCCTAAAAAGAGTTCAAACATCTTTTAGATTTTTAGCAATGGCTTTTTAAGTCCCATCGGCACCTTTTATGGTAATTGTGGTTCCACAGTTACCAGTGCCCCTTTATCCATCATGCCAACACAGTACTTTGCTTGGTTCTGTCTCATGATTCGTACGAAGGAACCTCACTAGATTAGTTTAGTTTTTTTCCTTTTCTTTTCATTCTACACTTTTGTGGTATTTTCCATCTATGTTTCATTGGACTTGTACAAGTTTGCCTATTTTAATCATGCATGGATTATGGATATCTCTTAAGAAATTCACTTTCATGCAGATGTAATGTTGATTCTCCCTTTGGCTGCTATGCGGAAGTGGAAGTTCCTTCCTCTGAGAAATCAGAGGCTGTAATGTGATCCTTTGTTGTTGTGGCCCCAAAAATCATCCTGGAAAATGTTCCCCCCTCATATTTTTATCATGTTGTACATGTTAGGCAAATTATGTATGGCTAACAATTTCGAACAAGCATCAATGAAGGAATGTATTTTTCTGGCATTAAAATGTCAACTTAAGGCCTCATCTTCCCCCAGTTAGCCAAAGATCGCCTAACTTGGGAAAAAAAAAAAAAGTGAAGAGATCATAAGAAATGTTTTATTTGTAACAATACTGTAGACTACTACATGACTTTCGTCATTAGTCATATGCACAAGAGTTAAACAATTAAAAATCAATACTTAACCATAAAGATTTTTATCAAAATATCCTTGATTTTTAATATTTAATTTATTCATTCTATCAAGTTCACATGTTTCTCGATGATCAACATTGTAAAGGATAAAATTGAGAAATTAACAGTAAAAGCTTGATTGATATATGAGAATGACAGATATTACAAACTAGATATAAAACAGGATATTAGAAACTAGATTTTTGACCCTAAAGTGAATGGTAGAGGAAGTCACATCTTGGCACCTCACTGTTGTTTGTGTCAACCAAATGATGTTTTCGTATATGAGAACCTAATGCCAACAAGTCATGATAAAAAATAGGGTAGAGTATAATTTTGCACATACGTTGAGAGTGAAATGCAATCTTAAGAAACCCAACGAGAGTTTCATGCGTATACTACCTTATAGTGCAGACGAATTCAATATCACCTCTTCCAAAAACAGAAGCAAAACATGGCTATACCTTCGATTAGATCCAGCTTTTCATTATTTTAAGTTTACAAGAACAATTGGTGCAAGGTAAAGGCTATACCTGTGCAAGGTAAAAACTCGTACAAGTGGAAATACACGAGGGAGGCTATTTCATTCAGTGTAAGATTTAAGTCACCTATTAGGAACAGCTAATGATCATCCACCCGCAAGAGAAAACAGTGGGATCTTGGCCAAAAGTGGAAGAACAATATATATATTGCCTCTAAGTAATTGTTACAGTTTCCATAGAAGTAGAATCATCATTTGCTGTCATGTCCAATTTGAGAGCATGCCTTGTAACGCGGTTTGTCTGTTTTCTCAATCTAACATTGTCAGCGAATAAATCCGCTATGATCTTTCTCAGTTCATCATCACAGATTACACCATCTTTAATGTCATTGGCTATATCTACATCGGAAGCGGCGCTTCCGTTGTCCTTCCCTAAGTTTTCTACCTGATAAAATTTAAATAAAAATTCTGTAATTATGATGGGGTTGCAAAATATAATATGTTTGGTTTGACCTTTGGATTTTTGTTTTCATTTCCTGTTTTTTCACTTTGTTTTTTTTATTTTTCAGGATTTTGTGAAAGAAATAGTAAGAATAGAAAAATCTGGTTTCCGATTTTTGTTTCCACTTTTTTACTATTTCCTTCCCAAAATCTTAGAAAAATATAATAGAGTCAGAAAAAAAAGAAACAAAAATACAAACCAAACAGACCTGACATTGCTATGAAAAATAGATAGTCATATGGCTCAATACTATAACCGGTAGAAACATAAAATAGCCATAGATAAAGATATAATAACTTGTACCTCTGGCAGTAGGATGTCAATTTGGCCATCAGATATTGCTAATTGATTAAAAGCATTAGTTAATGACGATGAATTCGTTGATGTCCTATCTTCATCTTCAGTTGGAAGATTGACATTGCACTCTTGAAGCTGGTTGAAAAGAATCCTGCAATTTTGCAGCAGTTTTCGCGAAGCAGTTTCTGCTTGCTCCCTCTTCTCTCGTTCTTGTTGAAGAAGTTTCTAAATACACACAGAAACACAAGCACAACATTATATGTCAAGCATTGTGGATCTATGGCATGATTTAAATCCACATATCAAACAAGAGGAATTTTATGGTAGAGTGGCGTGCAAGCAATTGTTCCAGATGGTGTATTGCTCATTACATTCCACATAACTTCAGAAGAGTAAATTGTAAAATTGTAGCGAAGGTTGGGAAAGGAGAGGAAAACTAGTAAGACGTTCACAGTAAGAGGAAAGGAAATACTATGACAATATCTGGAATCAAGAACAGACAAATGAAGAATATTATGTTATGTACATCAAAGAAATACAGAATACGTGGATTGACAAGTAAAATGACAAAGCAAATTTTTTTAATAAAATTGATAAAAAAATATGAACTGTCAAGAGGAAGAACATCCTGCTAAATATGATATGTGCAGGCTGACAACCTACCTCAGCTTCAAATTTTTCCTTTACCAACTCACCCAGCTCCTCCTTCAACTCTTTTTGGGTATTGCGGAGAGATTTGACCTCTTTAACCAGAATTTTAACATCTGCTTTGGATTTTGCTTCTAGCTCTCCATGCTGTTTTGACAAAATTTCCAGCTGCTCTTTAGTAGCATTTAAATTCTGCAACAGTTCATCTTTCTGCTGAACAATTGATTCCTTCGAAAAATTCTGACTTGAATTTCCATCCTGGTATCATGCCATGAGCCATTGTTGAAATCAATTGGTCCTACAAAGAGAAAGGTTTAATATATGTAAAGCAAATGTCATACCGATTCAGACTTCAGTTTCATCTCCATTTCCAGTGACTTCCGTCGGAGTTCCTCCATATCCCACTGCATTTGGGTAAACCTTTCCCTCTCAATCAGAATAGCCTGCTGCAAGTTCTCCTTACTTTTCTGTTTGGTACTTTCACATTCAACTTCCAAATCCTTGACCTGAACAGATCCAATCAATAATTGTGATCACATAATATCTATAAAAATTCCAAGCTTCTATGTGGAACCATAAAGAATCCCTTGATTTCCAAGAACTGCAGATATAATCAATCTTCAGCTCAAGTAGGCTCTAACCATTTTCAGGTACATATGAACTAAAACCAATTAATTTGCAAGGAAATGTGTAATGAATTATACCTTTGTTGTGAGAAAATCCTTTGCAGCTATTTCTTGATTTAATCTGACTATAAGGTCCTCCATATCAGTTTTTGCAGTGGCTAGCCTTCGCTGCATGGTTAAAAGAATCCTGTTCAATTTATTGCGTTGATCTAGTGGAAGGACTACTTGACCATCACCAGTAGACTGCAATTGTGTGTGGCCCATATTATCTGTTGATCTTGAAATCGAAGCACCTCCGGAAAGGTCAACAGAGCCATAACCAGATGAATTTGGAATAACAGAATTAGACATGTCACTACCTCGCATTGAACTTCCATCACTTCCAGCACTCTCATTTGAAAGCTTACGGACGTGATCAATGACACTAGCATGCTCAGGTTCCGAGAAAAGCTCCATGGAATTACTAGCTAAAAGTGAAGCACTGTGAGAATTACCATTATTTTTGTCCTTCCCTGTAACATAATTGGCATGTCTGGCATTTACTTTATGCCTAGGAAGGCCTTCCAATTGCTCTAGAATAGTCTGACCCATAAACAAACCCTCATCAATATTTGATATGCCATATTTCATAAGCTTTTCTATTGGATTCGACAAATCTTCATCTACTGTTAGATCATCTGTGCCAACTTCAGAATTATCATCCCGTCCAAATCTTGGAGTTCCTAGTTCAGATTGCTCATATGCAGTATCACTACCATAATCTGAGGCAATAGATGAACTGCCAGCAACTAATGATAGGCTTGAATGAGGAGGTGATTGCACTGAATAAGCTCTGTTATTGGAATCAGGATTTGATTCCGAATTCTGCTGGCTTGCATCTTGGAAGGCTGAGAAGTGATTCAATGAAGTTCACGTCAAAAAATAATCAATTAACATAAAACAAAGATATGTATGACGCACACTAAATGCAAGATATAAAGGACAATAACATACAAGATCTAGCAGCAGCTTCTAGTTCGAGAAACGATGCCACTGCAGCACATCTTGATATATCGATGTCAGACAAAATTTTGGTTATCCATTCCTCCAAAGAACACTTTCTCTGTAGCAAAAGTAAATATCTTAAAAATGATTGGTTACTGAGTCAACTGTTGTATTCACACACAATTGTCCACAACTGTACAGGTGCCTCAATCTAGTCGTAATAAGAAAATTTTAAGTGGAGTGGAGCCACTAAAAATTCAATCGGACTACCTTCCCAGTTGTCTATGGCAGTGTAGATAACTCTTAAAAAATAGAAACAACCTTGTTTAAGATTCAATTAGCCAACCTTACCTATGAAAATTAAGAAATCTGTTATATGAATATTTAGAGAAAATTCTTACCAAATAATTTACAATCACTATACTTCAACATAAATAACGAGAACATTGAGGTATTGATCTCTGTATTTTATGTTCCAGAACGTCCATAAGTATACTTATACCCATCCAAGTATTTCTTGAATAACCAAATAAATATATAAGGCTTACAGATATAAATTAACTCTGCAGAAGTTCTTTATTATTTATTTAAATTGAAATTCATATTGGAAAGTTATTATAGCTGCAGTCATACACAATAATTGACAGTTCTTGTTGCTAGGTTGAAAAGAAAAGAACAACAATTAATATAGAGAGGAAATTCAATGAAAGGATGTGTTGGGGAAAAAAAAAAACAGGTCAAGGATGTGTAATCCAGCACAAAAATCCAGCTTGTGCTTATTAATTATCATGTATGTTTCAATCTTTTCGGTAAATACATTAATGGAACCCATTTTGACAAGACCATGCCAGATATAAAGCAATGTTAGGGTTGTAAGGGTGTTACAAAAATCTAAAAGGGGCACATATCACACACAAATAGATTGCCCAGATGTGATTAGTAACCCAAGTGTCCATACCTTAAATGAATTTCTATATTCTAGTAGTCTATAGTTGCCATATATCCAGGCAAAGTATGCCCTCAAATGACTTGTTCTAAAATATACTAAAATAAGAAAATTTAAGCAAGATGCCATATGCAGATTGCCAGATCCATAATGCCAAAAATGCAACAACTGGGTACTGTAGTAAGTTAAGGCATTTCCAACCTCTTCCAATAAAGCCCGACTTTTCAACCGCATGAGTCCCTTGGGTGGTGCCGGAGGAATATTTTTCCTGGGAAACTCCTTTTTAACCTACAAAGACAGAATGTGGTAAAAATAGTCTACAAATCAGTATTACCGAAACAGACTCAAAATCTTTATCTAGCTTTATATCTATCATACATCAACACACATGCACACAGGACACCTCCATTTCATCTACCCAGTTTGAATACTATGGTTTACATCTCCTATTTTTACATCATTTTGGATAATGGATGATGGATTCAAGATACGCAAGTTGTGTGTAACTTGTGGTATGATATTGTTCTCAATTTTCACCTCAAAGCTAGGATTTATGCACCTCTTGCTAAAATTAGATTCCATATACTACTCCTTACTTCTACTTGTACAAAAACCATGTGCTTCCAAAGCTTTTCTCGACAACACTAGCCTCCCATTTCGTTCTTCTCTTGATTTTCCTACTAGGACCATATCATTTTTGAAAAAGCAAGCACCCGTGGTATTGGATCTTGGATATATATTCATTAAGCACATCCAAGACCGCAGTAAAAAGATAGACTCACAGTTGACCGTTAGTGTAATCCTACTGTTGTAGGAAAATCTTCTCTTGCATCACCTTGTGTTCTCACCCTAGTCGTGACCTCATCATGTATATCTTTGATTGCACCAACATAGGCAATCGAACTTTTTTATTCTCTAGAACTTTTCACAAAACCTCTCTTGGCACCCTTCATATGTCTTTTCCAAATCAATTAAATGGCTAAATTTGGTGTAAGAGCTAAACACTAACATGGATGTCATTGTCAATATATTCATATTTATGTATACACTAAATCAGGGACAAAGTAAAATATATATAAATAAATTAAGAAGGAATTTAAAAGCATAAACTTACATCGGCAAACAACTTTAGAAAATCATTGAACCTTCTTAGTACTCCATGTTGTGTTGTAATACCTTCTGGTGACTGAATACCAACTTGAACCCTGTAGAACTGTCCCTTAATAATGTTAAAAATGAACACTCACAAAGATACTGCTATTAAAAAATATTAGTATAAATGAACAGGTTATAAATAATTAATGCTTAGCCACCTTAGTTTATCTTTTCTTTAGGACAAAATTTCCTCCTTCACAGCCATACGTTCTGGTCTAATTTTACAATCAGGTTATTTCATTTTCAACATTTGAACCCACTTTAGTCTTTCTCATAATTAGTTCCATCCATCAGGCATTGACAATATAGCACTGGATCCCATTCATTTTGACATACAAAGTCCCTCAGTACAATTAGGTTATAATAACAACAGAAAGGATCAACCATCACGAAGCAGATTTACAGGCAATAAAGTCTAACGGGTGACAAAGTAACAAGAAAGATGGTACAGTAAAACGAGAACAAGATGGGAGATGTTGGTTAAACCATCCCCTTATATATTTAGAAGCAACAATGTATCGACAAACTTGATAAAGAAGAAAGCAAATTAGGGCTGTACAATATGACCTTTTTTTGGATAAAGGGATGTACGGCATGACTATAACAACAAATGCTGTGCAGTTAGGATGCATGTAACATTCTAAAAATAATTATGGCAACATTAGACAATTCTAACCATTAGATGCAGCGATGGGCCCCAATGTTAGAAAGTTTTGTAGTTGATATGAACAGACTACCTTTGTATACATAAAGTGGTTACACAAAGAGAGTTATCCTACTGTATCTATACAATACTATTATCCCAGAAACACTCAACTTCCAAGTTGGTCAAATGTTATAATTTGGTTTTAAAGTTTAGTAATACCGTGAATTAACTCATTCACTCTTGTGCATTTTTCTCACTACATCTACAAATAGGACGTATTTCCTCACTACTTTTCTCACCCCTTCAATTTTACAGTCTTACATACAATTCGAACTATTTAAACAAAACTTATAAGATAGGAAAATATGATAATTTCCACTAGCATCGAATGCGTTCATACACTTCAAGTTCTAATTAATCCAAACCTGAAAAGATCATACAAATAGCACATAAATCTGGCCATGACAAAAATTGGATATTGGTCAACTTTACCACTATAGGATCTGAATTCCTAGATTTCGGAAGGAAGACCCAAGAAGGTAGTGTGACACAATAACTCCAACCGGTGCAGTGATTGTGTGGCCATACTGTATCTCGCCCAGTCTGTAAAATAGGGATTTCTGAATTAGAAAGTAAACCAAACACGGAAGGAACAAAAAACTGTGCAAAGGAAAGTGATATCTTCATCAACAAAAGCCACAGAGATAGGAACAATAAAACAAAAATTGAAAATGGCAAAGGCAGGATAAATTAGCTAACAATACACCATTTCCAAAAGACATATTGAAGAGAATTCTCTGCGAAAGCGAAATCAGAAAAAGAAAAAAGAATTATGAGAAAGAAGCACCACCGATCCTGGAAAATCAATTGTGATGATCAAAATAGATCACAGATATGCAGTGAGAGATGAGGATGGCTGGATAATTCCCAAGGACACAATTAAAGAAAAAATCAAGGTAGAACTGCTTCTTCTACCTCTCACACGTCCTGCCAGTCCCCCCCCCCCCCCTCCCCNCCAATCTAACTGAACTGAATTGTAGTAATGTTACTGCAATCAAGAAACACTGAATGTGATTAATATTTATAGCACAACGCTCAAGCCAAAGTTGCAGATGAAGATTGCATCTTTGCACAATAAAAGAAATCAGGGTACCCAATTGATCACGGACAATGCACACTGAATCAAATTCACACTAATGATGCTCCCAAAAACACAGCCCGCCCGCGATCACAAGCACGCCCTCCGCATCAATCAAATCCCAACAGCAACACATTGATCGAAGCTCGTTGACACCACAAAATTACACAATCGCGTGAACGAAAAGCTACAATTAGGCAAGAAAAGACGAGAAGCTAACCCATTTTCGAGGCGCGGGGCTCCAATCCATGCCGAGAGGCAGCGGCGAAGTCCCATCGTGCCGGTGCTTCGGAGGACTCCGTCTCTGCATCTTCTCCTTCTTCACCGTTTCAACCTTCAATTCAGTTATCTCTTTCTACGATCCAAAAGATCATATCACCACCATCAGAAATCGGAATCCGAATCGAAATTGGAATTGGAATCGGGACTGGGATGTGCAAATTTGTGAGGCGAGAGTGGCGGCTCCGCCGCGGACAAGGGTTCCGGCGATCGGATCGGAGGCGGTGGCGTCAACGGCGAGGGGGGTAGGGCAGGGCGGCGCACGGCTAAGAAAAGCCGCAGGCGCAGTGCGTGTTAAGTTACGTTGTTGGAGGACACGTGTCCCTGCACCAATGAAAACGGAACAAGTCTATTCTTTGTATATTGCGCTCGCTACAGTGGGTTTTGCTTTGGAGCTGTGGAATGAATGAATGGAATGGAAAAAACAAAGAAAGAGAGAAAGAAAGCCACACCAAACTGTCTTCTTCAGTAATTGCAGTATGCCTCAGGGAAAGCTCAGCTCCCACTTTTTGTTTTCTTTTGCTTTTTTTATTTATTTAGATTAAATTTGTGTTATTTGTACGCATTCATTGTCAGCTGTTGAACTTATTATTATTTATTATTAAATAAAATTTTAATGCGGTGAAATTTATACTAAAATTTATTTTATTAAATGATAAATAATAATTGAGTTTACGCGATCCTGACATTGGTGTGAGTACACGTAATGCTTCTCTTTATTATGTCTGGTCCGTAGCACTATTTTTTTCCAGATCGTTTTACACGCTAAGTTTGGGAAATGGGCCTGGGCTGGACCACAGTCCATTGACGCTGATCCTCTCTGCTTGTCTTTTTGTTGATTTTGGGCTCCATGGGCCAAATAAAAGACAATTTCTAAGAAAACTTTCTTCCTAACATATGGTAAATTAAAAATATTTTACTTGTGAATTATTTATTTATTTAATTTAATTAATACAAAAATTACATAATTTCAAAGATTTAGTTTTTAATTTCATCTCCATTTTGATGAATGCTTTTTTTTACACACATTTTAATGAATTTTTAGTTGTATGATACGATCAATTCATTGTTTACCACAATAATAAATGTGTGTAATTTAAAATATAGAAGTAACCCATATTTTAATATAAAACCCACCCCGTACTTATATTTTTATGTAAATGACGTGTGATTATTGATTGCAAGTACCAACAAGTAAGGCATCATGAATTTCTTAATTGTGGGATCAATGGAATCAGAATATCAGGTCATGGGAGTCACACCCCCTTTCACACTCACCATCCCACTCAGACTATGACACTCCCTACTAAAGCAATTCCTTTTGCTAGAGTGGTGCTCAATTCCTAGTGTTAACAACATACACATACATAACTTCTTTTTTTGGGAAGAAGAATAAAGTAGTGGGCAGAAAGGAGTGTAGTAATTTTCCCAAAGATTGATCAGATTTTCAAAAGCAAGACATGAGAATCATGTCATCAGCTTTTGTTCTGAAACTTTAGATTCAAATGTTCATACAAAATAACAATCAGTTAAATCCAAAAGCCATTATTGGCTCAATATATTGTTACAAAAGAGTCGCAAACATTGACTACTCACTCTGTCTTGCTTTGTTTTAACAAGTTCATCTCCAACAACCTTTAGAAAAAGAACAAACACACATGCAGAACTTGTTTACCTTCATTTTCTTGAAATGCCAAAAGTAAAAATGTTTAATATCAAAATACTATCAAAAGAGTTACGAGGCATAGATTATTTCTTAGTAGTAATTCTACATTATATTGGTTGATTGTATGCTTAGGCCTGATAGTGTGAAAAATCTCCGACGACAAAAATTGAAGTACTATGATTCTCATTCATTTGAATTGAATGAACAAATGATTAAAGTTGTCGTTGCATTGATGGTGGTGAAGAGGGGATTATATTGAGTGGCAATGAGTATAACTAAAAACGCACAATTCAATTCACTTCAGTTGAAAACAAGTTAAGCCTCAACAATTTTCACCGGTCTGCGAGAAAAAAACACAAAAGAGATTGTACCAAGGCCACAATTTGAAATGCTACTCCACACGGATGTTGTGAACTTCATATAAGAAACCGACACCAAATGTTTGTTCTATAAACAGTGCCATTAAAAAGAAAACAACAAACCTTGAATTATGAAACCTGATGTTTATAGATTGTCGAGGCAGAGAGAGACATCATGCAGCTGTCGAGAGCGATTCGAGGACGAATGAGTTGCAGATAATCTCATTGATTTTTCACAGGTTTCTCGAACTGTGCTTTGTGGAAATTCATATGCATGGGATGAACTCCATTTTTATTTTTGCAGAAAACTAATTATTATACACAGTTCAAGAAAGCTGTGGAAGATCATGAAGATCACCTTTCAGAGTTAACGGGCTTCTTAGCTTAGCAGCAGAAGAAAATAGAGAGGGCCAGCTTGAAACCAATGGGGATAGATTGTGGTGTGTTAACTATTATATATGCCTTGTGCCCCTTAACTTACATTAACTATCATGACATCCATCCACCTTTCATGATCAACCAAAAATGATGACGTGACGCAATTCACATCGTATTATGATTTTTATTTTTACAAAAATGCTCCATGTACACCCAATATCCATACACCCGTACATACACCACCATTTTATACGGTTTCACTGTTTATTAATACGGAATACAACGGACTTTCCGTATTTGGAAAATACGCAATTTCACGCGCACTGCAATTGCAACAGATCTGATACGTAATGGTTTCTCAATCATATCACAACAGCATCTTCCATATCCATCTCTGAAACAAAAACACTAGCTCCATGGAATTCAAAATCTTCCATAACCACCTCTGAACCAAAACGCGAGCTCCATGGAAACCATAATCCTCCATGAAAATCAAAGTCGCAAGTGCAATTTCACATTCAAACCGTATACAATCGTTATCTCATTTAGGTAGTGATCGAAAATGATAATACAAGAATTTGTGACAATTTTTCGTCATTTTTTGATGAATTCCATGGAGAGCTTTTGATTTGGTGACGTTGCTGTGAAATGACAGTGTTCTGAAGTTTTATAACACAGAAAATAAAATGTACAAACTTTATA
>QANU01031716.1:299840-364365 GCA_003254905.1 Nissolia schottii
GCAGTGTCTATCTAAAAATTCCCCATTACTACACACACACATTATTATATAGACATAATTAAGAAACATTATATATAGTATACATGACCCCAAATTATTTTGAGACCTTAGGACATTGGAAACCAGGAGGGACGGTTTTCTGACAAGCACTAAGGATGAGGCTGAGGGTGATCGGCACGTTCAAGTTGATCCCTAGCACATTGGCCTTAATCGCGGTGCAGAGGCAGAGCGCCGCCTCCAAATCGGCCAACCCTTTGATCAATGCACAGCACTTGCTCGAAGGAGGGGTCCCAACTATGATGTTGACTAGCCCCAATAGATCAGCACATGCCCCTAGCTTCAATGTGTCCTTGGGGCATTTTTGTGGTGGCGGAGGAGTTGCTGCTGCTTTTGGTGCTGGTGGTGGAGTTGCTGCTTTCGGCGGCGATGGCGGAGGAGTTGCTGCCTTTGGTGCTGGTGGTGATGGTGTTGGTGTTGCTGGTGGGGGGCAGCCATTGGCTGCGGTCATTGTGGAGTATGCAAGGATGGAGAGGATCAAAATGGTGGCGTTGAGTTTGGTGTTGGAAGCCATGGCTATGGATGATAGTATTGTAGAATATGTGGGGGATGGCTCATTGGTTTAGACCATATTTTAAAGGGAAAATGTGAGGTAAGTGTTGGAAATCTGATTGGGTGGAAGGGAGCGAAGGGGGTGATAACGTTTCCAGTTGGATTTTTTTGTATGTTTATGAGGAAATGGTTTGTAGTATTTCGGTTGATAATGCTGTAAGCTTGGCCATAATCGGATATATTGATGGGATGCGTACACCGTAGGACCACCATACAGTCTACGTATGACATACATAGCAGCATCAAATGTATGTACACACTTTTTTTACACGCATACGCAAACATTTTTCACATACTAAACTAAATTAGATTAGATTTGCGGCACTTAAATAGAAAAAAGTAATTATCACGTAGACTCACTTGCTACCATGTACAAACATTATAAAATAGATGCACAAACTTTTGAACTGATGTGTACAAACCTTTTAACAAGCATAAACAAATAATAAGAAGAACAGGAAATGAAAATGAAGAATAAGAAAATTTTGGTACTCACATGCACAAACTTTTGAACAAAAATGCACAAACTTTTTTACACATGCACAAACTTTTAAACAATAATGCACAAACTTTTTTACACAATTGCACAAACCTTTTAACAATAAGAAAAATTGAAAAACTAATGAAAACTGTGAGATTCATATTGTCTTAAAAAGAAGAAAAAAAAAAGAAGAAAAAAATGAAGAAAAAATTATATCAAAATAATGAATGTAATAAATGGAGAAAAACGAATTATAAAAATTGAACAAATGAAGAAAAAATTTGTTTGTGATAAAATGAAAAAAAAAAAGGAGCAAGAAAAACAAGGAAGAGGGAGGGGGAGATGAGAGAGAAAAAAAAAGAATAGAAGAAGAAGAGGAACACGAGAGTGAAGGAGAATGGGGAGAAGAAAGACAGTGTGTGCATTTAATAACATGACATATTAATAAAAAAAATGATGTATAAATTTTTTTCAATTTGATATTATATAATCTCTCTCTTACCCATATGTACTGTAATAAAATGTAAATTAGGAAGGTAAATTTTCTTCTCTGTAGTATTCAAGTAAGTCTTGTTAGGTATCCTTCTCTTGCATGACGGTATCTACTCATACTTTATTTATTATTATTATTAAATAAGATTTTAAGGAGGCTCACACTTCACTCAAATATCATGAATAAGATGTGAGTTGACATTGTGTTTCATGTAAAATGAGTATGCTTAATATTTCAGTTTGAGAAATTTTTATATGGATATAAGTCTACCACCTTATATTTAGGCACACTCTTAATAAAAGTGGGTTTCATAAATTTTATCCATGCTATACAATTTGTGGGTCTCATTACTTTTATTGTGTGTTTACAAATGAGATAATAAACTTATGTCCATCCAAAAATTTTCCTTTCATTTTTGTGGGATTATTGTTATCTACCACTTTTATTACCATTAAGAATCATCTCTCTCAAAATCTTAAAATGTTAAATATAAATAATTTAATGATTTTATAGATTAACACGTCTCTTTAATAACTTTTTTAACGTACAACATGAATAATTTTTTAAAAATAGATATCATCAAAATCTCTATCACTTACTAAAATCTCTTATATTTGATATTATGTTAAAAATCATATCCCAAAAAATTACAAGTTGTTGAGGGGATACACTGCATAACCACAGCTTATAAGGAGATATAACTGAAGTGTCAAATTAATTATAAATAGAACAATTCAATACTATTTTTTGGTTCTTAGAGGAGCTAAGTTGGTAATAATTGTGGACTAGGTTTACTTTGTAGCGCACTACAGGCTCTCATTCCACGGGAAGTGATAACATTTGCAAGGCTGAGTCATGAGAAGGCTGAAGAATCACCAATTTTCACATTCTTTGTTTGTTTAGCCCTTGAAAACGGAAGCTTTGGCTTATATGCATTGTGGGCACAGTAAAAGTTAAAAATGGCACCAAAATAACTCCACTCATTTTTACTATTGAGTGAAATTTTTTTGAAAGGGTCACTGATCAGTGTCCTTTACATTCCTTACACAATAACATGGAGAATATTCTCCTAGACTCTTCCCTTTCTGCATGCATGCCTTCACAAACCGCACCATTCCATAAGAAGATATCCCATTTAATCTACTATATCCTCTCACTATGTAGTAGTTGCTTTCTTTCTTAATTTGAAGCGAAAAATATCAATGCAATATGTAAAAAGAACATTTGAAGTTAGAAAAACTTTAAGTTAATTTGGACCTCTTTTAACAAACTTAGAAAAATCTTATAAGGGGGAATAGTTTAAAACAACGTGAGTTCAATTTTTACTGTCTATTTTTTTTTTATAACTTTTGAGAAAATTTGATTCCAAACAAAATATTAATCAAAGACTATCATTACCGTGACCTTTAAATCATTACTTTAATGAGTGATTTATAAATACTCTTATAACTGTTTAAAAAATATGAGAATATGTCTTAATTTTAATGAAATAATTGTTAGGGAACGCACCTAAACTGTAACGTAACCAAGAATAAAAAGACCAAACAGGCTTAAGAATTAAGAATACCAAGAATATAAAGACAAATTACAGGAGGATATTTCATTAATTATTATATTAGTGGCTTCCAGATTAATATAGATGGCTTCAAATTACTGAGTTTGTTTCTTTTGGAAACTTTGTCTTTTTCATGACCATTAGCGACCCAGAAACTATTGTATTGGTTACTGAAATGTTACTCTATCAAATCATACAAATCTTGCTATCAAATCATGAAAATTAAATCATATAAAGAAGACATATACTATGAGGAGCAAAAGCACATGCCTCACCGGCTACACTGTACACGTTGCAGGCAACAACGATGCTAGGATATCGCTGTGGATAGAGAGGTCAGGATCCCCCTGACGGAACCTCTACAGTCCACATCCATCTTAGCATGCATAAATAATCACCCTCTTTCACACTACAAATATCAACCCAAAATCAAAGTTTCTTTCATTCTTTTTGACCCCTCGTCAATATTAATCAATCCACATTTGTATCTTTTTTAATAATATCTACTATGGACCTTCACGGACTCAAATCTGTCAAATATTGAATTAGCCGGGACTATTAAATGTGAATAGTAATATAAAAAAAAAGTTGTGAAGAAATAAAATATTAAGAATGATAACCGTGTGAGGTATGGTGACTTTTTTTTTTTTTTGCAAGAAATAAAAATATGCTAAGAAGAAGAAGAAGAAGAAGAAGAAGAAGAAGAAGAAGAAGAAGAAGAAGAAGTAATATGTAATGGTAATTGTATTAGCAGTTAACAGTCGTATTTAGAAATTGCAGCTAATGGTAGAGTAGTTAAAATTTGAGTCTACATTTTATTCCATTAAATATTGATAAACTAAACTTTTTAAGGGAAAAATGGCAAGAAAAGTTAGACACTAAAAGATAATTGTTTCTTAGAATTCCTTTTGTAAATTGTACATATTAAATGTTGTAATAACTTTGTTTCTTTTTTTATGTTGATTGAACCACTAACATTTGGGTCTTATTATTAGGAATATGATTGTTATAGACTCGGCCTTCGCAGAAGACCCAATCACTCTCAAAGAGTAGGCGCGTCTATTGGAGCAACTCGCCATGGGGTAAGTCAACCTAGAAACTTGTATGCGGACATTAGGAACACTACAAGAAACTTGGTTTAAGGTTACACTTCATTACAAAAATTTGATTTAAGGCTACACTTTGTTATTAGCTCCAATTAAAGAGTGTGTCCTTAGAGGTAAAAAATTATTTTTATTGACCAAAAACTACACTTCATAATACTTAAGGCCACCCTCAATTAGGACACCCCTCAAAATATTAGCTTTAGAAGTGTAGCCTCTATTGAAAAGAAACATTTATTAAAAGTGTAGCATGTGTCGTAGTGTATTATGAAGCTAAGGCAATACTTTGTTGAGAAGTTGCCTAATGTGGTCTTAGGCTATGAAGTGTAGCTTTTGGTCAATAAAAGTATTCCCTTTTATACAAAAGGCACACTTTTAAGTGTAATTAATAAAAAAATGTGGTCTTATTCCAAATTTCTTGTAGTGGAATTCGGGCTGCCAACAAGGACTGACTTGATCCCTTACGGCGGGACCTCTTTGAGGAAATATCTTATCCTGATTAGGGTAAGAATCAGATAGGTATATATAGCACACAACTATGTACGTTGTTGTCACACCCCAACTTAGGATGTGACCGCATGTAGAACTGCTACCATACGGAAGCTGTGACTTGGCATACTAACATACATGCAATGCTAAAATGAATAACTCTACTTTATAATGAAATAGCTAATTTCATAAAAAATAACTAGTTTCACATGACATTTAATAATAATTGAGCTTACATATGATTTTTAAAATGATGTTCTAAAATATAATTAGAGACATGAATGCTAAATGGGGTATCCTGCCCTAGTAGTCTGGGGTATATCTAATAACGTAAACCTCGGTAGACCCCACTGCAAAGTAAAGCTTACCACTGACGTTGGACCTCGCTGCTACTGGACGTGGGGGGACGTCTCACATTTCTCTACTGTATTTGAAAATATCATCGAAAGAGGGGTGAGTTTGTCATCTCAGTGGTGGATACCTCGGTACCACATACATAACATATATTGTACATAGAACATGATACATATATATATATATACACACACATGCATATAACTGAATAATAAATGAAGCATTTAACGAACTGGAAAGTAAATCTGATTAAGCAACTGCTGAAGAATAAATTTGTTCTGTCTGTTTGTAGCATGTGCCTGTCTCTAGCAGAGGGGTGTAAGGAGATATGCATCTCGATCCTCGCTTTAAGGGAACCTTAGCTCAACCTTACTTTGCTACGATAAATCCTCGCAGTTCTGGTATGCTAACTGTATGCATGTGAGGGTACATATACCCGAAATCTGAGGAGTCTTATGCTCAGTATTATCTAAATCTGGGAGGACATACGCGCCCTAAATCTGTGAAGCCTTGCGCTCAATCTAATACTGAGTCTTATCTATGGGGATGTTGACCCCATACTATTCTAAGTTTTTTACTCTAAGGTATACTGTTTGTGAAGTCTTTTAGGTAAGACAGTTTAATTACCCAAGTTGTTAAATCCTAAGTCTACTAGTCATGGAGGTGGTAATCCTAGCTAGTTTGGTCTTATTTACTTGTCCGAGATCAAGGACTGAGGTCCCATACTTAGGGAAGGTTTCCAAGTAAGAGAGGTGTGTCACAATGGACAACTTAAGTACCAAGTCTTGCCTTGTCAGAACCTTCCTTTAGTTNTAGTAAATCACATGTTAGGACTAAGTAGAGACCTATGTATGTGCTATGTGAAATAAATGTATGTATATATCCTTAGGACTGTTTGGTTAGGCTTAAGTAGCAACTCCTATAGTATGATCATAGGATAATAGACTTTTCATAATCAGTAGGCATAGAATCTAAATACATCGGTAATTGATTTCAGTAATTAGACTATAATTAGATCACTCACCTTAATTTAATAATATCATAATCAGTTATGCACAACAACTCTAGAATAGAAGACTTACGTTTCAGCAGCTTCAGTATGTTATAGATTCAACGTACCCACAGTATTCTCAGTATAACATGGGTTTAACTTACCCACAACGATACAATATTCCTTACAGGTTCTAGCACACCCAAACTGTTAGGATTTATCCTGTCAAAGCAAGATCGAGCTTACACTCCCTTAATCGAGGATCGAGAAGTATCTCTCCCCACGCCCCTCTGTTGCATTCGGGCAGTATTACACAACAGTTATATTAATTTAGTTATTCAATAGTAATATTCCTAGCAAAATTATAATACGTGATCTATTTTTCCATTTATCTTTCAGCTATGTATGTTATCTTTTTTAAATTTCGGTATATGTTATGTGTGTGGTACTGAGGTACTTACCACTGAGTTGGCAACTCACTACTCTGTCATATTGTTTTTCAGATACAGTTGAGGAGAGTGATAACGTTTCCTTCGTTCAATAGCAGCGAAGTCCAGTGTCAGTGGTGAGCTCCATTTTACAATGGGGTCTACCTTATGTTATTTTCTCTTGTTAGGATTGTTCCAGATGACTTAGGCAGGGTCCCACATTGTCAAACATTAGCATCAAAATTATGTTTTGTTATTATTATTGTTATGATAAGATATTGTGTAATTTAGACAATGTTATTTATCATTTATGATTCAATTATTTATTCAGTATCATGCATGTCCAATAGTTAATGTAATGACCCAAAAAGTCATTACTGGCACGCAATGGACTAGTTCCCTTACGGAAGTCTCTTAGGAACACTTTTCGTAAAAGCATGCACTTTAACTTTAATGAAAAACAATTAAAAACCTTCCTTGTCTAGATAAACATTAATTCTTTTACAATGAACATATATATACATGATAAAAAACGCAATTGGTCTGAAGATTCTGCTTGTATACAATTGGAACACTTTAGACATTGACTTGATTACAAAATAAAATAAAACTAACATGTCCTAAAGGTAGTTTCACCTCAAGGTGACTGCTGACTCTTAAATCCTGACGTCACTGCATTGACCATGAACTCCATGTAATGTTACTCTGTTTCATAACTTATAAATGGAGGAGGAGGTTGAGGGGTGAGAACTTCAAGAAGAGCCTCAACGAATGACTGCCCTCACGATGACATGGTATACTTCAAAAAACATGACATGCAGATGCAATGTGTAATATAATAACAAAAATGAAAACATTTATATAATATAATACATAATACATAAAATCATTTGAAAACATAATCCAGTTAAGAGTTCTCTAGATAAATAATCTAAGCATTACGATTTAGCTATTCCTAAAATATCTGGGCTTTGTGGTCTTGTCCTAATCTATATGACATGATACATGACACTAGACATCACGAGCTGTCATGTCTGGGTTTTACAATCTTGCCCTAATTCTACATGAATCTTATTCTACATTACAGTCGTACAAGGTATACTAGGGTCAACATAGGTTGTCGCTGACTTGCAGGTTTATCTTAGACATAACTCCCATAAAAACAGTTTAAACAATATAACATGATATAACATGAACATGATAACATAACTGATAACTGATAGCTTAAAATGACTTAATTCATAAATATCATACAAATGTAACATGTCATACTTAAAGCAACAAAACGTGTGCTCCCATGTAGTTCTAAAATAATTTCATGACTTTCTAAAATATAATTTTATAAATAACTTCATAAAATGACTGCTTTCATAAATAGGGAAATTCCTAAATAATAACTAACTTCACAAATACCTAAAAGAAAATACTAAGTTCCACTTCCTAGGATTCATAAAATATGCATAAATAAATAATTTCTTAAAATAATAATGGTCTAAAAATAGACAATGAAGAAATTCACTCACCTAAAAATGGCTAACTGCTAAGGAGCACTAACGTTGAGAGCTCCTGACACCCTACATGGAGGCACTGTCTCCCCACGAACAGAAAACGAGAGGGAGACAGAATAAAAGATAACTAAAGCAAATAGTCTCACTAAAAAGTGAAACATTTCAAGCTCTTGAGTGAATTAGCAATTCTAAACACTCATGAGAGACTTCTATATATAGGGGGAGAAGGTGACCCCCTTCTGGTGATGCATCCAATGTGGGGCTCTATTCTTGCGCCGCTGCAACGCGCATGTCACGTCGTGCCACTGCAGCGCAACAACTTTCCTTTTTTTTTCCTCCTCTTCTAAGGGTCATCACAATAAAGGACACGTTAGAGCTTTCATAGGGTTAGTATCCCTACGTCCGATCTCGTCCAAAGTTGGGGTGTGACAGCTTTCTCCGATTCTACCACGTGCCCTACTATCATGAGAATTGTTACGTCTCATAAATGCACCTCAGGGGTCATGCAGATAGGGAGGAACGTGAACACTACACATCCTATCACTATGAATTCCTAGACTCAGATCCCAAAATCAAAAGAGCTCTGGTCAAGTTAAAAGGTGTCAGTAGTAAAGTTGAGGAGCCAAACCCCGACCAACCAAGTTAAAAGAGACTCAAGCTCATCCTTCCTGCTACGATGATGACCGAGCTTAAGGGCTGTGTACCAGTATGGCCCAATAAATAGGGTCAAGCATAAAAGATAGGCTCACCAAGTAAATCTGAGCCCAAGATAGTGCAGATGATGTGGACTAAAAGGATAGAGACTCAATTACAGGAGAGCAGAAATCGACAAAGCGGTTAAGAGGGAAGCTCAGAAGATCCCCTGATACTCAGAATGAGTATCCCTCACAACCGATCAGGGCTGAAAACCCTAGCTTATTAATTATAAAAGGGGGAAGCGAAGTTAGTCTCAAGTATTTTCTAGATCCTAGACCTCGAACTTCTTGAACCCGTTCTGACTTAGGCGTCGAAGTGCCTTGCAAGTTCACCCCCTAGTGCTTTGTGATGAGAAAGAAGCTAAGCAGAGCAGAGGAAGTGTTCGGGGCATGTGAGCACATGATTGTGAGTTCACCGGACCAAACTATATATATATATATANTATATATTGTACTATAACATGTACTATGCTAAGTGTGTTTTCGTAAGTTACTTATATATATTTATGTATGTTACATATCGTGCATTATATTAATCAAGAAAGTTAGTTCATGATCTGAAGTGTTTCAATTTTTTATTAATTTTTATGTACTGCTTATTTGCATTAAGTTACTCGTTATTACTTATTTTCACCTTATAAAATTGAGTAGAGATTTTGTGACTTATTTTTCAACCAAACATGTCAAGTAATAATTGTTTGATTGACAAATAACTACTACCTTTCAATGCTATGTTGAAATGTGAAAATCGTGATCAGACAAATTTTCCAACAAGTCAAATATAAAAGAGCATGCTTGGTTACTCTAGCAAGAAACAATCAATTTTTAAGAAATAAAAGGATAAAAATGTGTTATGCATGCCACCTGATTGAATTACTATTATATCCTTATATAAGGATGAGATGGTGTCGTGTAATCATATGATCAGAGAGTGTGCGTGAGAGGGAAATCACTTCTTCCTGTCTCCGAGAGTGAGTAAGGGGCGGGAGAAAAATATTAGTTTGTGTAATTTTTGAATCGGGAAAGAGCAAGTTCCACAGAAGTTTTCGGGTAACAACGAGGGAGGCATGACAACTCTAGGTGAGTAGTAGTTTCTAACGACCTATTTTAACAGTCATTAATAACTATTTTCATGAATTATATTTTATTACGACCAAGTTTATGATATATCTTTGTGAGAATATTATCAAAAAAATATTTTAGAATATCCAAGGAAGATCAATTTCAAAAATATTTTATGAAAAATATTTATGAGTTCATGAAACCCTTTTTTATTTACATATGAGACCATTTAATAGTAAGTAAAACATAGTATGTGTTGCATGATGAGTATTATGATTTTTAGATATTATTATTATGATGATAAATAAATGGATAAGTTTTAACTAGGAGTATCTAGATCAGAACTGTATGTCAGTAATAACCTAAATTGACCCTAGTACCTTGTAGGCATATTGTGAGGCTCGATAGATAGCATACCGCGAGGCTCAAGTAGATAGCACACTGTGAGGCTCGTGCAGTTAAATTTTAAGCATACCATGAAGCTTAGGCAAAACATTATCATTATCATCATCATCATTAGTATTATTATTATCAACATTTATTACATTTTCAGTTTTATGCTTGTTTATGTCCTACGTGAGCCATGGGGTTCTGTCATTCACTAAGTTTGATGACTCATTCCTCATCTCCCATACTTTTCAAATAGTTCGGTTGATTCGAAGTAAAGTTTCATAGTCTAATTCAACTGTCTGTGGTGAGTTCCATTTTATAGTGGAGCTATTTTTTGTTTTATTAATATCTAAAGTGCTCTAGAGTCACATAGGCAAGAAGATGCCATGTTATGTATTGATATACATATTTTTATTATTGTATTTGAGATTTACTGAATATTTGTAAAATATTTTTATTAAGTTATTTAATTGTTTTAATAAATAACCATATATTATAGAAATTACAATTAGAGGCTTGCATAGGGGATATTATCCCTTATGCGTCGGTCATGGCTTTTTGGGTCATGACACGAGGTGTCTCTAGACATATTCCAAAGTGGTGATTCTATCGTTGTGAGCCAGGTGCATCTCATATGCTCCCACCTATTGGGAAAAACAAACGATCGCTTGGATCTATTGCTAGTCATTCAAGACTTTACCACCATCTGTTAAAAAAGTAGCTTGGTTTTAGACGTAGTTCCAAATCTCGTTCTCAGGGCATTCCAAAACTCCATAGTTCTTTGGAGATTCTTGAACTTGTTATTTGGACATTCTTGAACTCTCGTAGGATGTTATCTGATAGTTGGAGTTTGTACCCTATTTTATTATTCTATAATTGAATATTGCATACTGAAAATGTGTAATTTTAATGCTTAATTAATATGTTTTGCATACTATCCTCTTTTGTGAGAAATTGAGAAAAATGCAATTTTAAGCATTATTTTATCTTAGAATTTAATATGTAGATTTCTTTTGTTCTTTTTTAGTTTTCTATTTTAATTGCAGAAATAAATTATCAAGAGAATCAATGAAGATTTGAAGGAGATTAGATAAGATATAAATTTTAAAGAAGAGATTTGAAGAGAAGATTTGGACCAATAAATACAAGATTAAATTCAAATTCAAAAAGATTTGGTCAAAGATTTGTTGAGGATTTTTAGTGCGGACTTTGCCACGGATTTTGCACAGGATGGAGATTGAATCTCGATTTGATCTCAACTACAAAGTTGTAGATCTATCTCTTAGCTTTAATTGAAGATTTGAATCACCTCAATCCGATATCTGTAGCCGAAGTTATCACAATTTTACTAATTGTTGTGCTGAAAGTGCGGGATTTACACCCACTTTGTGCCAATCCTCTATAGAAGACATCCTTTCTCAACTATTGGAGAGATCTTCATATTCATCCTCCACTTTTATTTTCTTCACTTTTCCTTTTATTTTAAGCATTTTAGGTTTGTGTTAGTGATGCTTAATTATTAGTTCTTCAAGGATTGTTAGAGCGCTCACATTGACAACGCAAGCTCCCAACTATTTGCGAATTTCTTTCGTTCTTCTATTCAGGTTTTGTTATTTCAATTCTCCGTTATTTTCTACTCTCTTCTTATTTTTATTTATTATGAGCCTTATCTTCCATCCATGGGAGGGATAGTTTTCTTAATATCTTGCATGAGGTAACTCTAGATTAGGATTAATTCGAGGTCTTGTGCTTAATGTTTATTCATGATTTATTGATTTATAATTTGGAAACTTTTTGGGGAACTAATTAGATTTAATTAGGTTGTGCAATTGGGACATAACTGATATGGGTTTTAAATACTGAGATCTTACTTTTAATTTCTGTATTAATAAATGCTTAGGGGATTGACAATTGTAGTCACTTAAGTGAATTGCGTATTAGTTAGAGATTTCAACTAATAAACAACATCCTTCTTATGGATAACTAATTGGGAAACAATGACAATTAATCCTTGATCTAGAAAAGCCGTATGCAGGATATTGCTTTTTTATCATTGCTGACTTACTTTAAATTTTGCTTTCTTTTTATTTATATTCATCAATCCAAACCCCCTTTCTTAATTGTAATTATAATTGGCTTGAAAATTGCTTCCTTAGAGACGACCTAGGTTAGCCCTTGTACTACATTTTTGAGGTTTTTCTTAGTTTTATAAATTATTATTTGATCACGCATTGAAATTAACGACGTTTTAGTGCGTGTCATTATCATCCAAGGTGCTTGGCAGCATAATGCAAGCTTAAGAATTCTTCTTCCAAGCGACATAAGTTTCACGGTCCCACTTATGCTAAATCGTGATTCCAACTTCTTTCCCATTCATGGTGCATTTCAGGCCAGTAAGAGCCACTTGCTCTTCCAATAGATATTAGAGTTTCATGCTCCAGATCTCATGATTTTTTCCATTGAGATTCAACCATTCGCTGAGCTCAGCAACAATGTTCTTACAAGCCGTTGTTATTCTTTACATAAAAGAAAAACAGATAAATGAAAATCAAACAAAAATCACACAAGATTTAATGTTCATTATGCATACACATAACAACACTAAGCATATATTGATTAAGTTGCATAACCCGAATTTAAAAGTTCAATATGTTCCCAATCATTGTCCAAAGTAAAATGCAAAGTGAAAATTAACAAAAATCAAAGACAACTAAGTGTCACATTCATTCTCTTCAAACAAATTGTCAAGCAAATTAAAATAGCAAACAAATTAAGATTTTAATTTATCATATACAAGTAACATATACTTGATATAGAATTGATTAAAAAGACATTCATGCTAAACAAATTTAAACCATTATGCTAAACAAATTAGTGAAAAGAATGTTAAACAAATTAACATAATAAATATTTTTCATGTTAAATCAATATAAAAAATTGTTAAACAAATTAACATAAAGAAAATTTTATGTTAACCAAATAAACAAAACAAAAATTCTTGTAACTAATACATAAAATAATGAGGCAAAAATATAAATACAACATTTATATTTCAAGGTCATCGACCTTTATGACCAATTTTCTTTTATTATTGTATTAAACAAATTAGCACCAAATAAATTCCAATTTCACATAAATTTCAATCATGTTAAACAAATTAACACAAAAACATGAATGAAAATATTATATAATTATTTCATGTAACTAATTCATGAAAAATGTGGGGCTTAAATATAAATACAAAATTTATATTTAAAAGACTTTGACCCATATGATTAATTTCTTTTCATTAGGATTTGTAAAAAGATTCAGGCCATGAGCCTAAACAAAAATCAGCATAAACTTTCTAGGACATATGCCTAATAAAATACAGCCAGTTAAATTAAAAAAAAAAAACAAAAAAGTAATTCCAAAAAGAAGAAGCATTGTTTTCAAAAGATGATGGCCCAAAGTTGGTCATTTAAAAACGAGTTGACCGGCCAAACAATATTTGCCAGCGCTGGTTCTAGCCCCCACAAAAAATAAATTTCATTTTAAAAACAAGCATGTGCCACGCACGTGAGGAAGTGAAGCCCTAAGCTTCTTCTTCCTTTAGCCCATGCGCCGCCAGCCATGGAGTCATCTGACCGCTACACCTGACGTCGCCGCCGTTTGCAGCGGGTTCCACCAGCACCGACACCAACAACCGTCGCACTAAGGGCATCTGATGACGGCGTCCATGGTGGAGACGCCACCAAGAACCAAAACAAACGTCAATTGGCATGAAAGGTCTCTGGGTTTCCGATTCACTAGGAACCAATTCAAGGAATGAACGGAGGAATTGGAAGGCAGGTTAACGTGAAGGTTAAAAAAACACAAATTCGGAAGCTTAGAATCCCTAATTTGGTCTCTCAGTTGAAAACGAATTTCAATGAAAACAAAATTAAGATGTACTTCTAGATTTGCACAAGATCAATAGAACCATCAACAAATTTGATGATCAGAAAACTAGCTTTTAGCTCTGTTACTAATGAGACTTCCTTGTTTTCTAAAGCCTAATCTTAAGCTTCATATTCTGGTTTCCGGAGCCCGAATTCCCTTTCTCAAATTGTAGTTAGCACCATAGAAATTGATTCAACCCTTAAAGTTGTTTTATACAGAAAATTAGGGATCATAACCGATGGGCCTTAACCCATTATCCCTTCGACTTACGTTAAAAAATATATTTTAATTGTAATTGTGGAATTCACGTGGATGAATCCACTGTATTCCAAATCTCTCTCACAACTAATGGATGTGCTGATTTTAACTTGGGCTAACTAATGGACTCAGGCTTTAGCTTTTGATACCACAGTGAGCTCTTGACAGTGAATAAATATATTAGGTTAACACGAAGGCAAAATTGTTCCTTATCTTAACAGAACACATTGGTCCAATGGCTTGGGCCCATCGATCTTGTGCGCCTTTTCTCCCATCTTTGTTATTGGGCTTTTCTACATCTGCAATGAGTATCATTTACACGACCAAAATATGAAAATTTGCTGGCTCCAACTTTTTCTGCGTCATATTTTTGACTCGGTTTTCGCAAACGCTTCCCAAAGGAAATGCAACAAAACGAAGTGTCATAGAAGTGAGATTGTCCTTATTATTATGGCTTTGGCTAAAATGGACGAGTACGTACAAGGAGCAATTAGCTCCTAGTTTGTCAGCTATTGAGATATGATCCAGTAAGTTAAGGCTTGAAATATATATTTTTTTTTACCCTAACCCTTTAATATTAAAATTGTTGATATTTATATTAACCCCTATAGTAACATATAAAGTTTTTTCAGCCATTACACTTGTAGATTATTTTGTTTATTACTTAATTAGTTATAATTAAAGTTGTTAATCACTTTTTAACATTAATTGTTTTATAAGTCTCGTTGAAGATGAAAATTTTGCAAACAACATCCAACCTCCATCCTCATTACCAGAGCTATCACCTCTATCGCCAGAGCCACTGTGACACGTGCATGCCACCGCAATTCCTTTTTCTCTTTCCTTTCTCTGTTCCCTTAATTTCCCAATCCGTACCAACAATATCAACCTATCTAAACCACTCACAGTAGCAAACAATCACATCAAATAAATAAATAAATAAATAAAGATCTTAGTAGGAGAGAAACTTCAAAAACAACTAGAATTGTTGTAGATGCGATCAAGTGGATTTGAGAAAACAAAGGGTGGTAGACGTGATCCCATGTGAAGAGTGGGATAGGCGACGAGTGACTTCGACAAAGAGAGTCAACCCCTCATTGGCGGTGGCGACGATGTTCAGATTTGCACACAAACAATCAGATTTGAAAACTAAAATTGCAAACTACCACACCGGTACAGATATGCGAATCACTCAAGGATAAGTGGAGCTAGATCTAGGAAAAGATGGAAAGGAAAAGACAAATCTACTCCGATGTGAGTTCATGGTGGTGGACGACGATGGTGATGATGGGAGAATGACGATGACGAAGAGGAGATTTGTAAGTCACCGTTGCAGCTTCTCCAGATCCCCATAGGTCATTGCCGTTAAAAGTGGGGCATTGAGATCGAGAAATTGGAAATCAAATTAGGAGTTGATAATTTGATTTGGTGTGTTTATTTCATAACCCTAGGAGTTGTTATTATGTTGTTTGTCGTTTTTTGTGTGTGCTGAATTCACAATCTGGCATGGAGTTTGAATTGTATGTGGGTTGTAACTTCTTGGTCTTGTACCTTTTCTCCCCTTATTTTGGAGTAAAGTGAATAAGAACCCATAAGGAAAAAAACCAAAGAGAGAGGGTTAAGAAAAGAAGAAGAAGAAATGATGAAATTGTGGGAGGTGGCTTCGGTGGTGTCTCCGGGGACAGTTGTGAGTGGCGCCATCAGTGGTGTTCTTACAAGTAGGTCTCTACTGGAGATGAATTAATTCATGATAATTTCTTTTTTGCAATCTAGTCTCTAAACTTTTTGAAATTTTAACTTTTGACCCAAGACCAAAATGGTCGCTATAACTAGTCGGACCAGGTTAGAAGGTGCCTACTATTATTGGTTATGCAATGCGGCTTAGCAGATACTTCATTTGTTTCAAAATAATTGTCTATTTTTTCTTTTATACGAGTATTAAGAAAATGATAGAAAAATGTGAAAGTAAAAAAAAATTGATAGTATTTTACCCAATTATCTTTATTTATAGTGAGTGTTTACAGTTATTATAGTGAATAAATATGAGAGAAAGTTTATTTAATAAGAATATATTAAAAAAATATGATATCTAAATGAACAATTATTTTAAAACATATCAAAATAAAAAATTAAACAACTATTTTAAAACAAATGGAGTAACATAAAAATAAAATAGAGAATATGGAAATTTAGATATCCTACTTCCATGTTGCAAATATGATATGTCCATATGTGGAATCATAATCAAAGCATCCACACCTTGAGATATCTTCATATGAAAAGAACAAAATAAAATCCTTGGGAAATCTTGTGCAAGTACTTTTTTTGATACTCTACTTGTGCAAATACTGATGTATATTAACTGTAGCTGATCATGTAGCCCATATTTTAAATAAAAAAGAGGCAACCCACGACGATGATTTATGTTATGTTATATGTGACACAGTTTATGGATAGTACAATAGTCAATTAATATTGGTATACGAGTATAGCATTTGACAAATATATTAATTGATAGCTTATTATCCATAGGCTTAACAAAAGCAATTTATTTATCTACGAATATTTTGGATCATCCTTTTTATACTTGAAAGTCTAAGTGTAAATCATCTTGGTTCTCAAAATTCAAAAATTGACATTTTGATCCTTAAAATTGAAAGTCTTAAGTTAAGTTATCATTTAAGTTTATTTATCATATTAAATGAGATTGTGACAATAATTGAGCTCGAAAAAGTGATAAGATTATAGTACTATTTGAGATTGAAAATGTGACCGTGACAACACTTGAGATTGCAAATTTGTATTGATATCACAGATTCACTTGCAACAAAAGATGCTCCTACAAACCCATTTGCAGTCTCAGGCGTTGCCATAATTCATTTATAACCCTAGTTGTTGTCATAATTTCATTTAATATGACTAATTAACAAAAACGTGACAACGCATAAATGATAATAAACTGAAAGACTAATTTAACTTACAACTTATCGTTTCAAGGATTGAAAGTCAAGTTTTAAATTTCATAGACTAATATAACTTAAGCTTACACTTTTAGATATCAAAATGAACATTACTCCAATATTTAGTTCTTGAAAGGGTCATTCATTTTCATTATAGTGTTTTTAAGAGAATCATTTTAATTGTTTAAGTGAGTGTGTTCACTTGTGAAATAATAGTATTAAAAGTGTCTATATAAGTTAAAGGAGACTATTTTAGCTTAATCAAAAGTCTCGGGTTTAAGTCTTGTATATGTAGAGCAATTAACAACAGAAAATTCTAACTTAATGAAAAGTCATACGTTGGAGTCTTGAGTATGTAATTGCATTAAAATTAGGAAGAGAGAATTTTGCTGGCCAAGAGGTCTTATCCAACTCAAATTGAGTTGCATCAAATGAGAAAATAGTTTCAGTCTAAACCAAAAAACTTGTGAAATAGTTGTTAGCAAAGTGATAAATGTCACGTGTTAAAAAAAAGTGATAATATGCTATAAATTGTTTGATCTACTATTTTTAATAGGTTAAATAAATTGATTTGGAGATTGATAAGTTTTTGGCCCTTTAAAAATGAATATTTTTTTAATCAATCTACTTAATCTTTGACCAGTAATAGACTAACTCGTATGAGTTTGGTTCATCCATTTAACCCATATTGACTACTCTAAGTTCAATCTCTTGTTTATCTATCCCCTCTCAATTTTCACTAATAGCTCCCATATGAGCACCACCTAGGTGAAAAAATAAGGAACCCTCTACTCCAAAAGCAATTGTGGTTTTCGGCCCCAGCTAAAGAAATGGTCCGACTAAAGAGAATGACAAAAGAAAATGCCAAACCTAACTTCAACCTAAATAAGATCCATCAGGGGATTTTTATCGAACGGTAAGAAATGCATTTTGGGGTTGTAAATATCATGAGAATCAATGCCATACGATCACCATATTCCTACAACCACGTGCACTCATAATGGCCCCAACACGGGCCTAGCCCAATTACATTACATCTAGATCCAACGGCACAGCGCAACCCGCAATCCTACTCCCTCATGCACTAGAACCCAACACAAAATAAAAGGAATTTAAAGTGGAAGAAAATAGTATTAGTAGTAAGAAAGAGCGAAACCTTATATGGGTACTCTAAAGTCCAAAAAGACCGAGACATTATTTTGATTTTTAAAATATGTCTGAAATCAATTCTTCTTCCAGATGGGTTCATTTTCATTTCATACTGGTCTAAAAGTTTAACTTCCATGAAAAAATTAACTAATTTATGATATTTCTTGCTACATTATGATGTGTTACATCTTTTATAAATATGAATTTCATATTAGTATTCAAAAGAATTGTTAAAATCAATTTAGTTATAACTTCTATTCTTAAATAATTATCTATTTTTATTTTATTTTAGTATTGCACAAATAGTTTCTTATTTTTTAAATCTATATAATATTAATTATATTTTTTCTAAGTATAATCCTATTTAATAAAAATCATGGAGGAGATATAGAGTAGCATATAAAAAATAATGAAGGAAAATAAAAAAAATATGGATAAATTTTATAAGGTAGAATTAAAATTTTCTAATTTTGAGTTTTTTTAATATTTGTAAAGGATAATTTTTCATTTTTCATGAGAAGTTGATATGCTAACTCATTCAACAAACCCATTTGGTCTTTATTTTGACAAATAATGTCATAGTATCGTATAACGTGAGATAATATCACACAAAATAACACATCACCCACTAATTAGGAGTTTTTTCTTTACAAAATTTAAAGCTTAGATAAATACAAAATGAAAGTTATTTTTTTTTTTCTAATATCAAATCAATCAAATTAATATCACAATTCAGCCACGTCTGTTTCGATTACCAATTGAGATTTTTACTCTAGCTAGTAAGAAAAGTAGAGAAGGCGCAAGATTTGCTATCGTGCGCGCCGCGGAGCCTCCGAAGCGATAACAGAGCACGGCGCATGATTACTATCATGCGCTCCCATTGTCCAAACCTCTCTCTGTTTTCTCTCTTCCTTCACACACCACATCTCTCTCTTTCTCTCTGTGCCTCCTTCTTCCTCTTCCTTCCTTCTCTCTCTCTCTCTCTCTCTCTCTCTCTGCGTTTCGCTGCGTTAATTTCCATCTCTCTTCGATTCTCCAAATAAACAATGAAGCAAACTTCCTCCGAGGCAGTGCCTTCTTCTTCCTCCTCCTCCTTCGACCAATCACACGCCGCCACGTCATCGGAGAAGCACGTCCCGTCGTCATCCACTTCCTCTTCATCTTCCTCCGCCGCCGCAGCGGAGGACCTCGCCGTGGGTTCGTCTCGGGACGGAGGCGGCGCCGCCGCTGCGCAGGAGACGGTGTCCGTCGATCGTCGGGGGGAGCACGCCGCCGTGTGCCGGTGGACGGTGCAGAATTTTCCGCGCGTGAAGGCACGGGCGCTGTGGAGCAAGTACTTCGAGGTCGGGGGCTACGATTGCCGGCTGCTGGTGTACCCTAAGGGCGATTCGCAGGCGCTGCCAGGGTACATCTCGGTGTACCTTCAAATCATGGACCCTCGCGGCACTTCCTCCTCCAAATGGGACTGCTTCGCCAGCTACCGCCTCGCCATCGTCAACCTCGCCGACGATTCCAAGACCATCCACCGCGATTCATGGCACCGCTTCTCCAGCAAGAAGAAATCCCACGGCTGGTGCGATTTCACCCCTTCCTCCACCGTCTTCGATCCCAAATTAGGTTACCTCTTCAGCAACGATTCCGTCCTCATAACCGCCGATATCCTCATCCTCAACGAGTCCGTCAATTTCACCCGCGACAACAATGAGGTCCAGTCCTCCGCCTCCGCCTCCTCCTCCGCCTCCGCCGCGGCGGCCGCGGGGCCGGTCTCCGACGTTCTGAGCGGCAAGTTCACTTGGAAGGTTCATAACTTCAGCTTGTTTAGGGAGATGATCAAGACGCAGAAGATAATGAGCCCGGTTTTCCCCGCCGGGGAGTGTAATTTGAGGATTAGCGTTTACCAGAGCTCGGTGAATGGGGTTGAGTATCTCTCCATGTGTTTGGAGAGCAAGGACACTGATAAGACTGTGATGTTGTCTGATAGGAGCTGCTGGTGCTTGTTTAGGATGTCTGTGTTGAACCAGAAGCCTGGGTCAAATCACATGCATAGGGATTCGTATGGGAGGTTTGCGGCTGATAATAAGAGTGGTGACAATACCAGCTTGGGGTGGAATGATTACATGAAGATGTCGGATTTTATTGGGGCCGATTCAGGCTTTCTGGCCGATGACACCGCTGTGTTTAGTACCTCGTTTCATGTGATCAAGGAGTTTAGTAACTTCTCCAAGAATGCGGCTATGATTGCAGGTAGGAGTGGCGGCGGGGCAAGAAAGTCCGATGGCCACATTGGGAAGTTCACTTGGAGGATTGAGAATTTCACGAGGTTGAAGGATTTGCTGAAGAAGAGGAAGATTACTGGTCTTTGCATCAAGAGCAGGAGGTTTCAGATTGGTAACCGGGATTGCCGTCTTATTGTTTATCCCAGAGGTGTGCCATTGTCTTGTTCTGCAAATGGTTTATTGCTTTTCACTTACTTGGTTATAGAGGCTTATGGTTATCTATCAGTGATTTTCTGTTTTGTTAGTTAGTAACTCCTATAGATATGATACTCGTGTGAGCATTTTGGTACAACTGTCACCCGTTGCAACTTAGTTGGTGTAAAGTATTTGGGGCACTTTATACATACACCTTTCCTTTTATTTAACTTTTCATCGAATCCGATACTTCATACTTTTAGTTGTATGTCGACTGGTATCAAGTAGCTTACGCACCGTGCTTATAGATGATAATGTAGACCTCGGTTCTTGCTGTATGAATATAGTCTGGTCCTTACACTCAGGATTGTTTTAACATGATGTCAAAACATATTTAGGTTGTGATGAAAAAAGGTTTCTGATTAATTTTTCAATGGTTTTGATGCTATCAGGGCAGTCTCAGCCACCATGCCACCTTTCAGTGTTTCTTGAAGTTACTGATTCAAGGAATACTTCCAGTGATTGGAGTTGTTTTGTTAGTCATCGGTTGTCGGTTGTGAACCAGAGGATGGAAGATAAGTCTGTCACCAAGGAATCTCAAAACCGCTACTCCAAAGCTGCAAAGGATTGGGGCTGGCGTGAATTTGTGACACTTACAAGTCTCTTCGATCAAGATTCAGGTTTTCTTGTCCAGGACACTGTCATATTCTCGGCTGAAGTTCTTATATTGAAGGAGACATCAATAATGCAGGATTTTACTGATCGTGATTCTGAGATAAGCAACAGTGGTTCTGGTATTGAGAGTTGTGGGAAAAAAAGTTCTTTTACCTGGAAGGTGGAGAATTTCCTGTCTTTTAAGGAGATAATGGAAACTCGAAAAATCTTCAGTAAATTCTTTCAGGCTGGTGGATGTGAACTGCGGATTGGTAGGTGCTTTGTGGTGTGGATATTCATATTTATCTCCTGCATTCTATTCACTGGAAGTAGTAATTATAAACTTTAGCATTCCTGTTCTTTGATTCAAAGCTTTTGTTTCCATGTCACAGGTGTGTATGAGTCCTTTGATACAATATGTATTTATTTAGAGAGTGACCAGGCTGTCGGTAGCGATCCTGATAAAAACTTCTGGGTCAGATACAGGATGGCTGTTGTGAATCAAAAGAACCCAGCAAAGACAGTGTGGAAAGAATCTTCTATCTGCACAAAGACATGGAATAATTCCGTTTTGCAATTCATGAAGGTGTCTGATATGCTAGAAGCAGATGCTGGGTTTCTTGTCCGTGACACGGTTGTTTTTGTGTGTGAAATATTGGATTGCTGCCCTTGGTTTGAGTTTTCTGACTTAGAGGTAAGTTCCTATGGGATAGCCCAAATGTTCTCTCTCCTCCCCCCAAACCCCAACACTGTTTCTATGTCCTACTTTCTATATCATGGCTCATTAATTAAGATATAAGACTGAAGACTGATTACAATACCTCTATATGCATGGCTATCTTTCTGACCCTGATCCTTCTGCCACCAACATGCCAATAATTCAACATTTACTCCCCCTTTTCAGTTTATTTATTAATTTAGGGTTTTTAAGGTTTCAATTTATCTGCCCATTTTGAATGACATGGTTATCAATTTGCAAATTACAACGTGAATTGCGAAGCCAAATTTTTGAATCGTGACTCATAAAACATATTGAATCATAAGATTCAGAGATACAATAAAAAATTAATTTATATATGTCATAGCATAAACAAGGTGAGATTTTAGACCAAGAATTACAAAACCAACAACATAAAGTCACCAAAGAAGTCATATATAAGCACCAAAAACACAGTCATCACTCAAACAAGAAAAAGAAAAGATAGAAAGGAGAGGAGACGGAGTGAAGGCTTAGGCAGCAGCCAAGAATAAGAAATGTCAAAGGTCAAAGAATGAATAATAGGTAGCGGTGCTTTTCCCTGTTTCTAAGTTTTAAATATTTGTTCAAAACTTTACAGTGGTCAAAATGACTAGACTTAGGACCTGCAGTTGCAGATGTGTGCAGTGCCACTTTGGAAGTGCATCTCCATCGCGATTCTTGATTCTGATTCGTATAGCATGATTCCAGCTATACAAAACATGATTCCAGCAATGTTCCCATCCACTTAAGTGATTTGAATCGTGAGCAACCTGAATCGACTCGGGTGCACGATTAATGATTTGGAATCGTGCGATTTGATAACCATGATTTAGAACATCAAGATGCCATTAGTGTTTTTTCCCCAATATTACCCTTTGGGATATTAATGACAAAGTGGAGTAGAAAAAGAAATATTAACAGAGTTTGTGAGATTAGTTTTTTTTTTTTTCCCAAGATGGGGGTAATTTTGTTAAATTAGTCTATTTTGTACAATTATCACGGTCATTTACTACTTTCCTTAATCTCTGTGCAAACCTTAAATTGACAGATAAATTGAAACAATTGGAGTAATATGTGGTCTTGCATCCTGATACAATGCATGGAACAAGTTGATAAGTGACTCACAGGTTACGGAAGTTGATTAATGCTTTGTATCGTATTTCTTAATGCACAATGAATCCTATAAGTTCAACCCCCTCCCCCCACAAATAATAATAAAAAAAACTTCTAAGCTAATTTCTATCCCATGCCTGACTCATATGTTATAATTATTGATATATATGTTTCCTTTATAAGAAAAAGTGATTGTATGTTCTTTACCAAAAGAAAATTGTGATCACATGTTCTGAATTTAAACTTTTTTGTTATTATTTTATCACAACTTCTGGTTGTTTTAGATTCTTGTTGCTCTTATCGAGAGGTTGCACTTGCCTCTTCTAATGTGATATTTAATGTACAGGTTTTTGCTTCAGAGGATGATCAGGATGCATTGACAACTGATCCTGATGAGCTAATCGACTCTGAAGACAGTGAAGGGATAAGTGGAGATGAGGAAGATATTTTCAGGAATCTTCTTTCCAGAGCTGGATTTCATCTAACTTATGGAGATAATCCTTCACAGCCACAGGTTACTTTAAGAGAGAAACTTTTAATGGATGCTGGTGCAATTGCTGGGTTTCTGACTGGACTTCGGGTTTACCTTGATGATCCTGCTAAAGTAAAGCGTTTGCTTCTTCCTACCAAGCTCTCTGGTAATTGTGATGGGAATAAGGCCACCAAAACTGACGAGTCTTCCCCAAGTTTGATGAATTTGCTGATGGGAGTTAAAGTATTGCAGCAAGCAATCATTGATTTACTCCTGGATATAATGGTCGAGTGCTGCCAGCCTTCTGAAGGGGTTCCTGTTAGTGATTCTGTTGATGCATGCTCAAAACCTTCTCCAGATGGCAGTGGAGCTTCTATTCCTGTTGGATGTAATAGAGAAAATGGAGCAGTGGAGTCTGCCCAAGTTCCTGTTTACGAGAGATTGGATTCTGTTGTTGAAGAGAGCAGTGGTGCATCTGCTGTACAGAGCTCTGATTCAAATGGGAATAGTATTCAGGAAAAAGCTGTTCCTGGACAGCCAATTTGTCCTCCAGAAACATCTGCCACTGGTTCAGAAAATACATCCTTACGGTCAAAGGTACACTTTGTATTCATATGAGGTAACTTTTTGTTAAATGTATATCTATGGTTTTGATTGTGTAACTTTGTAACTTCAGACCAAGTGGCCTGAACAGTCTGAGGAGCTCTTAGGTTTGATTGTAAACTCACTAAGAGCTTTGGATGGGGCTGTTCCACAAGGATGTCCAGAGCCAAGACGGCGACCTCAGTCCGCTCAGAAAATTTCTCTTGTATTGGACAAGGCTCCTAAGCATTTGCAAGCGGACTTAGTTGCTTTGGTACCCAAATTGGTTGAGCAGTCCGAACACCCACTGGCTGCTTGTGCACTTCTTGAGCGACTTCAAAAGCCAGATGCAGAACCTGCTTTACGAATACCTGTGAGTTAGACTATTATTCTTTTCCACAACGTCGTATCTTAATTGTTTTATTGTTTACACTTAATGTCTTGGGATTTCATTCTTACATTACAAGTATACTGCATTTTCATCACTGCCAACATGATGCTAAGTATTGTTGCATTGTTTTACTCCTGTTGATGGTACTTTTATTTCTTAGGTGTTTGGAGCTCTTAGTCAACTGGAGTGTGGTAGTGAAGTGTGGGAGCGTATTCTGTTTCAGTCATTTGAGCTTCTGACAGACTCAAATGATGAGCCCCTTGCTGCAGCAATAGATTTTATATTTAAAGCGGCATCTCAATGTCAACACCTACCTGAAGCAGTAAGCTTGAAGATTGTTGGAAATTGCACCATGTTTCTTTGATATGCTTATGTCATCTTTCCCAGATGTTCTATGAAGCATTTGTAACATTATTTTTTTACCCGTTATGCAGGTTAGGTCTGTTCGTGTCAGGCTGAAAAATCTTGGTCTTGATGTGTCACCTTGTGTCCTTGACTTTTTGAGCAAGACTATAAATAGTTGGGGTGATGTTGCTGAAACCATGCTTAGGGACATTGATTGCGACGATGATTATGGTGACAGTTGCTCAGCTCTTCCATGTGGTATTTTCTTATTTGGTGAACATGGCACTACTCACACTGGACTGCATGTGATTGACGAGCAGGCTTTTCGCGCTAGTCGTCATTTTTCTGATATTTATATACTTTTTGAGATGTTATCTATTCCTTGTCTTGCTGTTGAAGCTTCTCAAACATTTGAGAGAGCTGTAGCTCGAGGTGCAATAGGTGCTCAGTCTACAGCCTTAGTATTGGAAAGTCGCCTTTCCCAAAGGTTGGATAACAATGCCAGATATGTTTCTGAAAATTTCCAACATTCAGATGGTGTAGCAGAGGGAGATGCTGCTCAGCAATTGGGAGTTCAAAGGGATGATTTTACTTCAGTTCTTGGTCTTGCTGAAACTTTGGCCCTTTCCAAAGACCCCTGTGTGAAGGAATTTGTGAAGTTGCTCTACACGATATTGTTTAGATGGTATGCCAATGAATCTTATCGGGGGAGGATGCTGAAGAGGCTTGTTGACCGTGCCACTAGCACTACAGATAATGGTCGTGAAGTAGATTTTGATTTGGATATCTTAGTTACTTTGGCCTGTGAGGAGCAAGAGATTATTAGGCCTGTTTTGAGTATGATGCGTGAAGTTGCGGAACTTGCAAATGTTGACCGGGCTGCTCTATGGCACCAGTTATGTGCTAGTGAAGATGAAATTATTCGTGTTCGTGAAGAAAGCAAAACTGAGATTTCTAATATGGTAAAGGAAAAAGCTATTATATCACAAAAGCTAAGTGAATCTGAGGCCACAAGCAATCGTCTCAAGGTATTTCATGTCCTGATTGACTAATATTGTGGTTAGCTCATGTTATTTGCTACTGAGGAATTTTGCACTGATGCACTTCATGATTCAACAGAATGAAATGAAGGCTGAGATGGATCGGTTTTCTCGAGAAAAGAAGGAGCTGTTAGAACAGGTTCAAGAAGGTGAGAGTCAGCTTGAGTGGCTTCGCTCAGAGCGGGATGAAGAAATAGTAAAGCTCTCTGCTGAGAAGAAAGTTCTGCAGGACCGTTTACATGATGCAGAGACACAAATTTCTCAATTGAAGTCTCGGAAACGTGATGAATTAAAGGTATTGTAATAAAAATTTCTACATTATGAAAAGAAAAGTTACTTAGTTATGCCAATGTTAAATGCTGTGCAGTATATGTTACTGTGTTACAGTGATTATGTTTGTGGTGTTGATGAATCTGCATCTTGAATCGGAAGTAGTAATATTTCAATCAAGTATTGCTGTGACTTGGCATATATTGCGTTGCATGTAAGCTGGGGTTTTCCGAAATCAGAATCAAATTTACAACTATTGTCCTTGCTTGATCTGATTGTCTTTGATTTTTGCTCTCTGTAATTTCCTCCTCCTGAGTCTTTAACTTAAACTGTCATAAGAGCGAATGTAAACTGATGCATAGTTTTTACCAATTTCTGAAGGAAGATAATCTCCAGCCTTCTGTTTTCACTTCAGCTGATGGGTTACTCATCTTTTAGGAGCAAGTTTGATCCTTCCTATGCCTTTTGATTAAATACCAGTATCAGCACAAAGTCCGATTTGCCTTGTGCTTTGTTCTGACTTTCAAGCTTAATATAGTTGTGTGGGGGGGCATGTTAAGATATGCAACCCATTCATAGGTGTCCACTTAACAGCTTAAACTTTTTACGAGAGTTCCGTGAGTTGAATCTCAGCTTATACTAATAGATGCTATACAGTCCTCTTTCTGAGCCAGCCTTTATTTTATTTATTAAATAACACTAAAGAAAATAATATGAATAATTATTTTATATTATTTAATGGTTTGCGTCAATTTTGCTGGTGGATCTGAAGCATCATGAGTATTTGAAATAATAAAAATGATAATAAACTAGAAAGGATAATTATGTACTTTTTACATGGAAGCAGTGAAAATTGTAAGCTCAGGAGAGGAGGCTGTGCCCCATTTTTGGTCCTGCATGGATAATTAGTTTTCCCTTGTGTGTTTAAGAGCTTCAAGTTGAAAAATAAATTTGATTTGTATTCTGTACAGAAAGTAGTCAAGGAGAAAAATGCGCTTGCTGAAAGATTGAAGAATGCTGAAGCTGCCCGAAAGAGATTTGACGAAGAACTGAAACGATTTGCAACAGAGAATGTGACTCGGGAAGAAATCCGGCAATCACTTGAGGATGAAGTTCGTAGGCTGACTCAAACAGTTGGGCAAACAGAGGGAGAAAAGCGGGAAAAGGAAGAACAGGTTGCTAGGTGTGAAGCATATATTGATGGCATGGAATCAAAGTTGCAGGCCTGCCAGGTTTGTCTTGACGTGGAAATATTTATTGTTTTATTATGATATCATGTTATATGTTTACATGTCCAACTCTTGATGAGGTTGAGCTAATTTCAGTTTTGCTGCTTCATTTTGAACTACTTTGTGGGTTACACGTAATGTTAACTGCTAATTTCAGTTTTGCTGATTTATTGTAGAATTTTGTTGCAACTTGGATTGACCTAAATAATGTAAAATGTTTTATTTTTCCGTTACTAGTAACGTTCCTATTATTTGTCTATCCTTGGAACAGACCTAAATTCTTGCCCTTTGTTTGCTTTCATGTAACTATTAATCTTTATACACCTTAGAGTAGTATGCGAGGTAATGGCTTGATGGGTTCGTTTTCCTTTTGCAGCAATATATTCACACACTCGAGGCCTCACTCCAGGAGGAAATGTCGCGACATGCCCCTCTGTATGGTGCTGGTCTGGAGGCTCTATCAATGAAAGAGTTGGAAACACTATCACGTATCCACGAAGAAGGGCTGAGGCAGATCCATGCCCTTCAACAGCGTAAAGGGAGTCCGGCCGGGAGTCCGCTTGTGAGTCCCCACGGTCTCCCACATAGCCACGGACTATATCCTGCTGCATCACCACCAATGGCTGTGGGGTTGCCTCCCTCAATCATCCCAAATGGGGTAGGGATCCATAGCAACGGGCATGTGAATGGTGCAGTTGGACCCTGGTTTAATCACACTTAAATTCTTGGGTCATAGGATGTTATTATTCTTTTGGAGTTATTTCTTTGGCATTTTGGCTGGTAGAACTTTTGGTGAAGGATGTTGGGGGGTAGTGTACCGAAGAAGGGTTTGGTGCAATTTTTGCCTTACAAAATGTTAAGGAGGGAGACCGATGGAACTATCAGTTGCCAATGCCATACTCACTTGCGCCTACTTTTTTTTTTTATTTAAAGAAAATTAATTACAGGCCTTTGTAGTTTCCATAGTTATTAATATATGTTTCTGCATAGTTTTGGCCAAAGTGTTTTAGTCTATTTATATATCATGGCCTGAAGTGAAGCGCTGTAAGAAATCTTGATTGATAGTTTGAATACGTAATTAGCAAAGAAAATCCTTTTCCCCTCTGATGACACTTATTGCTGACAGAGTGCATAAAGGAAAAGTGGTTTTTTATTTCAATTTTTATTCAATGACCAATTTCTTCTTCCCCTTCTTGCATCAGTTCTTCATTACTTATTTTGCACAATAATTTACTTCTTTACGCATAGCATTTCTGTACAGTGACCATCTATGCACGAATTGGACTCTACAGAATGAAATATATTGTTTTACATAAAAATAATACATATCAAGGATTATTAATTTTCCTCACATTTTTACCTTTTGTTTAACTAATTCATAAAATAGTGGTTGAAACCATGATTAAATGGTTGATCACCCACTTCATTCATGTTTGACTCTCATCTCTCTCTCTCGCCTTAGTCACAAAAAAAAAATAAAAATCTGTAAAATGTTTTTTTCTTGAAAAGAAAAATTCGTGAAATCGTTTTTCTAAAGGGTGTAGCGAAAGATGTTCGATTACAAACTATGACTTAGGCTTAGTTTGATAATGTTGTAGCATTTTGAAAATTGCTGAGCTCTTCAACTCTTCAAAATGAGTAATAGGAGTAGTGTTTGATAATTATATTTTAAATGTACACTTTAAATATAAAATTATTATAATAAACATAAACATTAAAGAGAAGAATAATGACCATTAAAATTTAAAGATATATTAGAAGAAAAATACTAATTAGGTCTTTGAAAATTGACCTAAGTACCTAAAAAAATCCATTTATTATGTCCTTGAAAATTTTAAACGTTTTTCACGTTCCCTCTATCAATTTTCTTCGTTAACCCGTCTGTTTTCTCTCCTGTCTTTCCTAGTCATTCCTTAAAATCTCTAAACTACCCCCACACATTCCATCAAATCCTCAAACTACCCCTTTCTTTTTCCCCCACCCCTACAACCCCAATTTCCTTCCCCTTCTTCTTCCACCCCTACCCCAACACCTCCACCCCACCTCCACCACCACATCTTTTTCTTCTTCCTCCCCCTACATTCACCCCACCATCATCTCCACAACTACTTTTCCATCATCACCCCCCCCCCCATGAACCACCATCCATCAAAAAATTCAATACCTTTAAACATTCACATTCACAACAACATTAAATGCATTTCAAACACATTAAAATTTTGAAACATCAACTAAAAATCCAACAAAATATATCAAATCAAATAATAAATAGTCTATATATCCCATTCAACCTCGTCTCCATCATAAAACCAAATTTACAGAATCAAACAATAAATGAAAACAAATCTACACAATCAAGCAATAAATGAAAATAGATCTACACATTTTGATCCCTCAAAAGCAGTACGAAGACAATCAAAGAGGCAGCGATGACGAATCTAGATCGAAGACACAATGACGATGAACCCATGCAAGCCATCCCTGCCGTTCACCAAGCCCAACTTTTCCATAACCATGGCCAAGCCATTGTTTCGAGAACCACAAAACTCGAATCTAGGGCATGAAATTCTCGGTCCAGACTTGAGAAATCGATGACACGGAGGGCAAAGGACTAACTGAAGAGCTTCTTTTTTGAGCAAACCACAAGCGATGGCAAACGTGGAGGGCTGTGTTGGTGTTGTCTCATGCAATGCAGGTGGAGACATATTGCAGTGCGACCGACGGTATGGGTTGCCTCGCTGTGGATGAGTCGAAGATGATTGTTGTGAGGGTGGTGGCATGTGGTGTTTGAGGTTAGGGCGGCTATTGATGGTGGTGAAGCTATTGGGGTTGAGTGGGGTTGGTGATGGTGTTAGTGATAGGGAGGAAGAAGAATGGGTGAGGGAGGAAGAAAAAAGGGGACAAGGTAGTTTTGGAATTACAATGTCAAGTTAACTATTTAACGGTCACACTATGCTTTTTAATAGAGAAAGTTGACGAAGGAACTAACGTGAAAAATGTTTAAATTTTTTAAGGACTAAGTAATTGACACTTTATTTTTTAGAGGAACTTAGTTGATACTTAGGTCAATTTTTAGGAACTTAGCTAGACGACACTTTTTTCAATATATTAGTATTTTAACATTTAGATAACATAAACCAATTCTGAAAAGTTACTTATGAGAGTTTTCAAGAATATTTGGGACTTTTAAAAGTCAACAACAAAAGCACATCTACTTTTTGTTTAATAAATATAAAAAACTGACGTATACCTTTTGAGAGCAAGGTTACCCTCTCAAAAAGCTTTGCCAAACCAAGCTTTATAACAATGAGAAATGATACTTAAACTGTCAAAACAAACAACAACAGACAACACACTAAAAAATAAAACTCTCTCATTAAAAAATTATTTTTTCTCTCTGCTCTCTTTTTCTTTTCTCACGCTCTTTCACTTCCTCAGTCTCGCTTTCTTTTTCTCTCCCCAAAACCATAGGCCTTCTTCTTCTTCTTCTTCCTCCTCCTCCATCAACTCTCTTTCTCTCACTATGAGCTTTCCACCACGAATGTCAGCTCCTCCACTGTGACTCATTCTTCGTTTTTGTTTCTTTATTGTTATCAACTCATTCATCACGTGTCGTCTTCTTCTTCTTCTGTATGTTGGTTTGTCTTCTTCTTCTTCTCTCTCTTTCTCTCTCTCTGATTTTGTATGTTAGTTTGTCTGTGATAGGATTTTGATTTCTCTGATTTTGTACGCTGGTTTGTTTGTGATAGGATGTTGGTTTATCTGTTTTAGCGTGTTGGTTTGTCTGTGTTACAATGTTGGTTTCTCTATGTTAGAATGTTAGATTGGTTTGTTTGTGCTATGACGTTGGTTTTACAGTGTTAGCGTGTTGGTTTGTCTGTGTTACAGTGTTGGTTTCTTTGTGTTAGAGTGGTAGTTTATTTATTTACATAGTACTTAGTTATGTTGGTTTGTTAGTTTAGGATTGTTGGTTTACAAAGATTATATTGATTATTATTTTGTTAGTTTCTTTATTTTTTAATGCGTAGAAAGAGTGTTGATGTTTTACATGCGTATAAAAAAAGAGTAGGGTTTGAAGAGAGAGAATACGAGGAGTTATATATTTTAATGTATTGTCCGTTTTTATTGTTTGTTTTCGTGTTGTTGAGATAGCATTTCTCTACAACAATTTCTTGCATAGAGCCACGACTTGTGGGTATTATTATTGTTTTTAATTCAAATGTAAGTCGCACGCAACCCTTCCTCAGTAATACTTTTCTTTTTCTTTCGTTGCGTTCCAAAAATCAGTTCAACCAAAATAGAAGAAACAAAGCATGTATGAAGCTGGGACATGCACGATGCAACATGTGTTGAATAATACAATTGAAAGCTATAGCCGTGAAAAAGGCTCAATGTTTCTATATCAATCAAATACAATTGTTGGCTGTAACTTGAAGTTGAAGCTGGCACCACATTAATAAGTGGGAGAAAGCTCCTTCCGTGGTAATTGCTGAGCTCACCCAAAATACCATATTCACGTACCCTCACAACTAAGGAAGTCAAACTAGAGAATTTAAGTAAACTAGTGAAAACTCAATAAACTTGAATCGTAAACTTGATTCGTAAACTCGTAAGAGTTTACATATGTAAAAATATGTTATAAACAATATAATTAGAAACTAAACATGATTAAATTTTGTATTCATAATTGACATTGAATAATGTTAACTTTAAAATACAATAAATGAAAAAAATCATAAAATATACCTTAATGCATGACACTCAGTTATGTCATACTTTATTCTGTACATGTATTACTTTATAGTTTGATAAAACATAGCTCAATTATGATAAATATATAAAATCGGCTTAGTAAACTCAATACATATTGTCTAATACACACAAAATCAACTCAGTATCTAAAATAGTTACCAAATTTATACATCTTGAGGTAAACTCATAAACTCGTAGATAGATTTTAACTCGTAAACTTGCTATTAAAATCAAGAGTTTACTTAAACTCGTACTAGTTTACGTGTTAACTTGAGAGCTCACAACAATATACGTACCACATTTATATGATATACATCTGCTCTATTTAAATGCTTTATTTAGACAGGAATTTTTGTTTTTTGATATAATATTTTATTGGTAACTATGGATATATTCTATGAGAATGAGACCGATGTTTATGAATAATTTTTTTGATTAAAGTGATGGAAAAAAAAATTTTTTTCATTTTTTTTTCTCTAAAGACAATATCAGAAAATTAGAAAGATTCACATTCAATGCTTCAATTAATAGGTGAAGACAAAAATGATTCCTGCAATCTTTCTTGACCCTAGAGTCAAGAAGTGTTGATTTTTTTTAAGTTGCCTGCCCGATATCCAAGACTCAGCCTTAAAAAGGACTGACAACGTAATGAAATGAGAAATTTTTGTATGTAATTGAAACCAATTTAATGTGTGCTTTAACAACACTAATTAACAATTGATTTTTTGTTTAGTATGTATTTTTATAACTACTTTCTGTGTTCTATAAATTGTGTTCAGATGCATTAAATTATCAATGGATTTAAAAAGGCAAAAAGAACTATTATTGTAGAAAGTGCAAGTATAAATTAAAATAATTGATTAATAATGTTCTTAGAATATATATTAAATGTACTTCACGAACATGCAAAAACTTCTATAAAAAATGGCTCCATTTAGTGCATTTAAGTTAGTTTTAGTAAATTCATAGATTGTTAATACACACGCCCTCTATTCCGGTTTAACAATCCATTTTATACTTTTTAAGGTTTTAAATATATGTTCATTTATAATATATTGGTGTAATTATTTCTTCTTCTTCTTTTTTATTCATACCCCTAATTGTTGTGAAGCATTTATTAGTATAGTAGATGTAAAAAAGAGTAATAATTGTATAGAAAATAGACTTTATTTTTTTTATATAGGGACAATTTTGTTAATTTATATTATTTAATACATTTACTAAGATTTTTTTTTAACATTGGTATGCGTCATGTTTGATTTTGGAAAATTAAAACAAAACGGAATAGAGGGAATACTACTAATTACTATTAATTAATAATAACAATAAATTATCACAATAATTTATGGTACTCTAGGTTTATGCAAATATTCGTCACACCTAGTTACATAAACACATTAAATAAATTTAAATGAAGGTGATTTCTAACTTGTTTTGTGGGTTAATTACTATTTTTACCAAATTCTTTTATTTTAACAATTTTTAGAACTAAATATATCAAAATTTGTCATTATTTTATGTTTTATATGATCTTAATAAACTTTTCATTAGTTAAATCATTGAAAGAATCAACTTGTAAAATGTTTAGAGATTAGTGAACTATTTGAGCTTGTGATACGCTTCTTTACAAATATTGTATTGAAAAATATTAATTTATTACATTAGATCATATAACATATCAATATGTCATATTAGATCATGAAATAGTGATAAAATTTGATAAATTAAAATTTTAAAAATTATTAAAAATAGAAGAGTTTAGTAAAAAAATATATTTGTCTCATGTGAAACTTGATAAATCATTCGATGAACTGCTATATGTTCATGCATGTGTATATGTATTCATAAGATATCATTTCATGTGGAAATTATACTTGAATTGCATGCACATCTTTGTTGACAATAATTAAGTTATGTTAAAAAGCAAAAATTAAATAGGTGAAGAATTAATGATATAAATGTCCACAACAACCGGTCATGTACGAGTATCTGCTCCTACATGTGTACACATACAGTTACACCAACATTTGAGTGAAGTAAGTAAAAGGAATCAAAAGTTACTATATAAATGGAAAAATAAAAATCAAATTTCCTTAACTAACTATATTAATGGCCACAGCCAACTTACGAATTCACTTGGTTCCTATTGGNGTACAAAACTATACGAGTTCTACATTTAATCTCCTTAACCATATAGAGTGCAAGATCATATGAAATACATCATATCTCTTAGCCGGTTGATTTAGAGTAAAATGCCTCCTCACAGCCCTCACTCCCTGCTTGAGCCTCAGATACTCCTCCTCTGTAATTGCACTAAGCACCTCTTTCAACTTTGGAATATCAGAAACATCCACCTGCACTGAAAACACCTCCCACCTAAGCACATCGCTGAAGGGCAGCACGTAGTTCTTGGACAGGATCACCGGCACGCATTCGGCGTAAATGGATTCGACGATTCTGGGGCTAGCCACCTCGTGGCCACTTGGACAGAGACAGAACTTGGAGTTGAGCATGAAGGAATAGTAGTCAAGGCCTTTAGGGAGGTACTCGTACACGCGAATGTCGTTGTCGATGTTTTTCCAGTGATGGAGGAGGATGGGGCGGATTGGGCCGTGCATGCCGCCGGCGAAGAAGGCGAGGTGGTGGCGCGTGGCGTTTTCCGGCGGAAGTGAGAGGAGTTTTGGGGATACTTCGCCCCCGAAAAGGTGGATTTCTGGCAAGCTTACGTCCTTTCGAGGATTGAAGCCTTCGGAAGTGTTGGCGTTGCACAGGACCCTGATGGAGGTGTTGTAGAGAAGAGGGTTTCCCTTTGATGCATGAGGACCCTGCAGAAATAATATCAAGGGGACAAAAAACCGGCTTATTATTAAAATTGAAAGTGGAAACGCAATACATGCTTTCATAGCAAGATGGTTAACCGGTGAATTAATTCTATACAAGCATTTTAATATGAAAATGTGAAGGGATGCATATGAAAACCAGCAATCTCTAAAAAAAGGTTTTGTTCATATAGCTAAACTTGTAGAACAAAAATTTCAAAATACCTCCTTATTTTAAAAGTTTGTGATTGAGATCCTCAGTCTTCCAAATATTTATAATGAGTCTTTGAACTTAAATGTTTATTGAAAATTTGTCAATAAAACAAAATACTCTAGTGCGTCAACTTAATATATTGATATAACTTAGAATGACACCTAGAATGTTTTGTTTTTATAAACAAATTTTGAATGAATGTTGTAAGGGTCAGGCTCAATTACATTTTTTTTTAAAGTTAAGAGAATCTCTTAAAAACTTTCTTTTGTTATATTACATGTTTACAACTTGAGCTTTATAATTAGTCACCATTACCATATTTTAACTAGATTTTTTACTGCAATTGGTTAATTGTTGAACATGGAATGATAATTCACAGTAAAAAAATAATAAAAATAGACCAATCTCTGGTAAATTAATATGCATATAGAATAGGGAAATCGAGCAAACCCAGTCGTGGCAGGCAAGCATGAAGTGGTCGGCACCGTGAGTTCTATTCCAGAAGGGATACTTTGTAGAAACCACATTCACGTAATCAGATACGAACTGCTTTAAGGGACTGATGTCGAAGGAGAAAGGGGTATAGAGGTACTTGACCATCCATGTCACACTGAATGGGAAAAAGTAAACGTGAGCGGCGTTGGGGTCATTGGTCCTAAACCTCCCAAACCCGTGTTCCATCTCATGAAGGAACCTCCCTTCAATCGAGTATATGTCCTTGCACGGGCCGTCATGAACAATTGGTGGGTCCCCTTCTGGGTATACATATACCTTGAATATTTTCTCCATCTCCAAGTAGCTCCTATAATAGCAATTAAGCAGTAATAAACCATAATAAAGAATTAACCATTGTGTTGTATCCCCTCTTTTTTCAAGAAAACTGAAACTTCCGACAAGAATAAAGGAAAAACATGCTCCTATTTATTGCTTGGAGCATAGATAGTTGGTTAATAGTAATTAGTGCCACTGTGTGAATATTAGTATTTATTCATTAATCATTAAGAACTTAAAACTGCTGCATTGATTAAGGCAGCTAAATATGGAAAAGCAGTATTCTGTGTCACAATTGCTAAATTAGTACGCGTATGATGGTTCGAGCTTGTGTTTAATATTCACACCCCTTGAGCGTCAAATTTAAGAGTCACGTCACTTGACTCGTAATGCAGAGCAATCGATTACGTAACGATGATGATAATAATGATCATTACAAAAGCATGTATAGTAGTAGTGTATGAACTAAGCAAAAATTCTATTTTCATAAAGTACCAAAAACATTAATTCATATATATCATAGAATTTATCCGCACATCTTATATTTATATAATATGATTACCATCACTCTAAAAACTAAATGGCTGTTTCATCATCACGTTAAAGGCATTGAATGTTGCTCATTGAAATTAATGGATGACATTTGGGGAAGCAATCAAACTCGTACCCCGTCATGACTAATCTAGTTTTAAACTATTGTTTTAAAATAGTTATCTATATTTTTATTTTAATTTATTTTAAAATAATTATCTACTTATTAAATTTAGATATTATTAATTTTTTTAATATATTCCTATTAAATAATTTTTCTTTTATATTTATCTATTATAATAACTCTAATCACCCACTATAAATAATAATGACAATTAAGTAAAATATTATCAATTTTTACTTACTTTCACATTTTTCAATCATTTTCTTAATACTCGCATAAAATAGAAAGATGAATAATTATTTTAGAACGGAGCAGTAATTATAATTATGAGTTTGTTAATGATAATTCATATAATTGAAGTTCAATTAATTTTACAATATTACTTCCAATTAATTTTTTTTATCACTTTAGTCATATCACAAGAAATAAAGAATTCAAAATCGAAGCTTAATTACAAAACATATTTACTAAAATATTGCTAATTATTTAATTTGAATTCTTTAATTAATTTATTCTATTAATTCAAAAAATGATAATAAATATGTGATTTATATTTTTGGCTACTGGGAAATAAAATAACCTAAGTTATCTTTTTCTTTTTCTAAACAAATAAAAAGGACCAAAGATAACAAATAACAATACTAATATTATATATGATATGTTACATATCATTTAATAATAATTTATAATACAATCACGAATCTCCTTGAAATACAATCTTTTATTATAATCAAACACAACTTTTTCGTGAACTCAGACCTAACTTTATTAAACAATATGACCTAACTGTTATATATATACACACACAAAGCTGGCTATTTTTTATATTATACAGACACAACCATCACATAATTGAAGCAAAGACAGAAAAAAAGTAGAACATAAAAAACCATTTGGTGAAAAGAGACACAACCTTACCAAAGTAAAAGACCTAACATTTTTGTTGTTTAAGACACGACCAGTTTAAAAAACCAGACACAATCTTTTTATTATAGTCAGATACAACATTTTCGTGAACTCAGACCTAACCTTATTAAACAATATGACCTAACAGTTATATATATACACATATAGAGAGAAAGCTGGACACAACCACGTTATATACACAAACCTATCTTTTATATTATACAGACACAACCATCACATAATTGAAACAAAGAGATAAAAGAAAAATAGAACATAAAGATGTACAAAACGAAAGATAAATAGAGAAAAAGATGAAGAAATAATTAGGTAGCAAGAGCTCTTAAAGGAAGGTCATGAGAGAAAGCGCAAAATGTGAAAGGTAAGAGAGTGGAAAGACGATTCCGCATTTTTTGAGTTACACAATAGTGAGCCTGAATTATAAAAGGGATGTACGACTGATATATATTGTAGAGATGTGCAAAAATTAGGATTCTAAAAATTATTGGTTATTCATAAAACTATAACTAAAATTACATGCTGACTATTTCTATATTTAGTTTTAAATAGTGTAAGGATCCAATACTAATTATTCATAATACATTTATTTCAAATGTCATTCTGAAGAATGATTAATTAATTATATAGTATAATTCTGATTAACACGTCATGATCCTCAAACTAGCTCAATAGTCAATAATCACGATAAAGGTATGCATACTAAAAGTTCTTTTCGGCAGAAATTGAATCATTTGTGTAGCACCAAAAATGAAAACGAATCATCGTAATGTAATGAGTATATGAAACTCCGAAAGCGAATGGACGTAAGCGCTTGGCACCACCCTAGCTATCGTCTATTACAAGGAAAGAGAAATTATGGATCAAAAAGGCAATACCATGTCACATTATTTTTTCCTATTATTTTATATATTCTTTAGATAATACTACAATATTTTATATATATATATATATCAATACATTTTATCTTTTTTTTAGTTTAAATTAAATTTATTTTTAAAAAATTTATGTAAAATTTTGTGATCAGAATATGAATTGATTATCATAAAACTTTACGCTGGCGATGACTTACAGGTAACGCAGTGAACAAGCTTTCCATGCTTTGATGTTCATGATTAATACTGTTACTATTATTACCGTTATACTTTTCTTCTTACGAAGACAGAAAAGGAAATAAAAGGCGGGAGAGGTTTACCGGTAAAACAAGCGAGGGTTGCGATAAACAGCTCCGGCGGGAATGTAGCGGTGGTCTGCACTGCCGTGGTGAGCGGTTGTTGCCGAAGTGAAATTGCTTCTCTCATATCCTAACAGTGCAGCCCTGTGCATCGATGCTCTCGCTCCCGCCAGTCCTCCTTCTCTTTTGCTCCTCAGGTTCGCTACTTTTCTCTGTTAACACATGCGATGCATACATTCATTCCGATTCGATTCAGTAATTTAAAAATCCTCCACACAGACCAAAAATAAAAAAATAAAAATCAGAATAGCAACACCGATCCATAATACAGAAAATCAGAAACGGATGTTGCTTTGGATCGATGCGAAATTGCGAATAAACTGAGAATCTAGCTCACTTTGAGTTTTTTTTATATGATCCACAACGCAACATATATAGTGAGAGAAAGAGAGAGAAAGCTCGCGCGCTAGAGAGAGTGGAGCTTACGGTTACGGTGGCATTTGTGTGAGCAACAGCAAGGAGTTTGTGGTTCTCGCCGTAAACCTTGATTCGCAAGTGATGAAGTTGAACGGAATGCTTCGAATCGGTGAATCTCGTCAACTCTGAGAACTGCCATGGAAGCACCACATACATGACGGTGAACGACGCCAGAACGAGTAACATAATTGCAGAAAACAAGAGTCTAAGAGAAGCGATCTCCATTTTCTCTTGAAAAAGAGGGAAAGAACAGATGCGTGTGTAATTTTGGAGTGTTTGGTTGCAGAGAAAAGGCGAGAAAGAGAGAGAAAACGGAATGAAGTGATTGATGAAAGCTACAGAGATAGCTATATATATGGAGATGAACGTTTCTCAGAGGTAAGAGCCATCACTCACACTTTGTCAGCGTGGTAGTGAACTCGTGCATCCTGCAATGACGGATTTGACCTTGTTTGTTGTAAGCGAAATGACAATCTTGACCTCGCGTGTGTGAGCAAGACTGCAAGACACGTGATTAACGACACCCTTGAATATGAAAATTTGAAAATGCAATTAACTTACTTTCCCTCCAAAAGCACGGACCACATCTTCTATGCGGATTTGGGAAGGAACTCTCTACAATTAACATCAATTTCAGTTTCATTCTCCTCCAAAAGGAAGTTTGTTATCTTTCAGTCCCTTTAAATGTCAATTCACATGTGCATTGTAATTAAAATTTTCAGTCTCTTGATTATTTTGTTTTGGCAAACAACTGGTGTTTGATATCTTTTTTTTTAATCATGTCATCACAATTTAGATAAATACATGATGCACGACTTATATTAATATAGGCTTTGATTAATTTGGTCTAAGTATCTTTAGAGATTAAGTTAGTTCTTGAATCTTAGCCATAAAAATACACATCAACGATTATTATTGTAAAAAAAGGCATTTCTGTTTTTAACTGCATAGGAGTTTATAACTACAATTTTTTGCTTTGCAAATTGACCCCAAATTTTGTTTAACTTGTTATTGAAAGTAAAAGTGGCAGTTTACCAGAGTGACTAATCATAACTTAATTCTTTAAAATTTAATTAGTGAATATTTAGAAAGTAACAGATTTAATTGCATCAAATTCATCATAATCACAACAAACGTTGTGATGCTGATCTCTATCTCTTTCACATAGAATTCCATTTGAAAATGATTTCATCTGTAGGCAGAGTTCAAGTATTTCAAATTCAAATATCATTACAGAAGGCAAGAGGTTGGAAATGTTCCCCATGGAGAACTTCTCCGGCAAACATAGTGGTCATATTCTGTTTCGTGCTGAAGGTGGCACGTGGAGAAAATGAGATCCAACCCAGATATGAAACGAGGCAAGCAACAGTAACCTCAGAACAGTGGATCTTATGGAAAAATAAAAGAGAAATCCAAAAAAAAAAAAAAACAGAAGAAAATTATATCCATAACAATCACAATCACAATAACAACAACTCGAAAAATTTAAATCATTACAAAAATTATGATCTTAATAAAAAAACATTTTTTCTGGAAAAAAAATTGAAGAGCAGAGATCTTGTTGCCGTAGAACGTAATACTGGAGAAGCAACCGCCGCCGAAACAGGCGACCACGTCGATGAAGACAGTCGAATCCAAGATCTGATGAACCGTGAACCGAATATGAGAAATCGACATGACATGTGGATGACAGGAATCAGCAACAGGATGAAAGAAACCGCAAGTCATCGGAGACCGCAAAGATCTGGGCAACAAAGATTTGGGCATATCTAACATTTTTTGTCTCTACCTGTTTTTCTTTCTAAGTTGCATATATGAGCATCTTTCTTCTTGGTGGTGCTGGCATGGAGAAGTGGGGGTGGAGTAGAAGAAGAAGATGAGGAGGATATTGTTCCTCGTACTCTTAGAAAATGCAGAAGCAATGTGTAGATGTGCGAGATCTGATCAGCATACGCCAACACCAATATAGCAGCGCCCTCCCAGCCCTCCAGCCACCGCCAACCACCGTTACAAGGCCCAGTAGATCGAACTCCACAAACCCCTTATTCTTTCTCCACTCTCTTTTTCTTCTCAACTTCAGATTTTTTTTTAACGTGCTCAACTTCTTAGATCTAGAAAGGAAAGCATTAAACAAAAGACAGAGAAAAGAAAAAAATACCCATTTGCTTTTCTCTTTGTTCCAGGCATGGGTTTTTGTCACCGACCTCACAGAAGGAAAGAGGTAGAGGATGAGCCCAGAAGCTTCTCTTAAACTTTCTATTAAGTTTAATACAGGGACACAAGTTACATTAAACTTTCATTCACATAATAATTTTTATTTTGCCACCTAATCCCTAAAGTTTTTAAAGTTATCATACTCAAACCAATTTGGTCATCAAACATACCTAGTCCAAGTTAGATGCAGCCTATTAATATATACATTTATCCGAATGTATGATCTTAACTCTTAAAAAATATATTTTAAAGTTTCATAAATTGTTGGTAAGAGGTAATTTTAATTAGATGGTGAGAAATTAATGAAATTGCACTATGTACAAGCCATATTGAACAATGCCAAGCCAAATACACATATCTACAATTTTGTATGCATCATATTAATGTGCGGGTGTATTTTAGATGCGGTGAGAATAACAATGAATATAAACAAAAGTTTTAAAATTTTGAAAAATACGAGTATAAAAATATGCTATATATATATATATATATATATATATATATATGACATGCCGATGCCGAGGAATAATTGATTTATAGTTAAGATAAACAGGACAAATCAATCTAATTTAGTTTGAGTTGCATAAGGTTAAAGAGTAACATTCTTTCACCACTAATTACTTTTCATCCACTATTTTTAAATTTGAGAACTTGCTTTCAAATTACTTAAATCAAATGATTGTTTGTATTATATGGTAAATAAATTAATCCTCCTCTCTTACGCTGGAACAAGTTGAACTCGGATGGTTTTGTTATACAAGATTCTGATAGTACCGCGTGTGGTGACGTATTAAGGGAGTTTTCTTTCTTTACTACCAAATTGGGAGTTTGCTTTATAATTGTGACTGAACTTTTAGGGCATTCAAATTATTGGTGTGCGCTTGACGACGGACATGCGCTACTATAACCATGCTAATAATTGTTGGACAATTACAGTCAGATGTATATCTAACGGTATTATCATAAAAAATAACAAATAAAACTAGCGATAACGATTTTTAGGTCGAACTGGAGCAATTTTGACCACAATTATCATCGATAAAATTTTTCGACGATAACACTGTCATTGTTGGAGCCAAATGGCATGAGGTGAGGCGAACATTTTACTGTCCGACGTTACTGAAGATAAAACAAAGTAATAAATAATAAATTAAAAGCATTTATTATGCTAAAATTTATCGTCGGAGTCTTCTGATGATAACTGTAATAATAACTTTTAAAATAATTATTCCCATTATCGTCGAAAATCTCTGACGATAAAAGTCTCGGAATATGAGGGGCCACACATTTCGTTACGTTACCGTCGGATATTTTTGACGATAACAACCTCAAAATATTAGAGGACACGACTTTCCCCTCATTTGTAATGTCGGCAAGTTACCGTCAAAAATATTCGACGATAACATACTCGAAAAAATGAGGGGACACACGTGTTCCCCACGCCCATAACGTTCGATTAGTTACCGTCGAATATTTTCAACAGTAATAGCCTCAAAATATATGGGGACGCAGGTGTTTCTCACGGGCTTAATGTTCGACTAGTTACCGCCGAAAATATTCGACGATAACAACCTCGAAATATGTGGGGACACAGGTTTAAAAAATATTTTTTTAAAAAATAAATAAATAAAACAGTTAACCACAAAACCAATTTGACTCAATTCGCTAACAGGCGAGCCGAATCGAATCAAGTGACCATTAGTTAGTGGGGTGGATTAGTCGGTCGAGTCCGACTCGATCTAACTGATGAACAAGGCTAATTAATATACATTTGCTCACTTTATTTCCCACCCCGGCAAGAGCAAAGATAGGTACGTAGATGCTAGTATCGCATCACAAGTAATACTGAATTATTAATTGAGTTGCAAAATTTGGATTCATTGGTCATGAAATTTAGTGTTGATTCATTTTATTTATTATTAGATGAAATTTTAATGAAGTGCTAGTTTTTAGGCGTTTAGTACTGCAAAACGCTTTGAATGGTACTCAAAAGTTAATTGAAGTAAAAATTATATGTTTTGTGCTTTAAAGTGGTAAAAGACATATAAGCTCGCTTTTGATCATAAAAACATAATTTTTATGCATATGGTCCAAACAAACTACAAAAATGGGACTTCAATTACTTTATTTTTTTGGGACTTACCAATTAAACCAAATTTTTAGTAGTAGCCCAATCAAAATAGGTTTTATTTAGTGATCATGAAAACAATTAATCATTCACACACACAAAAAAAATTATAATAATCAAAACATTGGTTTTCTCATTACCTTTATATATATTCTTGAGTCTTTTGACTTTAGCTCACACGTAATTAAAGTGAAATGTGAACCTAATGAGATTTGAGATTTATGTCATTGTTAATTATGAAAAATGAATATGTAATTGATTAGTTTGCTAACTATAAAAATGGTTTCTTTTTTTATTACTTATGAATAATATGAACTGGAAACATGCTATGCTATACAATTTGTGCGATTTTGAGTCTCATAAATTATTTAAAATTTTACATATCAGTATAAATAAGTTCATGTATTATTTTAAAATTATTTTTTTTATAATAAGTAACATATGTGTTTTTGCACTTTATTTTTACGATTTGCTTTCACAATATCCTAAACGTTTTTTTAGTGAATTCTCACTTTTTGATAACTTTGATTCATACCTTATTGAAATTTCATCCGAATAACTAATAAATTGATATGATATCCTATAATCAAAAAGTACAAATAACATATCTCTTATTAATTACATCTTATTACGTGATGGTTACGCTATACACAAATATTCCTTGCCAATCAACATCGTTGGGTCCGTGTTGGAAATGTGATGTCCGTTTGTCCCTTGATCATTGTTTTCCTGTTCAAACAAGCAATAGGGAATATATTATTTTTGGGCCACTGCACATCAGATTGTATTCAAATCAAGTTATTATATGATACATGCGTTGCGTCCAAGCTAATTGATTTATTTATATTATAACAAATGTTTATATATGTAACATATAACAATTTTCGGTCAAGCCGACAGTATAAAAAGGCGAAACTTGTCAAAAGGTTAAAAATGAAGCAATTAAGAAGACGAAAGTGGACAGAAAAGCACATATTACTTTCTTCACCTCGACAGATACTACTCATCAGCTCAAGGTAGCACACATGGAATACTTGATGAATAATCAATGAATAATAACAAAAAAGGTTCAATTAATTATTTATAAATGATTAATTAATGGCCACAAGCCCATGGTTCTCTCCCTCAGAGACAGAGTAACTAACTCATCAACAGAATCACACACACTCCTCTCTCTCTCTCTCTCTCTCTCTCTGAGTGTAACCAATGAACGTTGCCTTGTTCCAACAAACATGGCCTGAAGAGTGAGAACTATGCTCGATCGAGCTAAACAACAACAACAGAAGAAGAAGAAGGAGAGGCGAAGCAGATTATCATCGTAGAATCACGATTCTCTTCTCGCGATATGGGATTCATCAGCGGCATGATCGTCGGCATCGCCGTCGGCGTGGGATTGATCGTCGCTTTTGCTCGTTACGGAAGCATCCGATCCAACCGTCGCTCCGATTTGGTAATTAGAAATTCCGCCTTCATTTTCATTTTAATCGTTTCTTCCACATTCCGTAATTGCTAATACTAGAGTGCAATTAAATTGATCATGTAAATAGCTGTAGATCTTACTAAAATGAAATTTGTGTTAGGCGAAGACGATCGCAGCTTTTGCGAGGATGACGGTGGAAGATTCTAGAAAGCTTTTGCCTCCAAAGTACTACCCGCCATGGGTTGCCTTCACTCGGAGACAGAAGTTGAGTTCAGCTTGCTCCCTCATCGCTTTCCCTAGATACATATCCTTTTATTTATTAGTTTATTAATTATTAATATGACAGCACCTTCAATTATTAACGTGGGTTCTGATATTTGATTTGTTCGTTATGTGCAGTTAAAATGGCTTAATAGTCATCTCGACAAGATTTGGCCTTACGTTAATGAGGTACTTCAATTTTTTTTTCTTTCTCATTTGTGTTTTTTGTTGAATAATGACTTCCGTGGATTCTACATTTGATGCTACAATAATATGCTACACACTTTTACAATTCCATTGCCTTAATTTCATTTATTTGATTTCCAAATGTGACGTTTCTTAATATTTTTTCTCTTGATTCAATTAATGTGGAAATGTGATTGGGTGTATCTAGGCAGCTTCAGCGTTGATAAAGAGCAATGTGGAACCCATTCTTGAACAATATAAGCCAGGAATTTTGTCTTCTCTTACCTTCTCCAAGTTGACCCTTGGCACTGTGGCTCCACAATTTACGGGTTAGTAGTTACATTGTTCACTAAAAATTTGAATCTTATTGTTTTTATGTCTCATGGGTAGCTTTGGATTTTTTTACTTGTATGCCATGGGTACAGTGCTTTGCTATTAGTTAAATAGAGTTGTATTAGTTATACTTATTTTTTGTGCAACCCTGTTCCGACTCTCATCTTATTCTATTGGATAAGATTTTAAAGGTATACGAGTTTTATTAGAATCTTATTTAATGGTAAATAAGATGTGTGTCAACATAATGTCCTATACAAAATGAGTGCCCTTGGTTAAATAAGGTAGGGCATTGGTCAATAATGTAAAAATCCGAAACATTGAGAATTAACCCCAGGCTCTAGCTCATGCTTATGCTTCTGGATTTCTTGTTTCCCATGGTATGCATAATTGAGTTAAACAGAGTGAACCCGATTGTTGATGATTGGTTAAGAAGCTGGTTTTGTTTGTGCCCGAAATTTCATGCTGATACTGAATTATGCTGCTGATGGAAATATGCAGGAATTGCAATTGTTGAAGAGGACAGTGGGCCTAATGAAGTGACCATGGAGTTAGAGATGCAGTGGGATGGTAACCCCAATATCGTTCTTGACATTAAAACCAAAGTCGGTGTTGTGCTTCCTGTGCAGGTGATACACAAAATCATTGCCTACGGCCACTCTTGACTTTTTCTGCATGCTGATGAAATTGCCACATTGTTGTACTGGCCACTAATTTCAATAATTATTAGGATGTTTTAGGCATTAATTTTTTAATCCTAATCTATATATCTAAGAGTAGGAGACAGCAAGCTACTTACATGACAATTTTACAATGCTGGATGGTCCACCAGATTTTGGATTACTGATTATGCCATTCTGGTAGTTTGTTACTTTGTTTATTGAATATGTTGACCTGTTATCCATAATGAATTTCGATGTAAATCACCTCTATCATAGGTTCACAAACCACAATTGTGTGCTTTTTTTTTTTCAAATGAAAAAAGATGGCTTCAAGTTCAAGTTTCAACTATTCATCTAGACAAATTTGTCTCGCTATGCTTGAAAGGAATGCATACTTCAGTGCATTTGTCTCTATTTTCTAATACAAACACCTAAATATTTAGTTTAGGCTTCTGTTATCTCTATTAGCAAAAGATTTGCATACCTTTCACTGATAAATAAGCTGGGTCGTGCAACTCAGTGTGTCAGTGGCATCATTAATGACTTTGCACGTGTAAACATTTAAGTTATTCCTTATGATTCTGTTCTTTCTCTCTCCTGGCAACTTGTTCATATAGGTAAAAAATATTGGATTCACTGGGGTTTTCAGGTTGATCTTCAAACCACTAGTACACGAGTTCCCTGGCTTTGGAGCTGTTTGTTTTTCCTTGAGAGAAAAGGTTAGTTGTATTGTCTTGTAACTCTTGCTTTTATTGGGAAATTTAAAAAATGAATACGTCAGACATGTCAACATTTCTTTGTTCATGAAATATTTGAACATGTTCAAGTAAGGATCATTTACATGAGATTATTTAATCATATCTCTGCTCTTTGATCAGTTTGATGTCCAAAAAAAAAAAAAAAAATAGCTACATGGAGTGATAGCAACATAATGCAGTTTCATATTAATGATACATAGCAGGCCAGAAAATGTGAGTTTGTTCAAATATGTGCAAACTACAAAATCCAACTAATTTAAGTTTTCTGCTCTTTCTTTGTTCTGCCAACAGAAAGATCTGGATTTTACTCTAAAGGTTGTCGGTGGTGATATATCAGCACTACCGGGGATATCTGATGCTATAGAGGTATAAGCAAATTACATTTTCATAACACTTTAGTTACTCCTTTTATTTTATGTGATATTAATTTGTGGATGCTAAATTACCATATATCAAGCCATTCCTATATTCAGATGTATCTGGATTTCTAGCTCTGTAATAAACTAATAATCAGGCATTACAAATAATTTTAAGGTTTCACAAATTTTCATGCCGGAGTGTTGCTTTCAATTATTGAAAACCATTTCTAGTTATCCAATGTGGAAAAACACCACTATTTCTCTGGGAAATCTCCAATGTTGATTCTGAAATTTTAATAACATTCCTGCTATAAGTACGTCCAAGTTTCAAAGGTTGGAATATAGAGTGTGCAAAGTAGTCCTGATGCGTAGTGTTTATATCATGAGAGGTATAATCAATTAGTAAAGTTAGGCAGATTAATCTTCTGCCCTTTTTGATTCAGGAAACAATTCGAGATGCTATTGAAGACTCTATAACTTGGCCAGTACGCAAAATTATACCTATTATAGCTGGGGATTACAGGTATGTCGAAGCTCATTCTCACTATCTTCCCAAAGGAACCAGAGAAAAAAAATTATATTAATTCACTAGTTTATGTTCTATGATATAAGGAGTTAAGACAGCACATTTGAAGAAGTTTTCTCCTTGATTTTTCTTTTCCGGACAATATCCTTTTTCATTGTTCAAGTTTATACGATTCTTTTTTATGATCTCTCACAGTAACCTGGAGTTGAAACCGGTTGGAATACTAGATGTAAAACTAGTGCAAGCAAAGGAATTAGCAAACAAAGATATGATTGGAAAATCAGATCCTTATGCTGTCATATTTGTACGTCCCCTTCGCGACAGAACCAAAACCAGCAAAACAATAGTAAGACAACCTTCCTTTTTTCCAATTGGAAGCTTCCCTTTATTTTTATTATTGTGATTGTGGTTATAATCCTACTGCTGGTGCCATGTTCAGAACAACCAGTTGAATCCGGTATGGAATGAGCACTTTGAGTTCGTCGTCGAAGATGCGTCTACGCAGCACTTGACCATAAGAATATTCGATGATGAAGGCGTTCAGGCTTCCGAGCTTATTGGCTGTGCCCAAGTGCCTCTAAAAGACCTTGAACCTTGTAAAGTCAAGGATGTATGGTTGAAACTGGTTAAGGATTTGGAGGTCCACCGAGATAACAAATACAGGGGTGAGGTAAGATAGTATAATCTTAGCATTAAGCTGTGCCAATTAATTTTTACTATAAGCAGTTTTTAAAATTAAAACAAGCTAATTTAAACATACACTTAGTTGATGGGTGCCAAATGGTGATTTCTTAGGTGTCCCGTGGGGTATTTGCCGTTGACCCGGTGCCCTCATGGGGAGAATATTAAACCACGTTGCCATCAAAAAAACACTAAGACCAAATTCTACCTGTAATGTTATCGAATCTAGTCTTTTCAGTTTTTCATTTCTATTTGTTCTTCCCTACTAGTGAAAGTTCATATCATGGTAGTGCATATATCTTTCTAAGGCTTACTATCATATTTGTAAAAATAAATATAAAAATTATTCAATTTTCTCAATTCATTAGCTTAAGTTTTAGAGAGAGATAATTTTTGTATATCTTTTTACATGATATCAAAAATATTATAATTAAGAGGTCTAAAAATTTGATCTTTGTCCATTATCATTTTTAAAAATTATCCACTCTACAAATAAAAAAATCCTAATGTAAAACATAAAAAAAATCATTTAATTACCTCTTTCCATCATCTTAAGATTTTGGAAGAGATAATTTATGAGTATATTCATGTTATCTATTCTACCATATAGGTGCAATTGGAGCTCCTGTACATCCCAAATGGAGCAGAGAACACCTTTAAGAACCCCTTTGACCCTGATTTCTCATTAACCACCTTTGAGAAGGCCCTCAAGAGTGGAGCTAATTCAGAGGGAGAGGGTGACGAGACTACAGGATCACGGAGGAAAAACGTGATTGTAAGAGGAGTCCTCTCTGTGACTGTGATTTCAGCTGAAGACTTGCCAGTGGTTGACATAATGGGCAAGGCTGACCCATTTGTTGTCCTTTCTTTGAAAAAATCGGAGAAAAAGGTCAAGACCAGGGTAAGAGAATCTCTCTATGATTGTGTTTTGCCTGTCGAAGACTTTTAAATTGATTCCATATGCACACGTTGATTTTTTTGTGCTTTATATAATCAATTAATTGTAATTCATGTATTCTCAGGTCGTAAATGAATCCCTAAATCCAGTTTGGAATCAAACATTTGACTTTGTTGTGGAGGATGGCTTACATGAACTGTTAACCGTTGAAGTCTATGATCATGATACGTTTGGAAAGGTGACTGTTCTTCAATTTTGTCTCTTGAATGTGTTTGTTGCTAAGTACTGCTTGAGATATTTTTTATAAGCTGTAATCCATAAATTAGATCTTTTCTTTATTTTTTTTTGCACTTAGCTTCTAGAATCAATGTTGTGCATAGAATTGAGCCTCTAAACTTATATCTATGTTGACTTCCTAATAAATTTTACACTGCATCTTCTCAAATGAGTAATAAATTGAGTGATTTGGGCAAATTTATGATTTTTTTCAGGAAAAACTTGGAAAAGTGATCATGACTCTGACCAAGGTCATCTTAGAAGGGGAATACCAAGAGACATTTCAACTAGATGGAGCAAAATCTGGAAGGATTGCTATGCATATAAGGTGGACTCCGCAGCACAAGTACCGGGGGGATTCTTAATAGACTTCCTATTTGACAGTAGTTGACAAAACACAATCCATCATTGCGTGAATCAAAATCAAAATCTAGATTCCGATTTCTATACTCTGAATTATTCTGACAATTTTGATTTGGCACACCTTGCGGTTTTAGTTGATTCAAAGCCACGGAAGACTTCGGGGGAAAATGAATACGGCATGAACACCCGAAAAAATTACATTTGTTATGTAAATATAGGATATTAAATTACATTTTTTTTTTAAAAAAAAAAATCTCTCACTGTCTTACAGACGTACAACAGAAGAATTTTAATGTTTCTTTTCTGGTTTAAATCATAGTTTTAATTTAAGATGATCTTTGCATAGTACTATTGAATTATCCAGGGTGTAATATAAAGGGTGAAACGCTTATGACCGAGAACACCAAAAAAATCCATACATAATTGCGACTACGCATCCAGATGTTCAATTTCAATACTCAAAATTTAACGTGGAATCAATAAATGATTTCCCCCACCTATTAATCGACCTAAACTTTCAGACTGCAAGGTGTTGTAATGCTAATGGTTAATTGCTGAGGAATTAACACAATGATGGCATTATGAGATTGAGGAAGACGGGCTACTTTGTGAAAATGACAAGTCACCAGATTTCCAAAAAAAACAAAATAAGAAGACATCATTTAACACAACAACTCATTTGCGGTGTCTCTACTTCGATACTAATTCCAAAGCGAGAATGTAATATTTTTCAAAGTGTTTTTGATAAATATTTATAAAAAAAAAACATTATAATTTGAAATAAAAATTATATATTTATTGTATAGGAAAACTGTTGTTTTTTTTTAATAGGGACAAGTCTAACTTATTTATCCTATATACAAGTGAAACTACCAAATAAAAACCTATATACAAGCGAGTGAACTCACTCCGTTCTTCAAATATTAATTCATTCACATTTTAGTTCATTCATAATTTAATATATTTAGACACAGTTCATTCATAATTTAATGTATTTGGAGATAACTTATGTCTAAATACATTAAATTATAAATGAGCTTAAAAATGTTAAATTGATTAACATTGAGAAACAAAGATAGTAAATACAACAATAGTAAATAGTAATTAAGCGTTGTTTCCCTATGGAATAAAATTGATGAAATTTACTGCTTTGTGGTGAATTTGCATAAATATTAAGAGATTAATTTCTATGATTTGAAAATATAAATAAGTTTTATTCAATCCTCCAATCTATGCTACTCCCTTCATCTCAAATTATTTGTCACTTTAACCAAAATTTTTTGCTCAAATTATTCTCAAATTATTTGTCATTCTCATATTTCTAGGTGAAATTTATTGTTAAGTTTTTAAGCATATCCCCAATTTATTGAAATATTAAAAATAGTAACTTTTTAATACGCTCTATCTCTCTCTTCAACATGAAGCACTTAAATAAAGGTAATTTGGTAAAGTTACTCCTTAAATTACTCTTAATTCTAGATATCTTAATACTCATATATTTAACTGAAGTGACATATAATTTGGGACAGAAAGAGTATTGTATAATATATTTTGAAAGCTAGATTTAAATTCACACGATGTGTGGGCAAAGAATATTAGTACTTAATACTTGCTTCTTTAATAATGTAAAAGTCTAATAAGCTAGAATGATAAATCATAAAACAGTTGAAGTGCTAATCTTTTAATGTGTCAATCTTGTAACAACACGAGTCTTAATATTTTCATAAGAAAATACTTATTTCTCACCTTAATATTGTTTTGAAACTCTAATCTTTTTAAGTTTGATAAAATGCAAGTTACACATTCCTATTTACACCCAATTTTTACAAGTCTTCACAAGACTAAATAAAATTGTGGTGTGTTATATTATTTTCTATAACAATTATAGGTAGACTACATATCATACTTTCATATAAAGTGTGAAAAAAAAAACCAAAGGCTAGGGAAAACTTTGAAGCCTAGCTAGAATGAACTAAAGTTGGTTAAATAATTGAATTGAAGAAAAATGAGTCATCTAATCTATCTTGCTTTAACATATATATATTAATAGATTTGGGTTAGGACCATTAACACCCTTTCTGGAGCGGGTTGGCCAAAGTTGACGAAGCAAATTAACCTTCTGTTGTGTCCCCATTTTCATCTAGTCTAGTTTCTTCTCTTCCATTTTCAAACTATTATTAGCCCAAGAATGGGTAAACAGTGCCAAGTCGTGCACCTTGGCGCTAATGATGCCTGTCGCACAACCATCATTAATTGTTGCGTCGCCCTCTGTCATCACATCGTCCTCAACGGTTTTAGTCTCATCTTTGTTCCAATTGCTATGTCTTCTTCGCCTCAAGTCGCCCCACACGTACAGTTTAGGTTTCAACACCTCTGGTGGTGGTTGCTTGGCCGCCTCTTCCCTTTCCAGTACTGTCTCTATTATGCTCACACATGCATGGTAATCCCTTAATGGGTCATAACATACATCAGAGGGAGCAACTCCAACGCAGTCGTTAAGGAGCAGTTGCGTGGCTCATAGTTTGGAAGTAAAATGGTGGTTGGATTTCGTTGCGAATGAGGTGGAGATGGACCATGGCAGTGATATCCCAAGTCGAGAAGCTAGCTAGCATATATTGAGAGCTACCTAAAGTGTTTATTTGTTTGTATTTGATTTCTTTGAAAATCAAACGTTTGTGACTACTTTCACCACCATTTTATATATTTTTCTATCTTGTGGGTACAAATAGGTGTTGTGTGTTATGAATCTTAAAGGATTATGCAATCCAAAACAGAAAAATGTTATAAGTGTAACAGACACATATATTTTATTTATTGTGGAAATATAAACGGACAAATGTCGTATTGCATTAGGTTGTATAGTTGGGTTAAGGGATAAGATGTAAAATTTAGGAAATTGAAAGGGTAATTGCAGAAAGAGTAGGCAATGGTTGAAAGAGTACGTAATTCTATAAATGATAAGATATAAAAAGTTGGATGTGGCAATTGTATAAGATTGTGTATCAAGGTTAATATATTATAAATAGATAGTAGGTGAAAACAAACAATAACTCTTGCAACGTTGGTGATAGTTGGGTGCATTGGAGTTGGCCATCAATTGGCACGGTGAAAATTAACGTAGATGGTAGTTTAAGAGGTAATCCAAGCACAACAGATTTGATGATTTGATCTGTGGTGATGATGGTAAATGGTTAGTGGGTTTTAAGTGATATATTTGGCATAGCTGAAAATATTTTTGTGATATTGTTACCCGGTCATTAAGCTTTTTCCATATTTTATTTTTTTTATGTAAAAAGAACGAGTATAAAATTATATTATTATAATTGATAATAAATAACATGATAGCTGGGTAATACTCCAAACTTGCATGGTAATTATTGTTACAAGTTCGTGAATGTTAAGCCACATTCTTGTTTTTATTTTTTTAGATATCAATGTAATAAACCTTATTACTATAAAATTATATAGAAAGTGTGAGGAAAGAAATAAAAAATCAAAATCAAAATCAAAATCAATTATAAATAAAGAAGAAAAAAACAACTTGATCAAGAAGTAAGTTGAATAATACTTAAAAGGTGAGATGATAGATAATTTAAATCTATACTTTTAACTTGTTATAAGTTGGTAAACAAATTATAGAAAGCGGTAAATAATAAAAAACATAATTGGATACAGAAAGAAAGTCATCCATTTTATTTAGCGTACATATTATATTTTTATTGTTGTAATTTTATATTTAAAAATAATGAATATATTTGGACAAGAAAAAGTAATAGACTTATTTAAAATATTATTGGTAACAAAGACTTATTATCATTGTTTGAAAAGTTAATTATTGTAATTGTTTTGACAGATTTAAGAAAACTGACAAATTTTATTTAAGGAATAGGCTTAATTAAATTTTTAACCTCTGTAAAATTTTAAAGTTTATTTTTAGTTTCTGTGTAAAATTTTTAGTCTTTTTAAAATAAATTTTAAAATTTTATAGAGACTAAAAATTTTATCAAAAATTAAAAATAAACTTTAAAATTTTATAAAAAATTAAAAACTTAAAGTGAATAAAAAAAAATATAATATAACTAAGACGGACGTGGAAAACTGGAATGGCTGGTCCCCTGAACAGCAGCTACGTGCCCAGGAACGACTGGAAGTTAGATTTTGGTTTCCCACTTTTCCTTCCTTCCTCCCCTTCCCTTTCCTTCCCTTCCCTTCCCCTTACTCTCTCTATCTCTCTCCCGTCTTGTCATTTTCAATTCTTCTTCTACGCTTTCTAGTTCATTCTCCCAAGTCCCAACAAAAAAAAAAAAAGAAACAATACGGAAAACTAAACTGGACCCTCCCACTGTTATGATCCGCCATGGACGACCACCACCACCGCCACAACCGCATCCTAACCCTCCTCGACGCCCTCAAGCAAGCCTCCAACACTCTCCAGACCACCACCAACCCCTTCTCCTCCTTCCTCTCCAAAACTGACTCCACCAACGCCGCCATGGAAGCCCTCCTCGAGCTCGAGCCCAAGGCCCAAGCCCTCTTCTCCACCGACCCCACCCTCTGCCACCTCTCCACCTCCCTCTCCAACCTCAAAATCCTAATCCAAAACCTCCGCGGCCACCACCGCGGTTTCCGGTCCCTCCTCCGCCGCCAAATCGCCACCTACAAGATCTCCCAGCTCGCGCGCTCCCTCGAGTCCGAAATCCAAGCCTACGTGGACCGATTGACGATTCGCGATCTCGTGAACACCCTGCTTCAGGAGAAGCAGATCAACAACGACGACGACGAGAAAGTCAACGCCCTCGTCTCGTTCGAGGAGAGGCTCTCGCAGGGTTTCGATCTAGGGTTCCAGGATTTGGTACTGAGGGCGAAGGTTTTCCCCATTCTAGAGCAAACTCTGGTTCGAGGCCCGAACAAGCGCGTTCGGGAACAAGCGGCGATGGCGATCGAGGCGCTGGTGAAGTTCAACAAGAACGTGTTCGTGGGGCTCGTGCTCATGGGCCCGACAATCGAGGCCCTCGTGGAAATGGGCTCGGGCCCGTCGATTAGGGTTCTAACGTCGCTCGTGCGGTTCATCAGAAGCCCGTTGGTGGACGAGCTTCTCTGCGGCGGTGTAATCACTAAAATCGTTAGCTTCCTGCGGACGCGAGATTCGGCGGTTTGCGCCGCCGCGTTGGATTGCGTTTTGGAGATCGCTTATATAGGGCGGAGGGAAGTGATTGAGGCGATGCTGGGGGAAGGTTTGGTTGGGATACTGATGGAGTTGCAAAGAGGTGGTTCTGGTTCGGAATTTGGGTTCGGGGACTGCGTTTCGAGGTTCGGGGTTCAAGTGGAGGTTGGGGAAGGGTTGAGTAATGAGGAGAAGAGGGAGGTCAAGTTGAAGATTCTGAGTTTGGTCAAGGAGGCTTCAATTTCTGAAGCGGAGGCTGCATCTGTTTGTGCTGAGATCCTGTGGGGTTCTTCTCCTTGAAAAATTTGCTTTTGGCCTAAGAATGCTTTTTTCTTTTTTTGTTATTAATTATTTATTTATTTATTGATTGTTCACATCAGATTTTAACGGATCATTTACTTATTCCTACATATTTTCATAATCACTTAATTATTTTCTGATGTGGTGATCAATAAATAGATGAAATGAAAGCAAGAAAGATGTCTTGCAAAATGACAAAAACAGATAAAAATTTGTATTATGTTGAGGGAGCTTGTAAATGGTGTTGAGTTTGGCCACATTTTTGGGTTGAGTGGCCTTGTTATGCTAAGCTAGTGTTGTGTGATGCTGACTTGGAGATAATTTTTTGGGTTAGTGTCATAGAGATAATTTGATTCATGTATTATATGTATAATCATAATATAATTTGTATTATGTTGACTGTTGAGGTAGTATATACTATATATACTTTTTGATTTTTGATTGATTCTCTTGGCCTGATATGAATATCAGCTACATTACACCTTTTTAATAGTATTAATTTTAAGCCGAGATTTCGGAAACCTCCTATCTAGCTAGTTACATGTACAAATTTAAATGGAGAGAGTTACACAATGGAACATGTAAATCTCACGAGTTGAATCACCATCCTTTTGTTTAATTCTTCATTTTCCCTTATTTATTGCTCCAATATGCAACTATAATCAATGCAACGTGAAAATATTTCTTGTCTATAAATGAATTTTGTAACCAATTATTTGCTCTTGGGTGAACTCATGATATCTTCTGCTAACAATTGTGATTAGTGATTAGCCCTTTTTTTTAAGTTATTAAGTTCATATAAAGTAATAAATTGTTAGTCATAAAATATTTTTATTCGCATAGATAACAATTAAATTTATACCACATACTTAGAAGACAAGATAACTTGGTTTGATAAAACTAAGACTTTTCAAAAGTTATTAAACTCTTTGTGCACTCAAAAAACTACTCTTAAAAAATTATGGTCGTGTTGGTTGATAAAATATAATAAAAGTGACTTTTAATAAACAAAAATCACGTAATAGTATTTTGTAAATATAATATAAAATTACTTTTAAAATATAAAATAATTATAATAGACATAACTAATAAAAGGATTGATGAGAGAAAATTACAATTTTAATTGATAAATGAATCAAGTTAAATTTTTATTTAAATTTAAGATTATTTAATTTTTTTTATATTTTAGAAATCATAAATCAATTTTGAAAAACTATATTTGAGCACAAAAAAAAGTTAGAGTTCTTAAAAGTATATTTAGCTCTTACAAACCAAGAGCAATTTTTTTTTTTTAATTTTTCTATTCATCAAATACAAAGGGCAACTTATATTTTTTTAGGGTAAAAATACATTCTCAATAGATAAATACTTAAATGCTCTTGTAACATATTTAATACGTATTTTATAAATATCATTGATCATTAATTTGAATTTAAACTATAAAAAAAAGAGTAAGGTTCAATGGCTAATTATACTTATAAAACATGCTTTAAGAGAATCCGAGTATTTTTTTTCTCTTAAAAAAAAACCTTAATCAATCTAAGCCGAACTATCGACATATTGCACGGCCTAGTAACGTCTCGACCATCGGGTTGTCGGCACAGAAATCAAATTCCTCTTTTATATTTTACCCTTATTTTGGTCTTTATTTAATCATCTTGTATAATAATTTTCTAAGAAAAATAGCACTTAAACTAAAAACGTACCAGTTGTCTACGTCATAAGCCATTATTACTGCACCCACTAGCTGGCTTTCGTAGGAAAATGATATATTTCCTCTTTTTTTTTTTTTTGGGAATTTATTAAGCAGGTACTGCTATTACTACCGTAACAGTGCCTTTCTGTGACAGGTGAGAACGAAACAAACGATTAATTAAATAATTGTATAAACTTAACTATAATAACAACAAAGTAACAAACTCACCTTAACATTCCCCCCCCCCTCTCTCTCTCACCATCCTTCTTCCCGTCCTTGCAAGAAATCCATCACCCTCTGCTCCTCCCGCACCAACCAACCCAACACGACCCTCTCACGCAAGACCTACCTACTTGGCCAAATTAGGGACTGGGAACCCCTTCAGAACCGTGCGGATCTCGTGGTTATCGTGCGGTTCACGGTAATTCGTGATTTTTTGTTGTGAGGATGGTGGGTTGGAGATACAGGGCGGGGTTGTTCCTCATAGCCACCGTCGTCATTATTTGGGTCACCTCCGCGGAAGTTACCCAGGTTCGTACCCGCTCTTGTTGCTTCTGCTATTTTCTTCCCTAATTGCTGTTTTGAAGTTTTGCAACGAGTGCGTTTCATTATTGTGTGTGTCGTTTTGGGTGATTGCTGCTTTTGCATGGGCTCGTTTCATTTTGCATTTTTCGTAGTATGGAATGTTTGTGTTTGTTTAGTTCTATAATTGAATGGGATTGGATGATTCTGGTTCTGGGCCCTTTTTGTCTTACCTAGGAGCTTATGTTAATCGCGTAATCAAAATTGGATGCTGTTAATCGGGGATGGGTGCACAAGTTAATGGTTTGACTTAGTTTGACTTGATTTTGAAGCTTCCTATATCCTAGGAATCTACATTCTTTTTAGCATTTTTAGGTGTACAAAGGAGTGTGGAGAAGGAGAGGGGAAGGCTTCAATTGGGATTTGATCCTGGGCTGGGATCAAATAGTTTTATTGACTTGGTTATATTCAAGCTACAGCTCTTGGGTTAAAAATCGATGTTTTCAATACATTGCTTGAAACTTCGCGAATTATCGGTCAACCCTATTGTCGAGATCGATGTCCATTGGCAGAAGAAGAAGTAATACATGTAGCTAGCACAAAATCATGCAGTCTTTTTTGGCTTTGACTTAATTGGGACTAAAGCTTTGTATCATGTAACTTGTCTCTGGATACATTGACAGGGTCCAATATGCATTTCCTGTTATATGTTTTGCATATGTCCACCAGAGGACACTATGCTTGAAGATTTTATTTATAAGTTTGTAATTTTGCTTGAAAGATGGCATTTCACTACAATTTTGTTGTAATTATACTAATGATTCCTTATCTGCTCACTGGGTGACAATATTTTCCTAAAACACCCTTATGATTTTAAATCCTGATTAGGGGTAAATCTTTTCTATACGATATTTTCCTAAAACATCTGCGGGAGATTTTCTGATTAACGTCTTTCTTAACAGGATATTTTCACAGCTTATAAGCAACCATTTGCATTGACATATCTTGGAGCTTCTCTTATGGTAGTTTACCTCCCAATAGCGTTCATTAAGGACTGGCTTTGTGACTTCCTCAAACGGCGCTCTTCTAAAAGTGGTAAAAATGCAGAGAGTGTGGATAAGTTTTATGTCAGGATTAGCTCTCCTCTCAAAGGCAATGGATTGGAGAAAAATTTTGAACTGGAACTGGGGAGTGTGATTCGGAAAGATAGCGATTTACACCTTCCAACTCTTGCAGAAGTCAAGCCATTGGTGGCTAAACATAGTGATAATAGTAACGTGCTAAAGGCAGAGAAGCCACTTACTAGCAAGGAAATTGCTACTTATGGATTTTACATTGCACCTATCTGGTTTTTAACAGAGGTAAGCAACTACAAGATGAAATCACCATGTTATAGTTACAAAGGACCAAAGCTTGCTATACAAAAGATATATGTGGTTACTTCTTTTATCCAACAAGGAAAAAGGTGTTAAATCCATTTTGTAGTATATGATATAACTTCCAAAATTTTACAAATACATCTTTTATCTTTTAGATTAATTTGCTTATTTCTCATAAAGAATCTACACCATTTAAATTTTGGTATTTTTTTCATGCTTGATTATCTGTCCTAAAAAGAAGTTATGGGTTGACTATATGTTAAACTATTAAGATCATATCAGTATACTTCATGGATACATGTCTGCTTCCACAATAACTCTAATGGTAACCAGTTTTGTACAAATTGAACATTCTTAGCTGTTACAATTAATGGTTTTTCTTCACATTGTTAAACATGTCATTCATTATGATTGTGGTTTCATCTTATAAACAAGTATTCAATGACATGTACTTGCTGTACATGCAAACATGCACACAATACTTTTACACTCTTTGAAGAAGTCATTTATCAGGGTTGAGCTAGCATTATATAAACAGGTATTCTACAACATTTTTGTGAATTAATACACAGACATACATGCATACATATACGCTATGAAAAGATTTGGCATACCTGACAGCTGACTGCTTCATCATGCTGTTGATGTGTTCAATGTCCCGTGTATTCTGTTCTTTTTCTGTGTTGAACTGGTTAGATTGCTGCATGGATAACTTTTATAGCACCTAAAAGTCAACTTGTTCTCGTGAGACTTAAATAACTTGCCACATTGATCATATTGGTGCAGAAATTTTGATTTTACTTTTTGGTTAAGTCATGTATGACTGATGCTATAGGAGTATTTCTGCATTTCTTTCATTCTTTTGTGTGCCTTGATATTCTCTGTCTCTTGAATCACACATGCACAATTTTGATGCTTATTCTGTTCTATGGCAAAAGCTAGGAATGGTAGCGGTATTAATTCTCTTATGTTGCTTTCAGTACTTCTCAAATGCTGCTCTTGCTCGAACAAGTGTTGCAAGTACAACAGTATTATCATCTACTTCAGGGCTTTTCACTCTTTTCATTGGGGCATTTATGGGCCAAGACTCTTTAAATGTAGCAAAAGTAGTTGCTGTATTTGTCAGCATGGCTGGGGTAGTCATGACAACTATGGGAAAAACTTGGGCTGCTGATGATTCACAATTAAATGCCATGTAAGCCTTTACTTTTAAAGTAAAAAAAATCAAATCGCATTAATCATATTTACTTGTTTTACCTTTTAACTGATCAGTTGTCAATAAAATTTATGGTAAATGTAGTAGGACGTAGTCCCCATTCATCCTACTTTCTCTAAACTTGTTAACAACAACAAACATAGCCCTTTTTCCCCACTATGTGGACTGTGGTAGTTGGCTACATAGGTCAAACAATCGCTTTGTTCTATTGTAAACCATATTTACATACAACACCTTTTATAAGTCATTGTTAATGGTTTTGTTTATAAATATATATACTGCCTCTCCCTTCTTTCTTTTTCTCTACCTCTTATTATTGGAATAGATTCCATTTGATCTACTATTCTTACTAGATCTAAGTCCTTGTAATGCTTTTTTTTGGATATTGACAGTTGATATTTGTGTTCAGCAATGAACAGCGCTCTCTTGTTGGAGATCTTTTTGGCATTCTCTCGGCCATGTCATATGGCCTATTTACAGGTTAGGCAACGTCTTAGCATTTTTATTTTATTTATCAAATAGTATGATTCTTGACCAGTTCTATCATGACTGCTGCAGTTCTTCTTAAAAAGTTTTGTGGTGAAGAAGGAGAAAGTGTTGATGTGCAAAAGCTGTTTGGGTATATTGGATTGTTCACGTTTGTAGCACTGTGGTGGCTTAGTAAGTTTATGCTTCTGTTTATGAAGCTGTGAGCACACAGAATGTGCCTATTTAACTTTGTTCTTTTTGTTCTCACACTTTCCACCTTTTATCCTTCCTAATTGATACTGTTTTATTGGGTTCAAAGATGGACGGTGTGTGCGTGTGTTTAGAATGGGTGTCGTTAGTTTTATGTCAAGATGAAAAGTCTAAATATTGTTATACTAAACCGGTTGTTATAATTTTATCTTGTCTCAGTCTGGCCATTGATGGCCCTAGGAATTGAACCCAAGTTTGCTATTCCCCACTCTGCAAAATTGGATGAAGTGGTTCTTGCCAATGGATTTGTTGGAAGTGTGCTGTCAGACTACTTCTGGTACATGAAATAAATCTTATTTACACTCACACAATTACTCAATATCTTGTGTTAAAGTTTACTTCATGTATCCAGGGCACTGTGTGTTGTATGGACAACTCCTCTTGTGGCCACTTTGGGTATGTCACTCACCATTCCCCTTGCTATGGTGGCTGACATGGTGATCCATGGTCGTCATTATTCAGCAGTATACATTCTTGGCTCAGTTCAGGTATTGTTACGGTTACGAATGTATGCCATTTGATGTTTTCTCAGCCGGTACTGGGGAGCACCATCTTTCAATTTAGTCCAACAAAAATGTGAACATTAAAGAAGGGTGAGGCTCCCCTCGTGGAGTCTTGAGGAGTGTACAAGCAGTCTTACCCTCATATGTCAAAAGGCTATTTTTAGAATTTGAACCTGTGATTTTGAGTTCACGAGAGAAAGTAACCTTGCCATTGCATTGAGGCTCACCCTCCTCGTATACTTTAAAAATCTTACTTGTATCTTGATGTCCTGATGTTATTAATGTATTGGGTGGGCTAGTAACTAGCGTAGGTCACAGTTATCATATCATTTTTAACATTTTTTGGTAAGATATAAATGTTGAAATTGTTTTGGTATTATGGTGCAGGTATTTGCAGGATTTGTAATAGCTAACCTTTCGGATTGGTTGACAAAGAAGTTGAAATTATAGAATATCGTTTTCTTGATTAAATTTTGGTTAAAATTGATTCTTTCCATCGGTCCATTCATTACCTGTCTATTGTTCTGAATGGGGTGCTGACATACCAAGAGACAATAATGCATTTCCTACTACACCAATGCATTGATCACGGTTCTTGGCGTTTTCAAGGAAGGAAGAAAGAGCCTGTGCTCTCCTTAGTCTGTATTTGTTCTGTGTATATGATTCTAAAGTGAGGTCTGTGTTGTAATCACCATCAGCTTCAGCCATTAGCCATGGACCATGAATGCCTTGTTCCATAATTTTTTTATGCAATTTTTTCTTTGTTACAGTTTTTTTTATTTCCCAATTCATTTTAGATATGATATAGCTTCACTTCTCACGCAAGTCATTGGTGGTGCATTTAAGGTAACATGACCTACATGGAAATTCGTATGAAGACTAGTCAATGTGTATACTGTCATTTTAATATGATATATATATATATATATATATATATATATATATATATGGAATATGTGATCTAATTACAAAAAATATTCTAAATAAATTAATATTTAATTGGTTCAAGTAATTTAATTCTTATTTTATTAGGTAATTTCTTTCGAGTTTTGATAATCAAATAAAATAGTATTATTTAGAGCCTTATACTTACAGTGCGCTGATCTGGCAATTTTGTTCAAGTTTTGTCAATAAAAAAATTATTTAGCTAGGTTGTGCTTTGTGAATAATAAAAGAAAATGGTATTGTTGAACTGATAATGCTTAGAGAAAATAATTTAGCTGTAATAGAACTTGGATACTAGTAACTCTTTCATTATGTTGAATGTTTTTTCTCGCAATTTCATATCAAAGCAACTTGAAGGATTAATACGTTTTTTTTAATTAACAACCTATTTAGAACACTAGGGAGAAATGGAGTTGAATTCAATTTTATGAGGAATTGAATTCTTATGTGAATTAATTTGAATTCTTATGTTTTGAATATGTCAATAAGCAAAAAATTGAATTTATATGAAATGACCATAACACCCTTCAATTAAAAACCCTAACCCATATCTCTTTCTCCCTTTTTCCAACCTCTCACCCATCCCACTCTAGGTGCATTGTAGCCTACCTCATGTGCATTTGATGCAGACCTACCTGTAACCATGGGATTAGTGTCTTGTAGACAAGATTCACAACAGTAACACGAGCCTTTTAGTGCAACCGCCAAAGGAAAAAACATAGGGTAATGCTTGGAAAACTCTTCGGTTGACTCGCATAAAAGGACAAAAGAAAAACTATGAGAGGGTTTGGATTGGAGGCTTTGGGTTTTGGTCATAAACTCTTGACAACTAAGAACCTTAACCAAGGCCCCTTGGTCAGCTTCCCTTGCTGAAAATACTGCTTTGGAGGACGCCCTCTCTGCACCCAACATAACCCAAGTCCCAGCTAACTTATCCCTAATTTTATGGCCTTTTGTTATTGGTCTTACATAGAAAACCTTACCTCTTGCACCTATTTGGGTTTGCATATATATAAAAGCATAAAAAGCCCTTTGTTTTATCCTATCTAACATGGAAATTAGAAAAGTCTTGATAACAACATGACCCTAAGACAATTGGTCTTAATTTGCCTTTCCCTCGCCAAGGCGCCAAACAAAGAGTCAACCCAAAGAGAATCTTTGGAACCTCTTAAATAAAGAGACTTAGAAAAAGAGAGAACTTAGAAAACAAGAGACAAAAACTCCAAAACTCTAAAAAAGAGAAAGAGCCTTACAACTTTCGTTAAGTGAACAAAGTCGTTCACCCTTCCAAATTTAAGTCTCACATTTTTCTCCTCGCCATCATCTAACTAACAAACTTCATGTCAGGCTTACGACCTCAAGAATCTCTCACTTATGTATTTTAACCTCTCTTAACACAAAACGGTTTAAATCATTTGCGACTCCATTGGAATTTGATTTTTGTGAGTTATGGCAAAGAGGAAAGAGAAGCAGCAATGGTGAACCAATAGGAGCAATGCTAAAAAAAAAAAAAAAAAAAAAA
>QANU01031716.1:365595-399746 GCA_003254905.1 Nissolia schottii
ATATATATATATATATATATATATATATAAAACGATGAGAGTATAAAAAGTTTTCAACAAGCATCTAAGTTACGATAACTTGGTTCTCTAAATTTTCTTCTTTTTTAGAGGTTATAAATAATTTGTACAATTAATTAAGGTAACCGTTTTAATACAGATGTATTAGGGGTGCTGCAAAATTAAGTTTTTGTCTTTCCCTATGCATAATCGACTCTAGAACCCAAACTTGAATCAGACCAGTTTTGCCAAAATAAAGGTTTTTCTAATTTTTCCTAATTTGAATAAAATTGATGGCGACTCCATGGAATTATTTTTCTTTTAAGTTTTCATAGTATTCCCGCCGCGATCACGGTCACGACATCATGTGTTGCTTGTTCTCAAAGAAAAATTTATGAGACACAATTATCAATTGAAATTGTGAGAGAATGATTTGCATTTTTGAAATGTTGAGGGTGAACTATGTGGGTTCATTCACCCATCATGTTAGACCACTTATAAATTACATATGGTTTTAATGGATACATCGAGCAAATGGTCACATGTGTATTTATTATTAACTCGTAACCTGAAGTTTACGAGATTGGTTGCTCAAATAATTCAAGAGCAGAGTATCAAGATAATATCATTAAGACCTTTTGTCTTGATAATAGTGGTGAGTTAATGTCTTAAAATTTTAATGATTACTGTATGTTAAATGGAATAACAATTGAAGAGCTTGATGCTCCTATTCATGCATAGTCTAGCAGAATTATTTATTAAATGTCTCTAATTAATAGCTAGATCATTACTTATGAGAACAAAACTTCATGTTTTAACATGTGGACATGTTATATTGCATGCAACAACACTTGCACGCATCATGCCAACAAATTTTTATAAATTCTCCCTATTACAATTGGCTTTTGCTCAGGAGCCAAATATTTAGAATCTTAAAATTTTAAATGTGCGATTTATGTCCAAATTTTTCTACCATGACGCATAAAGATGTGACATTAGAGAATGTTGGGAATATATGACTGGTTATGAACCTTCTTTTATAAATTATCTTGAACCAATCAGAGATTTATTTACCACAATATTTATTGTCATTTTGATGAAATAATTTTCCCAACATTAGGGGGGAAAATAAGCAGCTAAATTAGGAAATTGCATTGTCATTATCACATTTAGATCCTTGTAAAATGCAATCTGAAAAGATAATTCATTTGCAAAATATTGCAAATCAACAGACACATTTATTTACTAACCCAAGTAGTTATGAATGCTCATGTACCAGCTGCACATTAATGCTCTAATTTAAATCAGTGTCTTAGAATGACAATCTATTAATGCAAATGAAAGTAAGTAGCGCCTGAAGCGTGATAATACAATCAGTTCCAAATATGAGAAAAATTATTTAAAATGGAAAAGAGCAATTAACGAAGATGATCATAATATAGAGGCAAGAGCTCGAAAAGAGCCCCAAGACATAACTATTGTTGAAACCCTAAAAGTGGTTCAAGTACCTGAAAAATGACAAAAATAAAGAAATATCGATGAGTTATGTCTTTATGAAAAAAAAGAACCGATTGAAATCATATTATTGTCAACAATGTTGTTTGCACATAATGTTGCTACTGAAATAATAAAGCAAGATGAATATCTTGAATAAAAATTTGCCAAATAATATAGATCAACAAATTATTGGCCAATATGGAAGATGCAATTTATGTCAAAATCAACTTCACTTGAAAAATATGAAGTTTTTGGGATCTATAGTCACACCGGAAGATGTGAAGTCAGTGGGAGTACAAGTGAGTTTTCGTGCAAAAAAATGAAATGGAGAGAGATGAGAAAACACAACTTGTAGCACAAGGCTTTTCAGAAAACTTGACATTTACTGTATGAAGATATATTCTCCGATGGTTGATTTAATTTTATTCTGGCTATTAATAAAGAAATTAGACATGCGCTCATAAGCCTATTAATATGGCTTACTAGTTAGCAAAATTTTTAAAAAAATTCCCAAAGGATTTAAAATAGCTGAAGCATATAGAGTTTTCCAAAAAAAGTTATTCATTAAAGTTTCAAGTTTCAACAATCCTTATATGAAATAAAAAAATTATGGCGTATGTGGTATAATCGCCTAAGTCATTAAATTTATTGAGATATGAGTACAAAACTGATCTCATTTACCTATGTATTTTCATAAAAGGGTTTGGATCTAAATTATTATAATCACGTTATAGGTTTGTGATTTAAGCATCATTGGATCTCCAAAAAAGATTCTAAAGTATGTAAAATATTTAAAGAAATATATTGATAAGATAAAATTTTGTCTTGATTTACACATATAACATTTGACAAATAAAATATTTGTCTGTCAATCAATTTATATTGCGAAGACTCTGAAATGAGTTTATATGGATTGAGCATATCCATTGAGTATCACAATGACCGTGAGATTAATAAATAAAGATTCATTAAGACCTTATGAAAATTAGGAGAAATTTCTTGATTTTAAAATACCAGATCTTAGTACTATTAGAACACTAGTGTATCTAGTTAATAGTGCATCACTAGATGTATATTTCACCGTCATCATGTTAGCAAATTTAGTTATTGTCTGATAAGAACACACTAGAATGACGTTCAACTTTTATTGTGATATCTGAATATTTACTCCATCATATGAACCAAAATCACAATTTATGTAGTTACAAGATTCTTTTTTTCTTTTATATTTTTAGAGGATATTTATTTACATGTGGAAGCACGACTATATTATGGAGATCAATAAAGCAGACTTTGGTTGCTACCTCTTCAAATAAGAAATTATTGTAATATATGAAGCGATTCACGAATGTTTTTAGATAAGGACAATTAATCAACATATTCGAGTATCATGAAGAATGTTGAAGCAAGTTGTTATTTGTGTCACCATGACCGCAACTTTCACATGTCTATTGGTTTGTTTCACTCATCTTTTATTGATGGGCAAAAGTGAAATGGGATAGAGGTTGTTCATCCGTTGTTACAGAAACTACAGTACTACGTGTATGAGTTTACTATGGTGGCAATTTCTACTTCGTCAATCTTATTAGATGAATGCCCATAATTATCCTAAGAGGGTGAGAAATGTTGTACTCTTTTTTTTTTTCTTAATTAAGGTTTTTATTCCACTAGATTTTTCCTTTATAAATTTTTTAATAAGACAACTCACACTCTGAGGATGTTGTGCTCTTTTTCCTTCATTAAGATTTTTTCCCAAATTTTTTTTCTTAGTAAGGTTTTAACAAAACATTTATGATGAACATCCAAGAAGAAGTGATATAAAATAATATTAATATGGATGTCTATATCATAGTTTTGTTGATATCCAATTAGATAAATATATCTTGATATGACAGAAATTTGATGTAATAGTGTATTTCACTCTTAGGTTATAAATAGACGTTTGAGTGCTAATTGCATAAGACAACATTAAGATTATCAATAGAATAAAACTCTTTCTTCCTTTTCTAGTCTTTCTCTCTTCTATTTCTACTATTTTTCTTATTGGGGAAATACTCATTTTGGTCAATGAAAGTGTAAGCCTGAGTCACTTTGCTACTTGAAATTTAAAATCTGACTTTTTAATTCTTGAAATTGTAAGTTGTAGGATCCCTCAATTCATTATTATTATTGTATTGTCATGTTTTTACTAATTTTTGCATTAAATAAGAATGTGATAACAACAGAGGCTATGAGGCAACACTAAAGACAAAAAATATGACTGTGAGATGCTTGAAGCTATAAACCTTAGTTCCTATTATAGCTTCATTTACCACCATAACTGCTCTGGTGACCTCATTTGCAATTTCAAGTGATGCTACAACTCATTTGTAGTCTCCATGGTTGTTATTGTCCTTTTTGATGTGATAAATCAACGAAAATGTGATAATATAGTAATGATAATGAACTGAGGGACTAATTAGACCCACAACTTACAATTTCAAAGATTAAAAAGTTAAATTTTAAATTTTAAGGACCAAAATGACTCGAACTTACACTTTCAAGAACTAAAATGAGCGTTACCTCTTTTCCTATTATTTCGTAAAAGTAACTAATAAATGATAATTAAACCCCTAAACCCATACTAGTTTATCTAGGGGTGTTCAGCGAGTAGGTCCGACCCACTAACCCGACCTCCTTTGGATTGAGTCAGGTTAGTTTAGCGGGTCGGCGGGTCAGACCGCTTAACCCATCACTTGTGTTGGATTGGATGTCACATCCAACTTGTCAAAATTAACCTGACCCGTTGACTCGTCATTTTATTTTATTATTTAATTATTTTTATTATTTTATATATATTAAAAAACAAAAAATATTTTTTTCTTTGTATTATTAGATTTATTTTTGGGCCTAAAATCATTTTATGCATTAAAACATCATACATATTTTTATTATAAAAAAATGAATTTTCTTTTTAAAAAAAATAGTGAGTCACCCACCCAACCTAAACCGGTTGTGGGTCCAACGGGCGTTCATCCCAAAAACCAAATTTTGACTCGACTCAACCCACTAAAGTTTGGTTGGGTTTAAAACATGGTTGGGTGCGGCCCAATCTATGTTCACCCTATCTTATCAAGTAAAACGACACCGTTGCGACAGTATTTTGTGTCACCTCACCTCACCCTGTGAAAGCCTAGGATTTCTCCTATGCTGCGTGTGACAGCAGATCACACCCCCAACAGGAGCATCATCTTCCTTCTTCCACAGTTAAAATTTCAGAACGCTTGTTCTTGTTTCGTTTTTTAGCTGAGAAAACAAAGCTCTCAGATCAACTCTGAATCCTTTCTCCGCCATCACAATCACGATGATACCCAAATCAATCTTTCTTCTTTTCTTACTACAATTCTGCTTCTCACTCTCACCCTTCACACTCGCTCAATCTTCCCCTGGGTATCCTAATTCTCACTTTTGCCCCTTAACCCTAATTTTTTCCGTTTGCTAATCCACGATTCAGAATTTCTCGATTATATTGACATCGATTTTAATTGTTTATTGTTTTCTGTAGGTCTGCGGAAGGTTACACCATTTATGGTCGAGTGAAGATCCCGAGTATGTTTTACTCTGATTTGTTTCTTTTTTTATTCAGTTATGGAGAGATTTTTTTTTGTTATCTGCAACAAATTTTAGATGAACTAAGGCAATAGCAGGTCTTATGGTGTTGTCTAGTTTGACTTGGAATTTTTGGTGGGACTGGTAATGGTATTAAGGGAATCAGTCAGTTCAAGCTGTTCATACGAATGTTGGAATTCACCAGAATTTAAGTGTGATTCAAAATTCATCTACTTTGAGGGGCTTTTGCTGGGTTATATTTTGATTTTTAATGTGGAACAATTTTGGTTGGTCAGTCATGCATCACTTTGTGCATGTAGGCAACAAACTTAATCTTTCCTCTATCATTGCCAACTTTTTTCTTTTCTTATAAAAAATTCTTGTGAATTGCATTTTACTTAATAAAAGAAAGATGTCTTCAGTTTTAGTGAGGATTACATGTGGCAAGACCTAAACTACTCACATTTGGATTATGAGCACAGATTATTTTTAAGCTGGTTAACTGCTCTCATCAGTTATTTTGATAGGCTCAAACAGCTGTAGTAGGAAGATACCGTTCAGAATCTGTTAGTTTCTCTTGTCATTGGCAAAGTATATGTTATGGTGTTCGTTGAGTCAACTTCAGCTAGGTTTTGCACAAGTTGTGGCTTATTGTGATTAACTTAGCATCAGTTTAATTTCATAGATGCTGAAATCTATTTTAGGATGATTCCAAGTTTATTTTAGTCACCAAAAGGTTGAAATGTCGAAACTTAATGGCATATTATCCTTAGTACACATCTATACTCTAACTGGTGAATGGGTTTTCTATAGATATTGGTTGCATAATGATATCAGTAACTCTTTTTGGCAGGTTTGGGAACAAAAGACTATATTCTTCCTGGAAAAGTTTCAAATGTCAAAGTCATACTCAATGGTGGTCAAAGAGTTACATTTTTGAGGCCTGATGGATATTTCTCATTGTATCCTTTGATTTACAACTTGTTTTCAAACTCTGTTTAATTTGTCTGATGACAGTTTTTGGGATATTAAGCCCTACTGGTTTTTGAGTAATTGTAGTTAATGCTGGTATATCATTGTTAAGAGACAATATAATTCCTTAACATGTATGCTTTAAGCCACAATGTGCCTGCAGGGACTCATCTAATTGAAGTGGCTGCGCTAGGCTATTTCTTTTCTCCGGTGAATACTCAATCTGAACATTACAGCTTAAATTTTTCACTCATAATTTATTAATTATTTTCTGTGTATGCTCATTTAAAAAAGGTACGGGTGGATGTTAGTGCCAGACACCCAGGCAAAATTCAGGCCGCACTAACAGAAAGTAGGAGGGGGCTCAGTGAGTTTGTCTTGGAGCCATTGAAGGAGGAACAATATTATGAGGTTGGTTGAGTCTACAAATTACCTGAACATGTCCCCTTTCCATTCCTTTCCAATTGTCATATGAATGGCTTCCTGGTGTTATCTTGTTTTGCAGGTTAGGGAACCATTCTCAGTTATGTCCATTGTGAAAAGTCCAATGGGTCTGATGATGGGATTTATGCTGATTGTTGTCTTCCTCATGCCCAAATTAATGGAGAACATGGGTATGCTATCTAAAGTTTATCTGTGAACTTCAATCATTTCCTTGATGGTTTATCTTTTTTGGATGCCTACTTCTACCTTTTTGAGCGACACACCTTCACAAGTATGCAGTACTTTCTGGGTGTTTGATTTCTTGTTGCTCTACATTTTCATGTGATGAAATGGACATCCAACACCTCTTAAACAATCTGCTGAATGGTAGTTGTATCATATTGTATAGACCTATATGCTATACTTTTCATTATTTATGCTGATGGCTTCATTATATTGTGGTGGCAACAGATCCAGAAGAAATGAGGCGTGCGCAAGAAGAAATGAGAAATCAAGGAGTTCCATCTTTGGCAAGCCTGTTACCTGGTGGTGCTGCAAGAAGCAACTAGGTGCATGAGTAATAGGAAACCAACGAGCAAGTTGATTGCCCTCAGCAGGAGCTGAAGAAATATGGCTCGATGATTGTAGAATTCTTTTATGGCAAATTGGCCCCAAGAGAAATCTTTGATTATTTATGTTGTGGAATAGTTGAATTCGGAATTTCCGCGAAGATGTTAGCACGTTTGATTTGAACACTCACGAGTAGGCTTCTATTTAACTGCTCACCTTCTTATCAATCTTGATAACCATGCACTTGTATGGATAGGATTTTTTGGTTTTATTGTAGAACTTGTATAATTTCCCCCTTTTAGTCTTTTGCTCGAAAAAAGAATTGAATTATGATATCTTTTGGCTGCATTGCTGAAGTTAGTAGTCTTCTCCAAGCCTGGTGCTTTGTTTCGTATTCTTTTGCATCCCTATTGATGATTGATAGGTAGGAGCCTGGAATGTAAATATAAAGAACTCTACCAAGTTCAATTTATTACAATTTAGAACCTAGGAGAGCAACAGGACCACATTCTAGGGAGTAACTATGATAAAAAAATGCATGCTGTCAATATAAGCTTTCAAATTCTGATATAACCACAAAATTAAAAGGATAATAACTACAGTTGGACATACCTAAGCCATTTGAGTTACTTGGTATATTTTGCTAATAGGAAACACAACACATTAATGTATTGTATTGATCCACTGTCAAGAGCAGACTGTATGCTTTGTCAAGCTGAGACATGCATTGAAATTATGAAGCAGTTCAATTTTACGCACAATTTGCTTTGTTGTAATATTTGCTCCTACCAAACGCTAGTGGAGAACAAACGTTGTCACTGGACCAAAGGTCCACCGGAAGATAGAGTTAAAGGGCAAAAAAAAAAAAAAAAAAAAAAAAAAAAAAAAAAAAAAAAAAGACGAAATGCTAATTTAACTATAACTTGGGGGCACTCGGAACAGCTCGTCCGAGTGGACTCATTTGGTGACAACTGAGTGAACTCGCTAGCTCAGCATTCATTGTTGATAAACTAGCAGTGAAGTTTACATGTGAGGTTCCAAAAAGAAACCGCCGAAAATGGGTACCCTCTCCCTTCTCAAGTGCTACAGACCCTTCTTCTCTACGGTTCCCCACTCTGCCCGTCCCATTCTCTCCGGTTCCCCCATCTTCCGCACCACCACCAACAAGAAGTCCCCTTCCTTCTGCATCAGCTCTCTCGGGGGCCCATCCCAGCCGCCGTTGACGGCGGACAGGAAGAATCTCGCCGAATCCGACGGCCAGATTCGCAAGGGTCCGTCGCCGGAGGTGTGGCTGCACAACACGATGAGCAAGAGGAAGGAGCTATTGAAACCGAAATTGGAATCGAAGGTTGGAATGTACGTTTGCGGCGTGACCGCTTACGATCTCAGCCATATTGGCCACGCTCGCGTCTACGTCAATTTCGACCTGCTTTACAGGTTTTCTTCTTTCACACAGAAAATCCCCCAAAAAGGAGGGGGGGGGGAATTGTGTATTGGGATTTGGACAAGTTTGAGGTGCTAATTGGTGTTTTCTTTTGTGCTCTGTTTGGCAATTAGGCAGATATCTTAAGCATTTGGGATATGAAGTCTGCTACGTTCGCAATTTTACTGATGTGGATGACAAGGTGAGAGGGTCTGGTTTTGGTGTCCCTTGCTTCTTTTTTTCAGAATTATTTTTGTTTTTCTTATCACTTGCTTATGATTTGAATTGGTATCATTGTGGCATTTTCGTTTGATATTTAGTTGTGGTTGTGTCAGTTTGAAAATTCACTCTCATTGGGAAAAATCGATGCTTAGTAACACAACTTTCAGCTAATGAATATTCTCCTGTTTTAACTACTTCATTGTAACTTTGGTGTGATTAGGTTAAGTTTTAAACTTATTGCAGATAGATACTAATAGCAAAACAGTTAAACTAACAAAAATATTCAAAATGCAGTCTTTGGAACTAGGCACTGAATGTAACTTTACAATGAGTAGAAAGGAGGAATGAGGTTATACTTCTGAGGGAATATATGATGTTTCTTAATTCTGTCCCACAGCTTTATGCTGATCACCGTCGTTTTATGGTTTCAGATTCCAGCTTCTAGTAAGCTTCTGTGTCTTTCCTTATCTGTTGGCCATTCAACTATTGTCCTGTAAATTGTAATTTTAATCATTTAGACCTTAAGGTTTTCTATTAGGTAGTGAATTTTGATTATATCCTATTGTTACCTATGCAAAGTACCAACTGCTTTCTAATTGGTATGACAGGATCTGAGTCTGCAATTTTCGAATTATGTAGATCATTGCTAGAGCAAAGGAGCTAGGAGAAGATCCAATCAGTCTGAGCCGGCGCTTTTGTGAAGAGTTCTGCCTAGACATGATTACTCTTAATTGTCTGCCTCCTTCGGTGGAACCCAAAGTCTCAGAGCACATGCCCCAAATCATTGATATGATTGAGAAGGTACCACTGCTCTCCAATTTTTGTGTCATTAAAATGAAACATGAGAAGGTTGACAAATTCTAGACCATTGTTTCATCGTCCATTTCTAAGAAAGCTTACATTGATATGCTACTGGCATATGAAATGTTTCTCTTCATAGTTTATTATCAGTCTCTCTTTTCTTGGTCTGCTTAAGAAATATGTTGATTCATTGTTGATCAGTTGACATGTTTGTTGACAGATTCTTAATAATGGCTATGCCTACATTGTTGATGGGGATGTGTACTTTAATGTAGAAAATTTTCCAGAATATGGAAAGTTATCTGGTCGAGATCTAGAAGATAATCGAGCCGGTGAGAGGGTCGCTGTTGATTCAAGGAAGAAAAATCCTGCTGATTTTGCTCTATGGAAGGTACAGCATATTGATGACAAATAATGATGATTTATATCTGTTAAATAGTTTTTCGCATATATATTGGAAACTGACGAATGTAAAACACTTTAAAATCTTAATTTAATTTGAAACTTATTTATCGTGGATTTTCAATACCATTCTGCAGTCTGCAAAGCCGGGAGAGCCATTTTGGGAGAGTCCCTGGGGTCCTGGAAGACCTGGGTGGCATATTGAATGCAGTGCTATGAGTGCAGCTTATCTTGGTTACAATTTTGACATACATGGTGGAGGGATTGACCTTGTGTTTCCCCACCATGAAAATGAAATAGCTCAGAGTTGTGCTGCGTGTAATAAAAGTGATGTAAGCCTATGGATACACAATGGCTTTGTCACCGTTGACTCTGAGAAGATGTCTAAATCTCTGGGAAACTTTTTCACAATACGGCAGGTGACGCATTCCTGATTGTTTGTACTGATGCTTAAGTATGATGTCATCTTTATTCAGACTAAAAGTCTAAAATCTTTTGTGACCCACCATTTCTGTTTGTTTATAGTTAGCAACATACCATTCAAATGGTTAAATCCTTCTGCCATTAATTGTGTGTTACATACCCAACAACAGCTACAGCTGAAGCTGAGCTGGATTATCAAAAAGGAAGGAAAATAATTCCTTTTCCTTTTCATTACCCCAGAAGATACAGAAGGGGAAAGGGAAATAATGAATTAATGGGCAACAAATCTGGAAATTAATAAGCAGCAGATTAGAAAAATTAATTGATGAGCAGCAGATTTTATTTAGGAGAAATAAAAGGGGAAAACCCGAGATTGACCAGCAGCAGATCAGGAATTAATAAATTAATTAGAGAAGGAAAAAGAAAGGGAGAGATTCCAGGAGAAAATCAAGCTTCACCCCTTGATTCTTTCCTATTCCACACTATAAGTGCAGATTGGAGGCTAGAGGAGCAGCAGGCAATCAGAACTAGAGTGGAAAATAGGAGGGCCAAGGGAACCTTACTCCCAGACTGTTCTTTTACTGTTTTATGTGAGTTTTTTTTCTATCATTTATTTTATTGTAAGTTCTGAACTGAATTCCCCACTGGAATTTCAGTTATTTCTTAATAAAATTCAGAGATATTTCAGCTATTCTCTTTATCTTGGTACCAGTTCTAACATTGTGTTATCAGGTTGTAGACATTTACCATCCTCTGACTTTGAGGTATTTTTTGATGGGCGCTCATTATCGATCTCCAATTAACTACTCTAATATACAGCTTGAAAGTGCTTCAGACCGTGTTTTCTATATTTATGAGGTACCACTTTCTTAGACTCTTAATTACCAACTCCCTCCTTGGTGTGCATGCTTGTGTCTTAATGTGCAGTTTGCATGCTTCATTTTTTATGCATCTGCCTCCTAGATGATCTTAATTGGGCTTGATTGTGTTGTTGAATGTGTTGTTTGATTGTTTGCAGACATTACATGAATGTGAAAGCTTTCTGAGTCAGCATGATCAGACTGTTAGGAAGGACTCCATCCCACCAGATATTATGAGCATTGTTGATAACTTCCATAATGTTTTTTTGACCTCAATGTCTGATGATCTTCACACTCCAGTTGTTTTGTCTGGACTGTCCGATCCATTAAAATTAATCAATGATTTGCTGCATACTCGTCAGGTATGGTGTTTTCTCATGTGTCTGAAGATATTATCTAGTTACAATTTTTGATTTTGAATTAGGTCAGTTTTTAAAATGAATACTTTTCTGGAATTCTTCATTTTTTGGCCTGCAATAGATATTGGTTTTAGTTGATGTTAATACTTTAAACTACAGGTTTTGGTTGTATCTAACAATCCATCTTGGTTCAATTATATATGTATTTCAAATTTTTATCTTGTTATATATTCCCATGACCCAATCCAGAAGAGGGTTCTTTGTGAACTTCTCGGTTTTGTGGCTAATCTTCTAAAGTTATGGTCTCTAAGTCTTTTGTTCCTGACTTTTAGTGCTACAAATCATAAATGCCACTTTAAAACTTATCTTATGGATGATATCACATGAATGTTTGTTGGGAAAACAAATTAAAGATATCACTTAAATGCTGTTTATAACACTTCCAAGTTCATAATTTGTTCAGGGGAAAAAGCGAAAATTTCGAATAGAATCACTTACAGTGTTGGAGAAGAGCATTAGGAATGTCCTGACTGTTTTAGGACTTTTGCCTACTAGTTATTTTGAGGTATGAATACATTTGAAGTGGTTGATTACTTGGTTTCCATCACTGTTTCTAATATTTTTGCATTTGAGATATCATACCCTTAAGTTTTGTTGGGAGTACAAATCCTTAATTTATAGAGATTTCAATAAGGAGTGTAAGGTTATTTCCATTGTTTTGTTTTCTTTCCTGGGGATGTTCAATTGTTATTTTCTTGTGCTTGCTTATTATAAGATTTGTTTTATCAATCATTTTTAATGGGCCACATATTTGTTTTTGCGTAGATTAACTTATGCTTCTTCCAGTGTGATGCTTCTAATCAATAATTTTAATTTTTCCACACCCTAGTTGAGGATTGGCTCAGTGATTTGTCACCCATCCAATATTCCCATTCAATTCTGGGCTGGTTTGTTTAAATGGAGGCTTCTATTGCAAGTTTTTTTTGGGTACCTCCTTCATTATTGACCATTGGATTAAACATTGTAATTCAACCAATAATCAGTAATTACTCTTGATTTCTCCTTAGAATGATATTGGAGTATACATGTGCTTGGAATAATACTAAAGGGATAACCTTTCAAAATGTTACAAAACTGCAAATAGTGTTCAAAGTTGCGTTGTTTATGCTAAAGAAATAACCTTTAGTATTCTGTTTTTTTAGAGTTCCAAGTGTGTAACATAATCCATATCCTGTGCTAAATGCTTGATCTTTCTTCCAATTTGTAACCATTGTTTAATGCTGCAGGTTTTGCAACAGCTCAGGGAAAAAGCTTTAAAACGCGCAAACTTGACAGAAGCTGAAGTCTTGCAGAAAATCGAAGAACGGGCTGCTGCTAGAATACAAAAGGAGTATGCTAAATCAGATGCAATAAGAAAGGATTTGGCTGTTGTTGGTATTACCCTTATGGACAGTCCAAATGGCACAACTTGGAGGCCTACCATTCCCCTTCCACTACAAGAGCAACAGATCAATGCACATTGAGGAGCTGCAAAGCTTTCATTTTTCAGCATCTTCAAAGCAAAACCAAGAAATGGAGGTTACCATTTTGGTATGGGATGGCTTGGGTGCATCAAGGTTTCAATCTTTTAAGTATGTATGGGTTACTGGCGATCCTTCATTCTTTATTTAAATCTTTAATGCTTTTAAAAACGTGAAATTAGAAATTACATTTGTTTTTTTTTAATATATATATATATATATATATATAGAAATGCCATGAGATAGGTGCAGTTCTCTTGTTGACCCATTGGTGAATTAAAATGTTGGCTTAAATATATGTTTTTGGTCCCCGCAAATTCTGGTCATTTTAGTTTTGGTGCCTCTAATTTTATTTTATTTTTTGGTTTCAGTCCCTCTTTTTTCATTTATTTTGTTTTTGGTCTGTCATTAGAAATTTTAGTCCTTACAAGTATTTTGTAATGTGCGTTCTGTCATTACAAATATTGAAAGTTTAGTTTTTGATTCTTAATACATATTTTAAGAATTTGCTTTTAATCTTTCTAAATATCATCATTTAACATTTCTAAACGCCGGGGACCAAAACTACAAATTTATTTAGGGACCAAATGACATGTTTATAGGATTAAAAACATTTTTAAGCTTAAAACTTTTATAGCCTATTATGTTTTTTTTTTCCTGCGATTATTATTAGCTACAGCCGATGCCAGTTAGCTTAATATATTGAAATTATCACAATATCATTAGAGTAATTAGAGTAGTTACTTTCATAATGTTCTATGCTTTCAGATCTTTAAAAAAATGTGGAAAAAAATTGNTATATATATAGAAATGCCATGAGATAGGTGCAGTTCTCTTGTTGACCCATTGGTGAATTAAAATGTTGGCTTAAATATATGTTTTTGGTCCCCGAAAATTCTGGTCATATTAGTTTTGGTCCCTCTAATTTTATTTTATTTTTTGGTTTCAGTCCCTCTTTTTTCCTTTATTTTGTTTTTGGTCTGTCATTAGAAATTTTAGTCCTTACGAGTATTTTGTAATGTGAGTTCTGTCATTACAAATATGGAAAGTTTAGTTTTTGATTCTTATACATATTTTAAGAATTTGCTTTTAATCTTTCTAAATATCATCATTTAACATTTCTAAACGCCGGGGACCAAAACTACAAATTTATTTAGGGACCAAATGACATGTTTATAGGATTAAAAACATATTTAAGCTTAAAACTTTTATAGCCTATTATGTTTTTTTTTTCCCCTGTGAATATTATTAGCTACAGCCGATGCCAGTTAGCTTAATATATTGAAATTATCACAATATCATTAGAGTAATTAGAGTAGTTACTTTCATAATGTTCTATGCTTTCAGATCTTTAAAAAAATGTGGAAAAAAAATTGTATTTTATGATTATGGTGATTGGTCCGCAGAAATTAGTTACCATTAACCACTATCAACAGAAAAGTGGTCAACTTGAGGCATTAGTTATCAAATCCAAAAGCATTTAGGCATTATGATAAATTAAATAGAAAAGAAAGAAATAAAAAACTAAAGAAAAGAGAGAATGTAAAATGGAAGAGTCATTATATCATTTCCTTTATTTAGTATCCTTTAAAGGGGAAAAGAAGAACGAAATCAAAAAACTCTTGTTTTTTCTTTGATTTCATTTCATTATTAAGAAAAAGTATAAACGTTTAATACTTTTCTAACTATACTAATATTAATCAAATAAAAAAAAAACAATACCCCACAAGAAAAATGACATTTCCTTTCCTTTCTTTCTTTTTCATCCAAAGTTAACATACAACCCATTCACACATTAAGCTTAATTAAACCAAAAGCAGAATAATTAAATAGAAGAGAATAAAAGCCATGTCAAATGGGCCTCTGGCTCTCTTGAAGAAAAAAACACCATGATAAGAATAAGGGTGTGGCTAATGAATGTCTTCAAGACATTAAGCAATTAAATATGGTGAAATTTTTTTTATTAAAAATATTAGACTTTTAAGTTTTTATTGACATTGAAAACTCTTTTTTTTTTTTTTTTTGCATACTTAATTAAGAACTCTTGTTACCAAAATTTTAAAAATAAAAGCAACTTATGTAAATAAGTATTTTCTTCATTCTCAAATAATTATTCCCTTTAAATTGTATAAGCATTAAAAAAATAATTAAAAATTTTCTAAGTTAAAACACTTTAATATCATTTTATATATTTTTTTTCATTCACTATCTCCTATTCATTATTTTATCGCTATTTCACTATTTTTTTAATTGGATATGAGTATATTAAATAAAAAATAATAATTAATATTACCTAAATTTAAAAATTCAAAAAGAAAAATAAAAGTGTTGTAAATGGAAGGAAGGGAGTAGGTAATGACTAGTCACACAAATTCAACTAGGCACTAGTGATGGAACAGTGCATTATGACACACTCTTTCTGGGCCACACACAGGACAAAGCTTGCACCCTTTTCTGTTTAGGTATGCAGACGGCACTATCAAAATAAGTCGATCGACCTATCAGATGCAACAAAGTGATGAGCTAATCCAGTTTCATGCCTACACAATTCACGTGCCATGAAGGGTCCCCCGCGGACAGTTAAGACTTCATCTGTCTTCGGTTTGAGAAATTTTTTTAGAAATAAAACATTAAAATTACCTATTTTCTCAAATAACCTATTTTTAAAATTTATATATATCGCATTCATAAACCGGTCATAAACTTGCATATCATATGTTAACGAAACCTTACTTTTCTCCTTAAAAAATAAAATTAGTAACAACAACAACTAAACAAAAGTGGCATAATAATTGACAAGTAATAACAAAATACATCCATACACATACATAAACACACATATCATATAATAAAATCTTACTTTACTTCTGAAACTTGGTATACAATGAGATAAACTATATGTTTTTTGATTTTTTCTTTCAACGGAGTCGATTCAAATAGACTCCTTTAGGAGTCGATTGACTCCTATAGGAGTCAATTTGAATCAACTACTACTTAAAGAAATTGAAATTTTTTATTATAGGAGTAGATTTGAATCGAATCTTGGTTAAAAAAATGAAAAGTAAAAGAACAACTTTTAAATTGATTCATTTGAAGAATGAGATAATTTTAATGTTTTATTCCTGAAATTTTTCCTCAATTTGATGACCAATAGACAAATTTCGCAGTGAAATTTTGTGTTTCCTTCACGCATTGTCAAGCATGTGCAAAACACTCGAATTGGTTTATGCTTGAATTTGGATCTAAAATTGAAAGAGTAGTGTTATTCAAACATATAAAAATAAAAATGTACAGGCATTTTATATTTTTTTCATAATAAATTACAAATTCAATGAACATTTCCTAAATGAAAAGAGTTCCTCGTATTTATTTGAAGTTCATACCTTACTTCAAGAATAATTCTTTTATACTCGGAAGAGTAAATTATTTTTTACAACAAATAGTTTGTATATCATTCATTATTTTTGAAGTAAGAGAAACTAATAATAAGAAAGAAAAATCAATGATAAAAAAAATATTGTAGAGTAAATATTGATTCACTCATGGTCTATATAATTTTTTTTATTATTATTCCAATGTTTACTAGTTTGTGGTACTTAATGCAAGACCAATTGTATGTGTTCAATGTGTGCATCAAAGATGTGTTGAACACATATCTAATACTTGTTATTAAAGTATGTATTTAAATAACACATGTTCAACATGTGTCAGACACGTATTCACAAGTATAGTTAATACTTATCATTTAAGTATGTGTATGAAATATATGTATCATTGAAGTAATATCTCTTTAAATCCTCTATCATGTAAATAATGCTTGTTCAACACTTGTTATGTATGGGTGTCGAACATGTATCTGATGGTCCTTAACACCTATTAGATATGCAATCACACATATCACTGGTACTTGCTAGCTTGTACTACTTAAGATAAATAGGGATGTCACCCGAGCGAGGTGGGACTGGGGAGCACACCCCCTGTCCCCGCCGCAGGGGAAGTTCCATCCCCGTTCCCTGCAGATCCTTGCGGGAATCCCAAATTTTCATTTCTTTTACAATAATAATAATTAAATCAAGAAAAAAAATTCCTCCAATACTAAATCACAATTCACACTTTACAAAAGATTAACAATATTGAACCCATAAAAAATATCACAACAATAATACTTCACAGTTCACATTACTTGTTCCAAAAAAAAAATACAAAAAAAAAATCTTAGGAGCAAGAGGAAGAAGAAAAAGGATGGAGCAAAAAATGAATGGCTGAGTCAAATCTACAATGCTTCACCTCAATCCATAACAGACGGCTCAGATCTGAACCACAGGAGGTGTTGCCGTTACAGAGTTGCAGTTGTAGTTGGTTGTGTAGCTATCACGGAGGGACGCGTTCTGTCATGGAGGGACATATTCCGTCGTAGAGGGACGTGTGTTGTCGCGAAGGAGCGTCTGCCGTTTGAAAAGAGAGCAATGTCATTCGAGAAGAGAACAGTGGGAAAGTTGAGTTGGCGTGTGTCTTGCGCGTGCGCGAGACACATTCTGTCATGCATCTCGTGGAAGATGAATAAGTGTTTCGGGCGAGACATGGCTTTTTTTTTTAAGGTCGTTACACTTGGACAACCGATGTTAGAATTGGATTAGGATTCTATTCGTTAGGTTGCTCCTACTGCTATTATGTCTTCGGCGCAACTCCATCTAGTACCACCACCAACTTATTTCCCAAAGTGGCCAACTGAGTGGCAACCCCAGCAGCAAGACCTTCAGTCCTTCACTACAAGAATTCATGCGATGGCCATATCACCCATAGTTAAAACAAATCATATGAAGCCTTTTATATTCAAGGTTCATAGTAAAGCCACAAAATTTTGTCCTTGGTACAATTTTATTCGTTATGTCTAGTTCAACATAAATATGGGCAAACTTCCTTCTAAAGTGTATTGATGTAAGCTTATCTACCTTCAGCATCGTTCCAAGTTTGGATCCTACTCTCCATAGGAATTGTTAGTTTTACAATTCTGTGGTCAAGGCAACAATCCTAATCCAAATCGGAATATTTTTTACAAAATTCACACCTTTCAAGAAATTTGGTCTCCATCTTTGCACTATGATATAGTGATCTGGAACCATCCAAGGGCCTTTATAAAGTGCATGATTATAATCCTCTAGTCACTCAAATTGCACCAAGAAATAACCCAAGCACATGTCAATGATGTGGATAACACCATTTTTTACCCATTCTCATCTCAGCTTGAATTCATTCATCCAATAACTAACATTCTTCCCAAACATTTTAATATAGACTGCATTATGCCATGGTTTGCATCAATTCATCAACTCTTCATTAGTGGCTAGGATCTCTGGGCAAGGATCATATTCTTCATCCCATTTGCTGAACTTGGCTTCCTCTGCTTCATAGTCATACCATTTGTCCTCCGGGTTGGGGCTATCCTCCTCATCCTCAACTATCTCCATAGGAGAGTCAAGAAATCCCTTACCTGTTAGCAATTTATCCTTGTAACACATCATCTGTTTGTTTGATTCCGGCTATTCCATGCCCATTTCATCAACTGTCTTAACCTTCTTTATACTTCGTTGCACCTGGTCTTCTTCTTAGGTTGATATGATCCCAGGTTGATCCTCAATCGCACTCATCGCTCCCTCTCCCCTTCCCTCCTCCTGGTTCTATGGAATTGTGCCTCGTTAAAAAAAAACCCCACCGAAAAAACCACAAGGAAAAAAATCTAGATAGAGGAAAAGAGTACACAAAATACCATAAAACTGTCAAGGCCCGAACAGTAGAGGATGACTGGAGCAAGGCAACTCCTTGGATGATACCCACCTATTGAAAGGCCACGTGTGGCTGCTCAGGAAATGCCAACATAGGCACCCCTGAGCTCAGCACAAAACGTTTCTTCCTAACAAAGGAGAACTAAGGATTGAACCTATGCCCTAGCAGAGAAAACTCACTTTTTACTATATGTTAGACAACATATTTAAAATGGTATATTAAATACTTATCATTTAAGTATGTGTGTCAGACACTTATATCATGTAAGGAATGCATGTTTAACACGTGTAAGACACATGGACATACATCGTCCATCCTTATTTGCTTGTATGCATGTTCAACATGTTTTTGGGACACATATTCAAGAACATTTATATTTGGCACTATTTATTTAAGTATGAGTGTCAAATTCCTATATCATGCAAGTAATGACTGTTTGACAAATGTAGAAAACGTGGGCATACAACGTCCATCCTAACTTGCTTGTATGTGTGTTCAACACGTCACACAACATATTTAAAAATTAAACACTAGGTTTTCAATTGTGTGTCAGACACAAGTATCATGCAAGTAATGATTGTTTAACATGTATACGACACGAGGACATACAACGTCCATCCTAACTTGCTCGTATGCGTGCTCAACACATTCATGACATAGATTCACACATCAACGAGGTGTGCTAGCTTGTGCTACTAACCGAAAGACCATTTGTATGTGTGGGACCCACCTTCTAGAAGATAAGACACATTGGCATGCACTGACTATCATCCACCTTCTATAAGATAAGACACATTGACACACACCGACCATCCTAGCTTGATTGTATGCGTGTTCAACATATGTAGGATACGCGACAACACATCATCTAACATTGCGACATTGTGGAACTTTCCAAAAGCATGCTATCTGGTGTGGGCCCACCTCTAGAAGAAAAGGTAACAAACTTATCATAAGATAAGAATGACGTCTGTGGATTACTTAACTTCTCTCCTATTATATATTAGTCAGTCTAAATGGTCCCATCTTCATTCCTTGTAAAAGGTTATGGTAGACATTGCACACTCTTCTAGGAGAGTTCTTCTCTTTGCTTAATTGTTTTTTGATCTTTTAGAGTCTTTATATGCTTTTATTTTGTCTAATTGTTACTATCCTTTCTTCTTCTTTTTTTCTTTCTTGTTTGCTATCTTTTTTTTTTTTCAATATAGATGGGGTTTTTTTTTGTTTTTTTTATGGATATGTTTAGCCCTTCAATGAGGGGACCCGTATATGTTTTTTTTTTTTTTCTTTTTTAATTTTTTAATTTTTTTGGATATCTCAATGATAAATGTGCTTGAAGTGGTTGGAGGAGATTGATACCTTCATTTGTTAATGGCAATAACCTTTCCTTCCTATTTTCTCTTAACCTTCATTTTATTTTTTCCTGTTTCAGCTTCAGTTGTTAATGGCCATAATAACCTCTCCTTCCCTTTTTTTCTTTTCTTTTTCCTAATTTGATCCTTTCATAGAAACATTTTGGTATTTGATTGAAGGCCTTCTTCACTCTACCTTTTACTAATTGTGTGATTTTGTAATCTATTTTCTTGATCAAAAAGTCTAAGCTCTGCTGTATTGAGGTTGGAAGTAGGAAAAGAAAGGAAAAGGGATGAAGATTATGAAGAACCCCGTTCATATCAACTTTTATTTGTTCCGCTCCTCAGTCGCATAGCTACTCTCTTTCTTGGTCAAAAACTGGTAAATCATTTCGTTTCGATATTAGATTTATCATTTCTTTTTTTCAAAATTAAATTACAATTGATTTTTTTTGAGAGAATTCGATGCGCGATACGCAATGCAATTGAGAGAACTCTATAACTATGAGCCCTCTCATTTTTTTATAAAAGCAAAGTTGTAGCACTTGCCCTAGTTATTATTTCATTTAGATAAAGGATAATTATAGTGAACTCTTCAGGTTCCCTGAAAATACACTTATCCCTCTTAGATTTACCAAATACACACACCCTTTAGATAATGATCATGATTTTGGTTTCTTTGTGAAATATTCTCCATTGTGTTCATTTGGTAATATGGAAGCAAATTGTGTTCATTTGGTAGTGTGGAAGCAAATCAGGACTGTTGTAGAAGCGTCCAAAATCGATAGAGAGCAAGTCTTGTTTATCTTGCAGTTTCTAAATGAGCAGGTATTCAAGGAATCTACTCACAAGTATGTATCCCTCCCTATCTATAGTAAGCCTTCTTTGTTTTTTTGTGTTTTTGTTTTTTTTTTTTTATTTGATCATTATTCTTTTGGCACTATTTTTTCCCCTTTCAATCTTCTGATTCCCAGGCTTGAGTGTGAAAGTGGCTACTACTTCAACATGAAGCATTTTAAGGACACGGTGCTTGCCATTTAAATAACACATGTTCAACATCTTTGTGTAAAAAGCAAGTAATACCTGATTAAATCTTCTATATAAACAATGCTTGCTCAACACTTGTTTTGTAAGTACGTGTAATACTCAGTTTAAAATAAAATATTTGTTTTAATTTGGCAACTAAAGAAAAAAAATTGAACTAATAAAGACGTATTGCGAAGGAACTAGTAGCAACAATTTTTTTTTAAATGTAAATATACGAAATTTAGTGCCAATTTTTTTTTAAAAATACATGGGAGTAGTTTTAAATAAAATATATTAAAATTTATGTTTTTTAATAAAATAATTAAATAGTATTTAGTTTACTTTCAAAAAAAATTAAATTTAAATTTTAAAATATTATGTTAAAGAATTAATTTTAATATTAGTTTTTTTTTAAAAAAAAAATCTTGAATGATGTTTATTAAATGTAAGAGAGAACGTTGAAATATAAATTTTAAAACATTTAACGGGATCTAATGAAAAAAAGTTTGATAAGCTTGGCAAAAAATTTATCTCTAAAAGCAGTGGCAAGAAAAAAACTTTAATATTTAGTTAATATAGATTAAAAGAGTTAATAACAGTTATACATAAAATTTTAAAAAAAATAAAAATAAACCATCTATTTTTCCTTCTAGCGCACACACTAGAAATCACATCCGCTCTCTTTCTGGTCTCTCTCCGTCTCTCCACTCTGCACCATGCGTCTGCTCCCTTCCTTCCTCTCACGAGTCACTTCCCCTTGCTCAGCCCCTCACACCCGCGAGCTCTGCGAGCGCTCTCTTCGCCATCTCCTTCACCTTCTGCGCTCTCATTGGTATTCTCTCTCTCTCTCTCTCTCTCTAGGGTTAAGCCCTTGAAATTTGTTACTCGATTGAGAGATTGACATGTTTGCATGGTAAATTCATCACATATTCATGTATGTTCTTGTTGTTAGGGTTGTTAATTTTGGGATTCAATTTGGGTGTTTGTGTAGGAATTTCAATCTGAAATCTTAGCATCAGTTGCATGTTAACTTGGGGTTTGTAATCTAGGTAGGAATGCTGTGAAGTTTTGGGAATTGGGGAAAACCATTGAAAACCCTAAGATTAACGTTTGGGATTTATGAGATTCTTGACGTAGGAGCGTACCTGATTTTGTAGTATGCCAGTGGCTCACGTCACGTGGGTACCTTCGGTTGCTAAGTGTTGGAGATCAAGTTGCCATTTCCTCTATGAATAGCACTGCGAGTAATAATATGTCTATTGCTCACCAGAGAGTTATTTCGCATATTGCAATAAGTATGTTGCTAATTTTGATTTTAAGTGTTGATTAAGGGAATGGATCTTCTCATGTTATTTTTGTACATGACGTTGTCATGTGTGATCTCTCACCATTAATTGAAAAAGTGGGAACCATACATAATATAAGCAATCAACAAAATTAATGGTTGGAGATCATACATGACAGTATCATGTTCCAGTACTTGAGTTTTTGAAATTTAAAGGAATGGTTTGAAAAGAGTTTTGAAAAGCCTAAGGTCCCCTGGGAATGGTTGGAAGGATTTTCCTTTTGAACTCAAATGTGATTTTGAGATTGGCTGGAATATAGTGAATCAATTTTAAGTATTGCATTTCAAATTTTGATTTAAATTATGAATTTTAGTATTGAACTGGGTTTGAATGTTTTATGTACCGGACTTTGATGTATTTCTAAACTTAATTATTATATGTTTGTTGGATATGTTAATTTGACTTGGATTTTGGTTTGAAATGGAATTTTGAACTGCAATTAGAGATATTTGAAATGAACTGTGAACTTGAGATGTTTGAAAAGTTTTAGGGGAGAGACTCGGACAGAAATGGCAGCTAGCGGTCACTGACCCTAGCCTTGGTGCACCTTCGTTTGACCCCAGCTAGCAAGGATGTTGCTAGCTCGGTGTGTGCATAAGGCCAACACACACGACCGACTTAGTTTAATTGGAAGTGGGCAAGTCCCAAATTGAAAATGTGATTGATTTTGGAATTGGATCTCCCTAAAAAATTGGTTTGACAAAAATGATTTCTTTGTCTTAAATAGATAAATGGTGTCATGATTATTTCATAAAAAAACACAGTTTCTTTTTCTATTTTATATTATAGTTTATGATATTCTTGTACACCTATATATTTTTATTTACGTACTATCGCCATTTGAGGTTTCAATAGCTACTTTTGCAGATTTTTTGGGAGCTTTAGATATATTATTGCTCAGAGTCTATTTAACTCACTTCGTTGTCTTTACCATTTCAGATACCTTTGTTCACGACATCCTGATTCTTGGTTCGTAAGTGTATTTCACCATCAGTCAAGAGTCCTCCGTTCTTTATTCAAATTGATTGTATAAGTTGTTATTATCTTAATGGTATATTTTCAGATCAGCAGTGATCAGGCAGGATCCTCGCCCCTGTTGTGTGTTTTAATAGTTGGTGTCTTTTGAAGGGCCAGAGGCCTATTTGGGAAAAAGGAATTATTGTTTTCATGTTATTGATGTATACATTGACATATACATATACACACACACACACCAGGTTATCCTTTCTTAAGGAAAGGTATTAGAGGAAACTTTGTATGTTTGTCTCAAAAGTTGCTTAGAGAGGCTTGTTAGGGAAACAATTTCACTAAGCGCCGGGACAATTTGGGGGGGGGGGTGTTTTATCCCACCCGCCTATCTAAGGAACTGGTCCTTACGACTTGCTAGGGAACACTAGTTTCGTAAGCTTCGGTCATGACTCCGGTGGGTCATGAGAATTTATGTCGAACATGTCATGTGTGTTGTGCTAAGTATGTTTTTAACACTTACTAGACGGAAAAACTCCCACATTCCGTGAGTATGCCTAACGGTGGTGGCTGATGTGATACTTAACGGAGCAACGTCAACATTATTGTGGTATAATGTTGTAACTGTTATATTTATTTTATACTTGAAATGCGTTATTAATTAGTGACTCAAAAAGTTAAATTTAGTACATCAAGCTAAATAAACAAATACAGTTACCACTAAGCTACCAATATTATTATGTCATTTTGTTGTAACTATTATATATATTTCATACTTGAACTGCGTTATTGATGAGTTAAAAAATTAAAATTTTATAAAAAAAAACACAAATAAAAATTATAACAAGCTTAAAATAATTCTAATAGAGTATCATTAATAAAAAATTTATTTTGTCAATAAAAAATTAATAAATTAAGCTTATTAATAAATTAAGCCTATAGTTAATATTTTTAAATTTTTTTTAAAAATATTAACAATATGCTTAATTTATTAATTTTTAATCAACAAAATAAAATTTTCATTAATGATACTTTATTAGAGCTATTTTAAGCTTATTAAATATTTTGCTGCAACCATTATATATATTTTATACTTTAACTATGTTACTGATGAGTTTTAAAAAAACTTTTATGAAAAAAACACAAATAAAAATTATAATAGACTTAAAATAACCCTAATAGAGTGTCATTAATAAAAAATTTATTTGGTTAATGAAAAATTAATAAATTAAGCTTATTAATAATGTTAATAAATTAATAATCAGATTAATTCTATTAATATCTTTAAAAAAAAATATTAGCAATAAGCTTAATTTATATAATATTATCAGTAGGCTTAAATGCATGTTTGGAACGTGTTCAAAAACATATATTTGACACTAGTTATTTAATTATGAGTGTTAGACTCTTGTATCATGCAAGTAATGATTGTTTGACACGCAGACAGACAATGTTCATCCTAACTTGCTTGTATGCATGTTCAATACGTCATATAACATATTTTAAAATGTATAATAAACACTTGTCATTCAAGTCTATGTGTCAGACATATCTCTCTCTCTATATCTATATTTATATATATATATATATATATATATATATATATATATATGTATGTATATGTATATGTATATGTATATGTATCATGCAAGTAATGCATGTTTTAACACGTGTAGGACACGTGGACATATACCGTCCATCCTTGCTTGATTGTATGCTCGTTCACCATGTGTTCCGAATGCATATTCAATAATTTAATAATATATATTTGGCACTACTTATTTAATTATGAGTGTTAGACTTCCGTATCATGCAAGTAATGATTGTTTGACATGTGTAGAACACGCAGATACACAACGTTAATCCTAGCTTGCTTGTATGGAACTGGTCATACAACATATTTAAAAATGTATGATAAACACTTGTCATTCAAGTCTAAGTGTCAAACATCTCTCTCTCTCTCTCTATATATATATATATATATATATATATAATGCAAGTAATGCATGTTTAACACGAGTAGGACACGTGGACATACACCGTTCATCCTTGCTTGCTTGTATGCTTGTTCAACATGTGTTTCGATTACATATTCAATAATTCTATAATATATTTTGACACTAGATGTTCAATTACGTGTGTAAAACACATGTATTATGCAAGTAATGATTGTTTAACGCTTGTAGGACAACCAAAATACAATGTCCATCTTTGCTTGTATGCGTGTTCAACACATGCATGATATAGATACACAAATCAATGACGTGTGCTAGCTTCTGCTACTAACTGGAAGACAATCTGTATGGGTGAGAGACCCACCTTCTAGAAAATAAGACATTCTAGCACACATCGACTATCTTGCCTTGAGTGTATGTGTGGGATCCACCTTCTAGATGATAAGACACATTGACATGCACTGAACATCACCCACCTTCTAAAAGATAAGACAGGTTGGCACGTACTGACTATCTTGGGTTGATTGTACGAGTGTTCAAAGCGTGTAGGACACGCGACTGCACATCGTCCAGCGCGTGCTACATTGTGGAACTTTCTAGAAGCCCGTTGTCGGTGTGGGGCCCGCCCTTCAAAAGAAAAGGTAACGCACTTATCACAAGATAAGAATGACTTTTGTCGACTACTTAACTTCTCTCCTACCATATATATTAGTCACCTTCTAGAAGACCATCTTGGCTTGATTGTACATGTGTTCAACATGTGTAGAACACGTGGCCACACATCACTTGACGCGTGCTACCGTGTGGAACTTTCCGAAAGCCAGCTGTCCGATGTCGGGCCTACCCTCTAGAAGTAAACGTAACTCACTTATCACAAGATAAGAATGACTTTTTTTTTACTACTTAACTACTCTCCTACCATATATATTAGTCACCTTCTAGAAGAGCATCTTGGCTTGATTGTACATGTGTAGAACACGTGGCCACACATCACTTAACACGTGCTACCTTGTGGAACTTTCTGAAAGCCAGTTGTCCGATGTTGGGCCTACCCTCTAGAAGTAAACGTAACGCACTTATCACAAGATAAGAATAACTTTTTTTTTTACTACTTAACTACTCTCCTACCATATATATTAGTCACCTTCTACAAGACAAGACACATTGGCACGCACCGACCATCTTGGCTTGATTGTATNATAAGAATAACTTTTTTTTACTACTTAACTACTCTCCTACCATATATATTAGTCACCTTCTACAAGATAAGACACATTGGCACGCACCGACCATCTTGGCTTGATTGTATGTGTGGACCCTTCTTCTAGAAGACCATCTTGGCTTGATTGCACGTGTGTTCAACATGTGTAGAACACGCGGCCACACATCACCTGACGCGTGCTACCTGGTGGAACTTTCCGGAAGCCAGCTGTCCGGTGTGGGGCCCACCCTCCAGAAGAAAAGGTAACAATCTTATCACATAAGATAAGAATGACTTTTTTTTTACTACTTAACTACTCTCCTACTATATATTAGTTAGTCCCAGTGGTCCCATCTTCATTCCTTGAAGGGCTATGGTGGACACTGCACACTCTACTGAGACAACTCTTCTTCTCTTTGCTTAATTGTTCTTGATCTTTCACAGGTTAGCTTTTTTAGAATCTTTTTATGCTCTCTTTCCTAACTGCTAATTTCCTTTCCTTTTTCCCCCCTTGTTTGCTATCTATTTTTAAGTATAGAATGATTTTTTTTGGGTTTTGTTTAGCCCTTCAATTATGAGATCCTAATATGTTTTATAATTTTTTCCTCTTTTTGGCTATCTCAATGATAAATGTGCTTGAAGTGGTTGCAAAGGAGATTGATACCTTCATTTGTTAATGGCCATAACCTTTCCTTCCGTTTTTTTTTCCTTTTACCTAATTTGATCCTTCCATCGAAACGTTTTGGTATTTGATTGAAGGCCTTCATTTGTTAATGGCCATAACCTTTCCTTCCTTTTTTTTCCCCCCTTTTTCCTAATTTGATCCTTCCATCGAAACGTTTTGGTATTTGATTGAAGGCCTTTTTTCACTCTACCTTTTACTAATTGCATGATTTTGTAATCTATCTTCTTAATCAAAAGTCTAATTTATGCTGTTTTGAGGTTGGAAGTTGGAAAAGAAAGGAAAAAGGACTGAGATTCTAAAGAACACCATTCTTATCAACTTTAATCTAGAAAATTAGATCAGTCGTCTCTCGCATAGCTACTCGTTTCCTTGGCCGGAAACCGGTTCGTATCGTTTTGTTACTCAATTTGTCATTTTTAAAAAAAAATTAAATTACAAGTGATTTTTGAAAAAAATGTGATACGCGATATAACTATGAACTCTCATTTTTTTTTTTGTAATAAAAGCAAAGTTGTAGCACATGCATTAGTTATTACTTGATTTAGATTATGATCATGATTTTGGTTTCTCTCTGAAATATTCTGATTGTGCTCATTTGGTAATCTGGAAGAAAAACAGGACTGTTGTAGAAATGTCTACAATCGTTAGAGAGCAAGTCTTGTTAATCTTGCAGTTTCTAAATGAGCAAGGTTTCAAGGAATCTGCACACAAGTATGTATGCCTCCCTGTCAATACCTCCCTGTCAATACTAAGGCTTGTTAGTTTTTTAATTATGTTCATTATTCTTTTGGCACTAATTCATTTTTTTCCTTCAATCTTTTGATTCACAGGCTTGAGTGTGAAAGTGGCTACTACTTCAACATGAAGCATTTTGAGGACATGGTGCTGGCTGGGAAATGGGATGATGCCGAGAGCTACCTTTCCGGGTTCACAAGGTTTGATCACAATAAGTACTCAACCAAAACATTCTTTGAGTTGAGGAAACATAAATTCCTTCAGGCGTTGGATAGGTAAGTTTCCTCAGCGCTGCTTAGGTTTGTTTGGCTTCTGTTTTCATTTCTTGTTTTTAAAATTTAACAACAAAACTGCCACATTGTAAGTGTTGGTATGCTGTTCATAGTTTAGTCCTATCTAAATTTGTTTGTCATGTTTCATTCAGTGGCGATCGTGCCAAGGCTTTGGATATCCTCGTCAAGGATCTGAAAGTATTTTCCCCAGGGCATGAAGATCTGATCAAAGAAATGGCTCACCTTCTGACACTTGATAACATAAGGTGTGTGTGACCCAATTGCTAATCTGCTAATTTTATATATGGAGTCAGTGGCATCCTTGGACAAGCTTTAACCTTTTTTCCTGGGTATAAACAGGGACAATAAATCACTTTCAACATATGATGCAAATTCTGTGAGGAAGAATGTGATCGACGATCTTAAGATACTCATTGAGGCGAATCCTATGTTCCAACGGAAGTTGGAATTTCCGGCCATGAAAAGCAAGAGGTTGCGTCATCTTATAAACCAAAGGTTTTCACTCTATCTTCTCATTTATAAAGTTGATGTTTATATGTATAAGCATATTTTGCATTCATGTTTGCCTCCACAACATTTTCTTTGGTTAGCTTTGCTATAGCCTAAGTGCATTGGTCAGTCTTCACACTAGTCTTGATACACATGCTTTAGGCAGAAGAAAACTGATTCATTATCTCTTTGTCAGCTTTAATTGGCAGCATAAATTATGCAAAAGTGGAGTAGCAGTTCCTGATATACAAACCATCCTCGTGGACCATGTTTGCGAATCATCGCAGCAGCAGCAGCAAGCAGAGAGTCATTCATTCGAAAATTCCAATACAAATGTGTCAACCACTGGTAATGCCAACCAATCTCTTATAACTGATTCTTCACGCTTCTCTGCTGCTCTAACAAATCCATTTATGAGCTTTATTTTTGCACTTATCTTTTGGGTTAAGTAATCATTTTAACCTCTTTCCTTGGCTTTTCTGCAGAAACAGCAGTAGTTGATCCTCATGTAGTCGAAAGCCCTCCCGAGGCTTCCATTGAGGTCAGTTGGATGAAACTTTTTCGCTTAATACCAGCTGTAAGATTTCATGTCTTCTCTAAGATTTCATGTCTTCTCTATAAAATGAAGTACATTTGTTTACCTTCATTTGCAGGTGACATCTGCTATTGAAATCGACCTTCCTGAAAATGTTGCTCAGACGTTGGAAGAGGATTCACATCCTACTAGCATGGATTTTCATCCTTTTTTCACCACACTTCTTTTGGGTTGGTTACTAGAATGTGTTCTCTTCTTTTTTTTTTGGTCTGTTTGAGAATTGTTTCATTCCTCATGTGTTAGAGGAACTTGAAAATAAGAATTAGGAATGGCTAATCTGTGTCTACTGCTATGTTTCTTCAGTTGGAACAGATGTTGGCACCATAGGACTTTGGGATGTTAATCATGGTATGAAATTGTTCTCGAATAATTTTGGTGTTTGGGATGTTGAAGCTTGCAGCGCCAATTTAAAGGTATGTCCATTTCTATCCTAGTTTTGTACTCAAATGATTAGTTACAGCCGAGTCAATGGTATAAATAGTAAACCCTGCACCGCTGCCAACTATGTTCAGGATAAAGTAGCTCAAGAGAAGGGCTCAAGTGTCTCTGTTAAGAGAATAGCGTGGAGCCCTGACGGCTTATTATTTGGTAAGGATCTTCAAACACTCAAAGGGTGTAAGTCTAGTTGCCGAAGATTTCTAAGTTTTTTTTGCTACGAACTGATTGTTCTTATTTCACACAGGTGTTGCATTTTCTGAACATATTGTTCAACTGTACAGCTATGGTATTGGCAACACCATTAGCCAGCATTTAGAAGTAATATATTTGGCTTTCACCCAGTAAAATCTTGAGTTAAATGGATATTATGTATAATTCTCAGTTTGACTTCTCAAATTACTTTCTTTTCAGATTGATGCTCATGATGGTAGTGTCAATGATCTAGCATTTTCCTCTCGTAGCCGGCAATTGCTAGTCATAACATGTGGAGATGACAAGGAAATAAAGGTCAGTTTTATGAAATAGACAATTAAATTCTTCATTCACTGACCAAAAGAAAGAAAAATGACCAAATGTTTGTTACTGCTTTTTTTAAGGTCTGGGATGCTGTTAGTGGCGCCAAGCGCTACACTTTTGAAGGTCATGATGCTTCTGTTTGTTCTATATGTCCTCATGTGAAGCAAAATTGCCATGTAAGAATGGCTTTATTGTAGTGCCTTATCATTTAATCACTGGTTGCGAGTGTTTCTCATTCTTGTTATGTGATTCTTGTGCACCCAAAACCTCAGTTTCTCATTTCAACTTCGATCAATGGAAAGATTAAGCTGTGGTCGTATGATACCGGGGGAGCCAGAGTTGATTTTGATGGCCCTTGTTATGGACACACTACATTGGCTTACAGTGATGATGATCAAAGGTTGTGTGAGCCACTATCCTCAACAATGCAGATGCAATAATTTGTATTCTGAAGTTTCTAATTGATGTCGATCAACATTTTTAGGCTTTTTTCATGTGGAAGTGGGAAAGATGGAGAGCCATGTCTCGTGGAGTGGGATGACACTGAAGGATTTATAAAAAGAACATATAAGGGACTTAAGAAACCGTGTTTTTCATCCATCCAGTTCGATTCGGCTCAGAACCGGATTTTGGCAGTCGGTGATGATCATATGGTTAAATTTTGGGACATGGACAAGGATGAGCTTTGGACAAGCGTCGATGCCGATGGAGAATTACCGGTAGGCTCTTCACTCTTTAGATGAAATTTTGCTGTGTTCTGAAAATGTTCAAACCTTGAAAATCTATTTGATTGGAGATCTTAGGCCTCTAGGGCGTGGTAATTTTAGTTAAATGTAGTGAAATTTCATCTCTGAAAATGCACTTTGAGTTGTGATTCCTTTTATTTTTTTTCCTTCAGGAAAGTCCATGCATTCGCTTCAACAATGTGGGCGCGTTACTCGCTGTTTCTGCAAAAGAAAACAAAATCAAAATTTTAGCAAATAACAATGGCCTTTCGCTTATGTTGACCGAAAGTCATTCAGTTCATGCCCCTGGTGCTGTTCTCCTTGAGACCTTGGGAAAGGTAAACACTGCACCTATGTAAGCATGATACATACAAATAACTGTTCCTGTTTATCTTAGTTTCGAGTAGGCTTGATTTATTAACATTTTTTTTTTCATTTCAACATTATTATTATTATTATTATCATCATCATTATTATTATTATTATTATTATATTGTTTGCATCAAAGACTCCAATGATGTGAGATCTGAATCAATGTTTTGGAATGTCACTGAAATTTGTGAACCATCTCCGTACCAGGTTCTGCAGTTGCCTGTTCATTCCAAACTAAACAAGGTATTTGCATTTACGTGCTTTATTGGGATACGACTAATGATGGATTTACTTTTCACTAATTCTAACTATTTGAACATGAAACATTTCATCCCTTAACGTGTAGCTATTGTCAGAATTATCGTTAGTTTTCCACTGATGAAAAACAGATTGAGAGACTGGCTTACACCCCCGTGGGAAACGGAATCTTGGCATTGGCATCGAACGGTAATCAAGTTTTATGGAAATGGCGAAAGAATGGCCTTAATGTGGATGACAAGGTGAGTTGAATTATCAGTTTCACTTTATTTGCTTTGTCTAAATTTGAACTTTGTTGATTAAGATTACTAAAGAAAGATGAGGTATACATGTAGGAAACTGCACTAATTTCCCCTCAAATATGGCAAACAAAGGATGGCTTGAAATTTATGAGCAATGACCTTACAAGAGTCAACATTGAAGACCGAGTTTCCAGCTTTGCAATATCAAAGAATGGTGCATATCTCATATCAACATCAGGGGGGATAATCTCCTTGTTCAACTTGGTCACATTAAAGGTAACACAAGGGTAGCATTTGATTTATGTCTTGAGACAAAGGAGATAGAGATGGTGGGGACAGAATTATGTTTGGAAAGGGGGACAAAGACGTAAAAATTAAAATTGTCTTTGTTTTGGGATAATCTTTAAGCTAATTTTTGTACTTTCGAAAAGAAGGAATGCAAGAGATGTGTCTCTAATGTCCTATTGTCTCCGTTGTTTATGTCCTGAGACATGAACCAAACGCTACCTAGAAGGTACAAACATACTGTACCATAATAATCTCCTTTATTTCTATGAAATCGATTGATGCAGATATCTTGATAACATTATCCATTAACTTGAGATCATTTACTTGTGATTATTTTGCTACTATTTGTTGTAATGATGGTATGATTAGACTTAACCATATGTCACATATTATCTGATGAGTACAGGTTTTGACTACTTTCATGCCTCCACCACCAATGGCAACATGCATTGCTTTCAGCCCTCAGAACAACAATATAATAGCTGTTGGCACTGTCAATTCCAATATACTTATATACAATGTCCAAAGAGCTGAGGTTATATCTCTTCCTTCATCTGATAAAGATATATATATATATATATACATAGAAAGAGAGAGAGAGAGAGAGAGAGAGGGGGGGAGAGAGAGAGTGTGTNGAGTGAGAGAGAGAGTGAGAGAGAGAGGGGGAGAGAGAGAGTGTGTGTGTGTGATATTGATATAGATATAGATATAGATATGCATCCTTGTCTGCTTCATGGAAGCTGAAGCTAGTTTTCTGTTCCTTTCACTTTTCAGGTTTTAAGCAAGCTTAAGGGCCACTCCGAAAGAGTCACTGCACTCGCCTTCTTGAGTAATTTCAACATTCTTGTCTCTGGCGATGCAGACGGTCAGGTCAGTACTCAAATATTCATCACATGCACCATGTTGACCGTTGATCTGATTCCATCTTGTTGGCAGATATGAGTCCTGCAGATTCCTTTTTGCTGGTTGGCTTCATTTTAATATGGAAATACTTATAAGCAAACTTTGTCTTTTCTTCGAGGAACACTACTTTTAGCAAACTGTTTTTATGTCGAGTTGTTTTGTCATTATTTTAATTTCTCTTGCAGATTTTTGTGTGGAATAGCAACAACTGGGAAAAGAAGAAAGGTTGGTACTTGCAAAATCATGGAGAGAAGGTGCCGGAAGTTGTATATGAAACTCACATTCAATTCAAAAAGGATCAGACTCTCTTCCTTGCTGCACATCATACTGTCCTCGCAATTTATGAAACTAAAGAGCTCGAATGTGTCAGCCAGGTTCTCTCCTCTTCTTCTTTCCCTTGCTTATGATGGCGGTATTTTCTTCGAGGCTAACCGTTTCTGGCTAAAAACAAGTATATAATTTATTTATTTTTGTTTTATACCAGTTGATTTCAGAAGTGGCTATCTACCAGGCAACTCTCTCATCTGATGGAAAGATCGTTTGCGCGAGTTTAGCTGATGGAACTCTAGCGATAGCTGATGCTTTGAATTTAAAAATGCATTATTGTAGGGTTTGTCTCTCTGCTTACCATTCTCCAAGGTATGATTTTCTTCTCAAGCGTTCCAATTTCTAGTCATGCCAAAAGTATAATCATAAGAAATTAAGTATGCTTTTGTCAAGATAAACAATGCCAATTTTTCCAATGATGAATCTTGGAAGAGAAATGATAGTTTATACCTGCAGCTTTAAATTGCAGTTGCGGTCACAATTACAGTTACTGCAATTGCACAAATTACAAGAAAATACCTCTGACGCGACCGCGATTTCTGACAAGTAATAATCTAAAGCTTATGGATTGTAGGTTTCTTTTTTTTTTTTTTTTTTT
>QANU01031716.1:399758-416785 GCA_003254905.1 Nissolia schottii
TTTTTTTTTTTTTTTTTTTTTTTTTTTTTTTCCATTTTGCATATTACTTTGCTGCACATTGTGATTGTGTAATTTGTTTTGTTATTCCAGTTTGAGGATCTATCCAGTTGCCATTGCCGCGAATCCAGAGAAGCCGAACCAATTTGCCGTTGGGCTCGCAGACGGCAGCGTTTATGTGTTTGAGCCTCAGAAACCAGGAGTTGATTGGAGCAGCTGCTTTGCACTTGGTGATGATAAGGAGCCAGAGAAGAACACCATTGCTTTGGGAGTGAGTAGTGAACAAGGACAAAAGAAAGAAATTGTGTGAAAGTTTATGTGAAATCTGAATGGTGGCAGTTATAAATATTCAGGGTAAGTTTTTATGGAATATACTAGCAGACGCAAATTTTATTCTGCTCTTGGATTTGATTATAAAAATGTTTTTCATTTTAATCTTTTTAACTCAATTTCTTTCTCTTCTACTGCATCTTCTAAAAAGCTGAAGCAAGTTCTAACAAAGGATTTGATAGGAGTGTAATACACTGAAATTGCACTGTAGATAAAATCAAAGTTAGTGACACTTTGGAGTGCCCTTTTTGCTTTTATTGCTTGCAGGTGAATCTATTCATGGAGCTCATTCTTAAAGGAGACTGATTCTAAGTGTAACTTCTGCTCCCAAGAAGGGAAGTGGAACTGGTTATAATCTCCTTAAAGCCTGTTGTGAAACTAATGTAAGCGGTTTTTTCAGTTAGAAAGTCATTTTTCAAATAAAAATTCTCAAAATTTAAAAATAAGCACAAAAGAAAAGGTTGATATTTCTTTAAGGAAACAAACAATGTAACAATGCTTTTGTCTGCAGCACCTGCAACTAACATAAACAGCCTTCCAACCAATTTAATTAAAACAATACTCAGACATACAATCGATTTATCCAAATTGTTACCACAATACCAAGTGGTTGGTCTTATTCCTCGATCATCCTACAGGAAATACTAGCCTCTAATACAAAGGTACTTGTACTGGATAAAGGATTAGCCAAACCCGGTGACCATTTTTGTCTCATTTTTGCAAAGCACACAGTGTCTCTTGATCATTCATAATATTCAGGTAATGCTTCCAATGTGCATAACATTGGATGTAGACTTTATTTTAACCATTGATGTAAAATCAATTTTAATCTAAGGGTCACAAAACATGGTATTAGTTTAAAGTGCCAACACATGTAAAAGGAACACTTTTACCCCAAACGATAACAATCGATTCTGTTTTATATTTTATTTTTTATTATTTAAAAAACAAAAAAATTACTTAAGTTCAGTTATGCCCCTACCCCTATTCCTTATTTCCTTCCCCCACCCCTTCGTTCTTCTGTGTCCAAACAATACACAAGTTGATCTTTGACAGTGCTGCTGGGTTGCGAAAGTGGATTGAGGTTCAACAACAGAGGTTTGCAGCAACTGAGATCGACGATGATGGGCAGGGACGACGGCTGAAGCAGTTGGCAAAGTAGATGGTGATTAAACACCCCCTTGAAAATTTGATAAAACATTGAAACATGCAAATTGGCTTATTCTCACAATGAACTAATTTAAATGTTGTTCTTAAAATACACCAATTTCATTATCCATTGCAACTCTAGATTTTATTTATTTTTTATTTTTTTAACTTGAAGTTGATTTTATGAGTTGACTCTTATTTTTTATCTTACGAGTCAACTCATCATAATTTTTGTACTCATTTATCTATGATGAAGAGTTAGTACTATGTCCAAAAGAAAATGTATATATAGAGGTACATACCCATTTGTAGTGCATACCAAGACTAAGGTTTTATTTTTAAAAGTTAGAGGAAAAAGAAATAAGTGAGAGAAAAAAAAAGTAATTTCGTTTGGTATATATTTTACTCACTATTATAATATATTAAAATGTTTACTCACCATATTTTATATACATTATATATACCCACACACTTTACATATGCATGCATGTATATGTAGATACATATTTATATATTTTGCAATCAAAAGCCGATTCAAATCGAATTGATTTTAAAAAAATTAAATTAAAAGTCGATTTGAATCGACCTCAATTAAAAAAAAAATTGTGGTTACAAGGGAGTCGATTTAAATCGATTCCCTTTATAATGAAATTGGTATATTTTGAGAACAATTTTCAAATTCGCTCATTGTAAAAATAAGCTAATTTCCATGTTTTAATTTGGGAAATTGAAAAGGTGTGTTATTGATTTTTCTTTCTGCTACGTGCTAAAAGCTGGGTCGAAGAGCTTTAATCCTCTAAGAGGGAAAGGAGCTCACATTCTCTAAAGACCCGAAGGGCCCAACCCACTAAGGAGTAGAAGATGCTCTCCACTTGATCAGATCGGCCCAAAGAGAGAAGCCTCATGGCGCTTAGAGGAGGAGAAGGTCGTAAGCCTAAAGACTCCGAACTCGGTCCGACTCAACAAGGCCAAGAGGAGGTAGCGGCAACCTCTCCTCCCCAGTCCGCAACCAACTCCTGGATAAGCGAGAAAAGATAAACTGGGGAGTGGATAGGCAAACCCCCTCGCTTTATCTCTATCTTACCTCTATCTTTGCACTCTAAGCTCATCTATAAAACCACAAGACCCCTCAGGTCACTAGGTACTTCTCATTCTCCGCTTAGAGAGTCATCATAATTAAAAAAATATCCAAACTCGTGTGCTTTTATAGATGAGCTTAGAGTGCAAAGATAGAGGTAAGATAGAGATAAAGCGAGGGGGTTTGCTTATCCACTCCCCAGTTTATCTTTTCTCGCTTATCCAGGAGTTGGTTGCGGACTGGGGAGGAGAGGTTGCCGCTACCTCCTCTTGGCCTTGTTGAGTCGGACCGAGTTCGGAGTCTTNGGTGGGGAGAGCCTCTTCTACTCTTTAGTGAGTTAGGTCCTTTGGGCCTTTTAGAGAATGTAAGTTCCTCTCTCTCTTAGAGGGTTAGAGCTCTCTGACCCTAGTCTTTAGCTCGTAACAATCATAATGTATAAGCATTATTTTCAAGCAATAGCAATAGTGATCACACAATCTTATTGTATTTACCATTTCTATTTTTGATTTGTGTACGACCTAAGTAGCCATCACCACCACCTCTGTTTGCTTTTATCCGTAGGTATTAAAACTCAACACTCAAACAATAATGGCCCCTCCTTGTGATGCATAATATTTGTAAGCATAATTTTAAAACTTGGCCCGATCCACTAAGATAGGATCTACAATTGACCCGCAATGACCCGGTGTGATTTGACCCAAGGACAGTTAAATCAGTTTAAAAAAATCTTAAATACTTCTTAAAAATATTATTCGGTAGAATCAAACTCAGTCCACCTATTTACATGATGCACTGTTGGTCACCAAACTAAGCGCATTATTGTGTAGTTTGTCGTATCAAATTATATTTGTTATATTTATTAATAAAAATCCGATTTAACACCGGGTCAATCACCATACCGGCGTTAATAACTAAGTTTCCTTGCCACCCAAAATCATGCCTTTAAAAGGGAAACTCCGTAAATCTGTTAGAAACTTCCAATTAGTATTAAAGCCATGATTCCATTATCACTGTATTCAATTTCCACTTTCCACTATCACAAGTATTGCAATCTTTCAGATCCATAATCAGTAATCCCCAATACACCACCTCGGTTAGCTTTTTCTTTTAAATAACGAAACAATGCTCAACCCCATTTACACTGCCATTCACATCCACTCTCAAGGAGCCTGCAACCGCCGTGAAGCCGTCGGAAAATTGCAACTGGGGATCAGCAGCGGCACGCATGGACGTGCGAGCAACTGCACTCCCTTTGAAGCTTGAGACAGCAGTTGCCATGGAGGAAGAAGGGTTTTAGGGCTGTAGATGTGAATAGAGGTAAGGGAAGATGGGGTAGTAAGGTAAGGGTAGTTATGAAAATTTCAAAATATCAAAGACTAAGGGAGGTATGTGTAATACTAAAATCTAAGCGGGAGGCAGGTGTATTTTTAACAAACCTAAATGAGTTCAATGTAATAATCCTAAAATATTTTTAACCACTGAAACCCTCTGCAATTTGATTTAAGGATTAAGAATCATGCACAAAGACTTTGCAAATCGCTAATTCACCCTTGAAGAAAGGAATAAACGCCTTTCGATCAATCTTTGTTGCCAGTTTACAGTGCTTTGTTGTTTTTATACTTGGCAAAAGCCAAACATGTTTTTGTGCAATGTAGTTGCAAAATGATTATTTCTTTCTCTACCCATAAGGATACGGTTGTTTACAGAGTGAAAATAAATTGGAGATAAAAATTGAAAAAGTTACGCCAATTTTGTAATATGACTCTAAAAGAAGGCAGCTTCTTTCTCTAAAATATATCATGACAACCACTTTAGATTACCTTTGAACAACCGCATTCACAAAAAGTATAAGCATCAAACTCTAGTATCAAACAAGTAATGACGGTACGACACGTGTCGTACACGCAGACACACAATTTCCGTCCTGACTTGCTTGTATGCCTGTTCAATGCGTCAGACAACATATTTAAAAATGTATATTAAACACTTGTCATTCAAGTATGTGTGTCAAAAACCTATATATCATGTGAGTAATGCATGTTTAACACATGTAGGACACGTGGACATACACCATCTATCCTTGCTTGATTGTATGCTTGTTCAACATGTGTTTCGGATGCATATTCAATAATATATATTTGATACTAGGCATTCAATTATGCATGTCAAACACCTGTATCATGCAAGTGATGATTGTTTAATGCGTGTAGCACACCTGACACACAACGTCCATCCTAGCTTGCTTGTATGCACGTTCAACACGTGCATGACATAGATACACACATCGACGACATGTGCTAGCTTGTGCTACTTATCAAAAGACCATCTGTATGTGTGGGACCCACCTTCTAGAAGATAAGCCATGTTCGCACGCACTGACCATCACCAACCTTTGAGAAGATAAGGCACGCCGTCCCACACTGACCATCTTGACTTGATTGTATCTGTGGGACCCACCTTCTAGAAGATAAAATATGTTGACACCTTAGCACACACCGACCATCTTGACTTGATTGTATGTGTGGGACCCGCCTTCTAGAAGATAAGACTTGATTGTATGCACGTTCATCACATGTAGGACATGCGACCACACATCAGCCGGCACATGGTACCTTGTGGAACTTTCCAGAGCCAACTGTCTCATGTGGGGTCCACCCTCCAGAAGAAAAGGTGATAAACTTATCACGAGATAATAATGACTTTTGCTAACTACTTTAACTTCTCTCCTTCTATATATTAGTCAGTCTCTCAGTGGTTCCATTTTCATTCCTTGTCGAAGGCTATGGTGGACACTGCACACTCTTTTCAGAGAGTTTTTCTCTTTGCTCAGTTGTTCTTGATCTTTCACAAGTTAGCTTCTTTAGAATTTTTTTATGTTGTCTTTCCTTTTTTTTTCCCCTTGTTTGCTATCTTTTTTTTTTTTTGGTATAGATTGATTTTTTTTGGGGTTATGTTTAGCCCTTCAATTATGAGTTCATGTCCCCCCCCCCTTTTGAATATCTTAATGATAAATGTGCTTGAAGTGTTTGTAGAGAAGTCTTTTTTTTTTTTTTTTCAATAAGTTTTAAATATGATTTTATTGTTCAAAATTTGAATAGGGGTAAGAATCACCATTACAAAGATCTCCAAGTTACCGAGGTGGGAAATGCCTCATTTAAAACCCCCAGGGGGGACAAACCCTTACTTTTTCTTTTGGGAGAAAAGAGTACCAACCCTCCCTAATCAAGGCAACACTTTCAAAAGAGTTACAAACATCAACTAGCAGTACTCAGTATAAATAGCAATACTTCGCAAACACTCGGCCTCATGAAGTGTTTGTAGAGAAGGTTGATCCCTTGAGTTAACTGCCATTACCATTCCTTCCATTTTTTCTTAACCTTCATTTGTTTTTTAATGTTTCAGCTTTAGTTGTTAATGGCCATAACCCTTCCTTCCTTTTTTCTATCATTTTCCTAATTTGATCATTCCATAGAAACGTTTTGGTATTTGATTGAAGACCTTTTTTTCACTCTACTTTTACTAATTGAATGATTGCGTAATTTATTTTCTTGATCAAATGCCTAAGGTATGTTATTCTGAGGTTGGCAGTTGGAAAAGAAAGGGAAAGGGACTGAGATTCTGAAGAACATCATCCTTATTGGATTTTATCTGGCCAATTAGATCACTAGTCTCTCGCATAGCTACTCGCTTCCCTGGCCGACAGCTGGTATGTCATTTCGTTTTGGTACTCAATTTATCATCTTTTTTTCTTCCAAAATTTAATTACAAGTGATTTTTCGAGAGAATTCGATATGCGATACGCAGGGCAATTGATAGAATCCTATAACTATGATCCCTCAATTTTCACAAAAGCAAAGTGGTGGCACTTGCATTAGTTATTATTTTATTTAGACAATGATCATGATTTTGGTTTCTCTCTGAAATATTCTGATTGTGCTCATTTGGTAATCTGGAAGAACAATAGGACTGTTGTAGAAATGTCTAAAATCGGAAGAGAGGAAGTGGTTAATTTTAAGGAATCTGCACAAAAGTATGTATCCCTCCCTATCTATACTAAGGCTTATTAGTTTTATATAATTTGGTCATTATTCTTTTGGCACTAATTTGTTTTTTTTCCTTTAACCTTTTGATTCACAGGCTTGAGTGTGAAAGTGGCTACTACTTCAACATGAAGCATTTTGAGGACTTGGTGCTTGGCAGGAACTGGGATGATGCAGAGAGCTACCTTACCGGTTTCGCAAGGTTTGATGACAATATAAGTACTCAACCAAAACATTCTTGGAGTTGAGGAAACGTAAATTCCTTCAGGCGTTGGATGGGTAAGTTTCCTCCGGGCTGCTTAGGGTCTGTTTGACTTCTGTTTCTATTTCCTGATTTTAAAATTTAACTACAAAACTGCCCCATTGTTTTAATTTTATTTCCAGGTATTGGTATTCTTTTTGAAGTAAAACATTGAGAATAATATGGTTATCTTTTTTCTGTTTTTACTGTTTTGTTCTCAAAAGAATGAAAGCAGGACGAACAAATAGAAAATGAAAACAAAAACCAAACAGATTTTTTTTGTACATTGCAGTGCAGGTATGCTGTTCATAGTTTATTCCTATTTAAATTTGTTTGTCCTGTTTCATTCAGGGGCGATCGTGCCAAGGCTTTAGATATCCTCGCCAAGGAGCCTTTTTTTCCCAGGGCATGAAGATCTGTTCAAAGAAATGGCTCACCTTTTAACACTTGATAACATGAGGTGTGTGAATCATTTGCTCTGTCTACTAATTTTAGATCATGGAGTCAGCGACATCCTTAGAGATGCTTTAAATTTTTTTTTTTTAAAGTCCAAACAGGGAAAAGGAATCACTTTCAACATATGATGCAATTTCTTTGAGGAAGGTTGTGATCGACGATCTTAAGAAACTCATTGAGGCGAATCCTATGTTCCAATGGAAGTTGGAATTTCCAGTCATTAAAAGCAAGAGGTTACTTCATCTTATAAATCAAAGGTTTTCACTCTATCTTCTCATTTTTAAAGTTTATGTATATATGTATAAGCATATTTTGCATTCATGTTTGCCGCCACAACATTTTCTTTGGTTAGCTTTGCTATAGCTTAAATGCATTGGTCACTCTCTTCACACTAGTCTTGATACATATGCATAAGGCAGAAGAAAACTAATTCATTATTCTCTTTGTCAGCTTAAATTGGCAGCATAAGTTGGGCAAAAGTGGAGTTGCAGTTCCTGATATACAAAACATCCTTGTGGACCATGTTTGCGAATCATCACAGCAGCAGCAAGCAGAGTCATTTATTCGAAAATTGCAATACAAATGTGTCAACCACCAGTAATGCCAACCATCTCTGATAACTGATTTTTCACACTAGTCTGCTGTTATGAGCTTTATTTTTGCACTTATCTTTTGGGTTAAGTAATCATTTAAAGCTCTTTCTAATGATGGTAAGCTTCCTTTGCCTTTCTGCAGAAACAACAGTGGTTGATCCTCATGTAGTTGAAAGCCCTCCCGAGGGCGCTTCCATCGAGGTCAGTTGGATGAACTTTTTTGCTTAACACTAGCTGTAACATTTCGTGTCTTATTTATGAAATGAAGTACATTTGTTTACCGTCATTTGCAATTGACATCTACTATTGAACTTGACCTTTGTGAAAACGTTGCTCGGACATTGAAAGAGGTTTCGCCTCCTACTAGCATGGATTTTCATCCTTGTTTCATTATACTTCTTCTGGGTTGGATACTAGAATATTTTTATTTCTTTTTTGTCTGTTTGAAAATTGTTTCATTCCTGATGTGTTTTCAATAACTTGATAACAAGAATATGAAACAACTAATTTGTGGCTATTGCTTGTTTCTTCAGTTGGAACGGATGTTGGCACCACAGGACTTTGTGATGTTAATCCTGGTATGAAATTGTTCTCTAGGAATTTTGGAGTTTGGGATGTTGAAGCATGCGGCGCAAATTTCAAGAACATATATTTGACACTAGTCATTCAAGTACGAGTATCAGACTCTTCTATCATGGAAGAAATGATTGTTTGACATGTATAGAAGACACGGACATACACCGTCCATCCTTGCTTCCTTGTCTGCTTGTCTAACATGCTTTCCGAACACGTATTCAAGAATATATATTGACACTAGATATTCAATTATCTGTTAGACACCTATATTATGCAAGTAATGACTGTTTAACATACAACGCTCATCCTAGCTTGCTTGTATGCGTGCTCAACATGTGCATGGCATAGATACACACATCGACGACGTGTGCTAGCTTGTGCTACTAATCGGGGGACCATCTATATGGGTGAGACCCACCTTCTAGAAGATAAGACACGTTGACACACACCAACCATCCTGACTTCATTGTATGTGTGAGACCCACCTTCTAGAAGATAACACACCCTGACACGCACTAACCATCCTGACTTAATTGTATGTGTGGGACCCAGCTTCTAGAAGATAAGACACGTTGACACACTGACCATCACCCACCTTCTAGAAGTTAAGGCACGTTGGCACGCGCTGAACATCCTGACTTGATTGTATCTGTGGGACCTACCTTCTAGAAGATAAGACATGCTGACACGCACTAACCATCTTGATTGTATGTGTGGGACCCACCTTCTAGAAGATAAGACACGTTGGCACGCACCAAGCATCCTAGGTTAATTGTATGCGTGTTCAACACATGTAGGCACGTGGCCGCACATCGTCTAGTGCGTGCTGTGTTGTGGAACTTTTTGAATGCCAGCTGTTCGGTGTGGGGCCTACCCTCCAGAAGAAAAGGTAACACACGTGCACGGGCTAGGCTTAGAGCGCGTGAAACTCATCACTATCTTGTAAGGGAGTTGAGACCATAGCATGTTAAATGAAAGCGCCGCTTTCTCTGTAGTGTTGTCACGCAGCTGTCGGCCTAGAAGAGCCACTCGCTCCGCAGTATTGTCACACAAGATAAGCACACCGCCACCGCCGGCCAGCTGGCCAAGCGAATCGAAGTTCTCTTCTGGTCAACTGTCCACATTTGTGGACTACTTAACTTCTCTCTTACCATATATATTAGTCACCTTCTACAAGATAAGACACGTTGGCACGCACCGACCATCTTGGCTTGATTGTATGTGTGGACCCACCTTCTAGAAGACCATCTTGGCTTGATTGTACGTGTTCAATATGTGTAGAACACGCGGCCACACATCACCTGACGCATGCTACCTTGTGAAACTTTCTGGACGCCAGCTGTCTGGTGTGGGGCCCACCCTTCAGAAGAAAAGGTAACAATCTTATCACATAAGATAAGAATGACATTTTTTTTACTACTTAACTACTCTCCTACTATATATTAGTTAGTCTCAGTGGTCCCATCTTCATTCCTTGAAGGGCTATGGTGGCCACCGCACACTCTACTGAGACAACTCTTCTTCTCTTTGCTTAATTGTTCTTGATCTTTCACAGGTTAACTTTTCTAGAATCTTTTTATGCTCTCTTTCCTAACTGCTACTTTCCTTTCCCTTTTCCCCCTTGTTTGCTATCTATTTTTAAGTATAGAATGATTTTTTTTGGGTTATGTTTAGCCCTTCAATTATGGGCTCCTAATATGTTTTATAATTTTTTCCTTTTTTCGGCTATCTCAATGATAAATGTGCTTGAAGTGGTTGCAAAGGAGATTGATACCTTCATTTGTTAACGGCCATAACCTTTCCTTCCGTTTTTTTTCCCTTTTTTCCTAATTTGATCCTTCCATCGAAACGTTTCCTTTTACTAATTGCATGATTTTGTAATCTATCTTCTTAATCAAAAGTCTAACGTCTGCTGTTTTGAGGTTGGAATTAGGAAAAGAAAGGAAAAAGGACTCAGATTCTAAAGAACACCATTCTTATCAACTTTAATCTGGCCAATTAGATCGCTCGTCCTCGCATAGCCTCTCACTTCCTTGGCCGGAAACCGGTTCATATCGTTTTGTTACTCAATTTGTCATTTAAAAAAAAAAAATTAAATTACAAGTGATTTTTGAAAAAAATGTGATACGCGATATAACTATGAACTCTCATTTTTTTTTTCTTTTCTTATAAAAGCAAAGTTGTAGCACATGCATTAGTTATTACTTGATTTAGATTATGATAATGACTTTGGTTTCTCTGTGAAATATTCTAATTGTGCTCATTTGGTAATCTGGAAGAGAAACAGGACTGTTGTAGAAATGTCTAAAATTGGAAGAGAGCAAGACTTGTTAATCTTGCAGTTTCTAAATGAGCAAGGTTTCAAGGAATCTGCACACATGTATGTATCCCTCCCTGTCAATACTAAGGCTTGTTAGTTTTTTAATTTGATCATCATTGTTCTTTTGGCACTAATTTATTTTTTTCCTTCAATCTTTTGATTCACAGGCTTGAGTGTGAAAGTGGCTACTACTTCAACATGAAGCATTTTGAGGACATGGTGCTTGCTGGGAAATGGGATGATGCCGAGAGCTACCTCGGGTTCACAAGGTTTGATCACAATAAGTACTCAACCAAAACATTCTTTGAGTTGAGGAAACATAAATTCCTTCAGGCGTTGGATGGGTAAGTTTCCTCAGCACTGCTTAGGGTTTGTTTGGCTTCTGTTTTCATTTCTTGTTTTTAAAATTTAACAACAAAACTGCCACATTGTAAGTGTTGGTATGCTGTTCATAGTTTATTCCTATCTAAATTTGTTTGTCATGTTTCATTCACTGGTGATCATGCCAAGGCTTTAGATATTCTCCTCAAGGATCTGAAAGTATTTTTATGTGTATAAGCATATTTTGCATTCATGTTTGCCTCCACAACATTTTCTTTGGCTAGCTTTGCTATAGCCTAAGTGCATTGGTCACACTCTTCACACTAGTCTTGAAACACAAGCTTTAGGCTGAAGAAAACTAATTATCTCTTTGTCAGCTTAAATTGTCAGCATAAATTAAGCAAAGGTGGAATAGCTGTTCCTGATATACAAACCATCCTCGTGGACCATGTTTGCGAATCATCGCAGCAGCAGCAGCAGCAGCAGCAAGCAGAGAGTCATTCATTTGAAAATTCCAATACAAATGTGTCAACCACCGGTAATGCCAACCAATCTCTTATAACTGATTCTTCACGCTTCTCTGCTGCTCTAACAAAACCAATTATGAGCTTCATTTTTGCACTTATCTTTTGGGTTAAGTTTTCATTTTAACCTCTTTCCTTGGCTTTTCTACAGAAACAGCAGTGGTTGATCCTCATTTAGTCGAAAGCCCTCCGGAGGCTTCCATCGAGGTCAGCTGGATGAAACTTTTTCGCTTAACACCAGCTGTAAGATTTCATGTCTTATCTATAAAATGAAGTACATTTGTTTACCTTCATTTGCAGGTGACATCTGCTATTAAAACCAACCTTCCTGAAAATGTTGCTCAGACGTTGGAAGAGGATTCGCATCCTACTAGCATGGATTTCCATCCTTTTTTCACCACACTTCTTTTGGGTTGGTTACTAGAATGTTTTTTTTTTTTTTTTTTGTCTGTTTGAAAATTGTTTCATTCCTCATGTGTTTAGAGCAACTTGATAATAAGAATTAAAAATGGCTAATCTGTGTCTACTGCTATGTTTCTTCAGTTGGAACAGATGTTGGCACCATAGGACTTTGGGATGTTAATCCTGGCATGAAATTGTTCTCGAAGAATTTTGGTGTTTGGGATGTTGAAGCTTGCGGCGCCAATTTCAAGGTATGTCCATTTATATACTAGTTTTGTACTCAAATGATTAGTTACCGCTGATTCAATGATCAAAATAGTAAATACTGAACCGCTGCCAACTATGTTCAGGATAAAGTAGCTCAAGAGAAGGGCTCAAGTGTCTCTGTTAAGAGAATAGCGTGGAGCCCTGATGGCTTATTATTTGGTAAGGATCTTCAAACACTCAAAGGGTAAGTCTAGTTGCCAAAGATTTCAAAGTTTTATTGCTACGAACTGATTGTTCTTATTTCACACAGGTGTTGCATTTTCTGAACACATTGTTCAACTGTACAGCTATGGTATTGGCAATACCATTAGCCAGCATTTAGAAGTAATATGTTTGGCTTTCACCCAGTAAAATCTTGAGTTAAATGGATATTATGTATAATTCTCAGTTTAACTTCTCAAATTACTTTCTTTTCAGATTGATGCTCATGATGGTAGTGTCAATGATCTAGCATTTTCCTCTAGTAGCCGGCAATTGCTAGTCATAACATGTGGAGATGACAAGGAAATAAAGGTCAGTTTTATGAAAAAGACAGTTAAATTCTTCATTCACTGACCAAAATAAAGAAAAATGACCAAATATTTGTTACTGCTTTTTTTAAGGTCTGGGATGCTGTTAGTGGCACCAAGCGCTACACTTTCGAAGGCCACGATGCTTCTGTTTGTTCTATATGTCCTCATGTGAAGCAAAATTGCCATGTAAGAATGGCTTTATTGTTGTGCCTTATCATTTAACCACTGGTTACATGTTTCTCATTCTTTTTCTTGTTATGTGATTCTTGTGCACCCAAAACCTCAGTTTCTCATTTCAACTTCAATCGATGGAAAGATTAAGCTGTGGTTGTATGATACCGGGGGAGCCAGAGTTGATTTTGATGGCCCTTGTTATGGACACACTACACTGGCTTACAGTGATGATGATCAAAGGTAGTGTGAGCCACTATCCTCAATAATGCAGCTGCAATAATTTGTATTCTGAAGTTTCTAGCTGATGTTGATCAACTATTTTAGGCTTTTTTCATGTGGAAGTGGTAAAGATGGAGAGCCATATCTTATGGAGTGGGATGACACTGAAGGATTTATAAAAAGAACATACAAGGGACTTAAGAAACCGTGTTTTTCAACCATCCAGTTCGATTCGGCTCAGAACCAGATTTTGGCAGTCGGTGATGATCATATGGTTAAATTTTGGGACATGGACAAGGATGAGCTTTGGACAAGCATCGATGCCGATGGAGAATTACTGGTAGGCTCTTCACTCTTTAGATGAAATTTTGCTGTGTTCTGAAAATGTCCAAACCTTGAAAATCTATTTGATTGGAGATCTTAGGTCTCTAGGGAGTGGTAATTATAGTTAAACGTAGTGAAATTTCATCTCTGAAAATGCACTTTGAGTTGCGATTCCTTTTATTTTTCCCTTCAGGAAAGTCCATGCATTCGCTTCAACAATGTGGGCGCATTACTCGCTGTTTCTGCAAAAGAAAACAAAATCAAAATTTTAGCAAATAACGATGGCCTTTCGCTTATGTTGACTGAAAGTCATTCAGTTCATGCCCCTGGTGCTGTTCTCCTTGAGACCTTGGGAAAGGTGAACACTGCACCTATGTAAGCATGATACATACAAATAACTGTTCCTGTTTATCTTGATACATACAAATAACTGTTCCTAACATCTTAGTTTCGAGTAGGCTTGATTTCTTAACATTTTTTTTTTCATTTCAACATTATTATTATTATTATTATTATTATTATTATTATTATTATATTGTGTGCATCAAAGACTCCAATGATGTGAGATCTGAATCAATGTTTTGGAATGTCACTGAAATTTGTGAACCATTTCCGTACCAGGTTCTGCAGTTGCCTGTACATTCCAAACTAAACAAGGTAATTTGCATTTACATGCTTTATTGGGAATACGACTAGTGATGGATGTACTTTTCACTAGTTCTAACAATATTTGAACATGAAACATTTCATCCCTTAACGTGTAGCTATTGTCAGAATTATCATTTGTTTCCCTCTGATGAAAAACAGATTGAGAGACTGGCTTACACCCCCGCAGGACATGGAATCTTGGCATTGGCATCGAACGGTAATCAAGTTTTATGGAAATGGCGAAAGAATGACCTTAATGTGGATGACAAGGTGAGTTGAATTATCAGATTCACTTTATTTGCTTCGTCTAAATTTGGACTTTGTTGATTAAGATTACTAAAGAAAGATGAGGTGTACATGTAGGAAACTGCACTAATTTCCCCTCAAATATGGCAAACAAAAGATGGCTTGAAATTTTTGAGCAATGACCTTACAAAAGTCAACACTGAAGACCGAGTTTCAAGCTTTGCAATATCAAAGAATGGTGCATATCTCATATCAACATCAGGGGGGATAATCTCCTTGTTCAATTTGGTTGCTTTAAAGGTAACACTAGGGTAGCATTTGATTTATGTCTTGAGACAAAGGAGATAGAGATATTGGGGACAGAAATATGTTTGGAAAAGGGGACAGAGTCATAAAAATTAAAATTGTCTTTGTTTCGGGATAATCTTTAAGCTAATTTTTATACTTCTGAAAAGAAGGAATGTGATAAACGCATCTCTAATGTCCTATTGTTTCCGTTTTTTCTATCCTTAGACATGAACCAAACTCTACCTAGAAGATACAAACGTACCGTACCATGATAATCTCCTTTATTTCTATGAAATCGATTGATGCAGATATCTTGATAACATTATCCATTAACTTGAGATCATTTACTTGTGATTATTTTGCTACTATTTGTTGTAATGATGGTATGATTAGACTTAACCATATGTCACATATTATCTGATGAGTACAGGTTTTGACTACTTTCATGCCTCCACCACCAATGGCAACATGCATTGCTTTCAGCCCTCAGAATAACAATATAATTGCTGTTGGCACTGTTAATTCCAATATACTTATATACAATGTCCAAAGAACTGAGGTATATATCTCTTCCTTCATCTGATATATATATATATATATATATATATATAGAGAGAGAGAGAGAGAGAGAGAGAGAGAGAGAGAGAGAGTGTGCTTGTGTGATATTGATATAGATATAGATATAGATATAGATATAGATGTAGATGTAGATGTAGATGTAGATATGCATCCTTGTCTGCTTCAAGGAAGCTGAAGCTAGTTTTCTGTTCCTTTCACTTTTCAGGTTTTAAGCAAGCTCAAGGGCCACTCCAAAAGAGTCACTGCACTCGCCTTCTTGAGTAATTTCAACATTCTTGTCTCTGGCGATGCAGACGGTCAGGTCAGTACTCAAATATTCATCACATGCACCATGTTGACTATTGATCTGAATCCATCTTGTTGGCAAATATGAGCCTGCAGATTCCTTTTTGCTGGTTGGCTTCATTTTAATATTCAAATACTTATAAGCAAACTTTGTCTTTTCTTCGAGGAACACTACTTTTAGCAAATTTTTTTATGTTGAGTTGTTTTATCATTACTTTAATTTCTGTTGCAGATTTTTGTGTGGAATAGTGATGACTGGGAAAAGAAGAAAGATTGGTACTTGAAAAAGCATGGAGAGAAGGTGCCGGAAGTTGTATATGAAACTCACATTCACTTCAAAAAGGATCAAACTATCTTCCTTGCTGCACATCATACTGTCCTCGCAATTTATGAAACTAAAGAGCTCGAATGTGTCAACGAGGTTCTCTCTTCTTCTCCTCGCCTTTGATACCAGTATTTTCTCTGAGGCTAACTGTTTCTTGCCAAACAAGTATATAATGTTTTTTGTTTTGTTTTTGTTTTATACCAGTTGATTTCAGAAGTGGCTATCTACCAGGCAACTCTCTCATCTGATGGAAAGATCGTTTATGCGAGTTTAGTTGATGGAACTCTGGTGATAGCTGATGCTTTGAATTTACAAATGCATTATTGTAGAGTTTGTCTCTCTGCTTCCCTTTCTCCAAGGTATGATTTTCTTCTCAAGGGTTGCAATTTCTAGCCTTGCCAAGAAAAATCATAAGAAAGTACACAATCCCAATTTTTACAATAATGCTGCATCTTAGAAGAGAAATGATGGTTTTATACCTGTGGTTTTAAATTGCGGTTGCGTAGTGATACTGCAATTGCACAAAATTGCGAGAAAATGCTGCTGATGCCACCGCAATTGCTGATGCAATGTACGCATTATTTTATTATTTCACTGTTTATTATAATCCAAACAGCCTAGAGAATTTGATAAATATGGATAAGTAACACTCCTTCCGGTCAAAATAACCGTCACTTTCACTTTTTAGATATTTTCATAAATCAATGTGTACGTTGATTTTTCATATTATAAAGCTTGTGAATTGTAGTCTTTTTCATATGCATATAAGGTTGCTTCACATTGAAATTGAACAACTTGCTTTTTATTCCAGTTTGAGGATCTATCCAGTTGCCATTGCCGTGAATCCAGAGAAGCCGAACCAGTTAGCCGTTGGGTTTGCAGATGGTCGTGTTTATGTATTTGAGCCTCGGAAGCCAGGAGGTGACTGGAGCAGCTGCTTTGCACTTGGTGATGATAAGGAGCCAGAGAGCACCATTGCTGTGGGAGTGAGCAATGAGCAAGGCCAAAAGAAAGAAAGTGGGTGAAAGTTTATGTGAAATCTGTATGGTGACAGCTGTACAATAATACTGGCAGACGCAAATGTTATTCTGCTCAAGGATTTGATAATAAAATTTGGTCCCCCCCCCCCCCCC
>QANU01031716.1:416995-499000 GCA_003254905.1 Nissolia schottii
CGCAAAACTTCTTAACTGAATATCTTTCTGGTTACTTTCAAATTCTGAATGTTCTAACAATTTTATTCAATTAGTATACACAAGTTTAAAAATTGATATAAACAAATGCACTCATAGTTGGAGAATCGATCCATCTCATGTAAAAATTATGTATGAATCGATCATGTGTTAATTTTTACTATTGATTAAGGTGAAGATAAGTATGAAATCCATAAAAGAATCTAACCCATTATAAAAATCAACGAAAGATCAAGTCATATGAAATTTTCTGATGACATAATTCATTCACAGTCTATAGATCTCAAAGGATATAGTAGGTGTGTAAATACACTGAAATTGTACTGTAGTCAATTTTGAAGGGTTTTTTTATTTCTATGGTTTAGTCAATTTTGACTTACAGCCCATAAAGTCAAAGTTATTGACACTTTGGAATGCCCTTTGTGCTTTGATAACATTTTTTTTCCTTTCGACATGATTTTATTACGAATTAAATGGAGATAATTGCTTACAATTGAATCTATTCATGGAGCTCATTAACGATGATTCTAAGCATAACTTCTGCTCCCAAGAAGGGAAGTGGAAGTAGCTAATCTCTTTAAAGCCTGTTGTGAAACTAATGTAAACGAAGTTATTTTTCAAGGGGTTTTGATAATCTTCAGTAGTAGGATTTACGGGTGAGAATAGGCCAAGACGAGCTAGACCAGCTCGGCTTTGGTCAATATAGGTTTGATTTGCTTTGAAATTATTCGGCTTGCTTTTAAGTGTATTATTCATTTTAGATTTTTGTTTAAAACTCAGCCTGACATTTTTAAAAGTTTAGTTTAACCTAACAAACTATTTAAAAATCTACTTAAAACAAACAAAAAATAAAACATTTAGATATTATCTGTCAATCAATGAAGCTTTACATTCTATGCATCTAATTAAATAATTAATAGAAAATACAAAAAATGAGTTTTTTAGCCATTTAAATTTGACAAAGCCAACATAAACCTAAAAGAAGATAAACCATACAAGTAACTGAGAAAAAAAATACTACTACACAAAGATTTAGGTGATATGACAAGAGATAACAAATTAATAATTAATACAACTAAAAGTTACAATAACAAATTGAACCCAGTAAGATTGCACAAGAAAAGACGTGGACAATAGTGACACCAACACGCGAAGAAGTGTTTGAGGGAGTGAGAAAGATGAGTAACGAGAGAGGTTTTAAATTATGTGTATGTGTGTGTGTCGGCCTACTAGGCCTAATAAACTTTTTTTTATAGTTTATAATTTGGCTTATTTAGTTGAAAACAAGTTTTTTTTTAAAAGCTCTGGTTTGACTTATGTAATAAATGAATTAAACCTTACTAAGCGTTAATTGAGTCGAGTCAAAAGCTCCTGAAGTCAGACCTATTTCCACCGGTATAAAATCCAACGAAGCATAAGTGCACAAGCTGCGTTTGTTCATCCATTAAAATTATCATTTTAATAATAATAAGAGTATAAGCCATCTTCATGTGTACCTCATGCAATTTCAAAAGAAAATGAAGAGGATCAAGTTACAACAACATAACAATGTTTTGCCTTTGATATTTTATCGTCTTAAAATATAGTTTTAACCACTGAGATCCTCTGCAATTTGATTTTAAGGATCAAGTATCATGCACAAAGTCTTTGCAAATCACTAGTTCTTCCTTGAAGTAAGAAATAAACTTTTAAGCATTGCTGCCAGTTCACCATGCATTGTTTTTATACTAGGCGAAAGACAAGCACGTTTTTGTGCTATGTAGTTGCAAAATGATTATTTCTTTCTCGACCTATCAGGATTTGTTTCTCTTTATACCAAGATAACAAGAGAACTTTTCATCTATCCTATGACTCAAATTCGAGTCTTTTCATTAATTTGAGTGCAAGATAGATATAATAAGATCTAATTAAATTTTAATATAATATTTATAATATCATAAGATAAAGGCTTATAAGATAGGCCAATTTATTATTATTATTATTATTATTATTATTATTATTTTACCATAATTACTACTATTATTTTATCATCATCATCATTATTTCATGGGTAAGTGTCTTTAATCCCTCGTAAATTTTAAATTGTGTTTTATCCATTATAAAAAAATTTATTAAAAATTTGTTTCTCATAAAAATTTTAACTTATCCATCAAAACGATAAGTAAAATGTATTTAATAAATTTATTTATTCAATTTGATGTGTGCAACAAATATTGAATAAAGTAATAATAGAATAGATAGCTTATCTAATTCAGCGTATTCCGGCGGGCCAAACAGCCCCGCATAAAGATCTAGTTGTTTAGAGAGTGAAAATAAATTGGAATGATAAAAATTGAATATTTACGCCAATTTTGTAATATGACTCTAAAATAGGGCAGCTTCTTCCTCTAAAATGATTATTTGTATCCCCTTTTTAAGTTTAAAAAAAAAAAAGACTTCATAGATTCTTTAGCAACCTTTTGATGACATGCCGTGTTAAGCTAATCACAATCGCTGATCCATGTGGTCTGATTGATTTAATAGCAAATGAAGTGGAAAAAATAACCACAAATTCCATGAACATGGTGAAATTGTGTTGCCGATATGAAATTATAACACTTCCGCAGCTAAGACAGGAAATATATGTTAGAGACAGTGAGCTATATAAACAAGGAACCTGATATCATGATGTTTTTGCATCTTAAATGTAAATAGTTCAATTTAGAGAAAATGAAATTGATAAACAACCCCATTAAAGGAGAAGGTGAAGGCTTCTTCATTGGGAACTTGAACCATTAACCTTTGCTGCTGCAGATGCATAACTAACACTGCTATCCCTTGTGCTTTTGCACTGACTCGACTGCTCGTAGCGAAGAAATTTTATCGCAATCGTTGTTGAGCAGTTCCTCATCATCTGATACAACAGCAAAACGATGAAATATTTCAGCTTTGAACAGAAAAACTCATTTAATGGATCAGAGACCAAGTATTATGCTGTCTTCTAATATATTACCAAAATTTTAAGTCTTTTAACTTTTCATCAAATACAAGGAATCTTAGGTAAATAGTAATACTAATCAAGCTAATTTTGAACAATTATCTCACTAGTTTGAATGATAGAATGCGAGTTGGTTACCTTCACGTTGACCATTTTATAAGGGCTTAGGAAAATCACTACAAGGTGTCATAGGAATCTCGATCATGTAGTAACATTAATGATGATACAATAATAATATTGTTCTTTGTTAAAAGATGTAGTGAGATTCTCATATTTAACCAGAAGAGCCTACATTACGATATAGGCTGACAAATTTATAAGGCACTTACATGGAGAAAAACACTAATTGGATGACGTCCACAGATCGTATTGTCATACTCCAAGAGGTAATTTTTGAATGCATCTGGATCTCCGGTTTCTATGAGATCCATGCCCATCTTGTCCAAAGCTTCAATAGATTTGTATATAGGTCCATGTTTCTTGTCATAGTGCATATAATTGAATCTGCGACACAAAACAGAAGTTAGCATTCAGAAGGTGATAGGAGTGAAGAATAAGATATAACCCTGTTTGGTACGTCAGTATTAAACCTGATAGTATAAGGTCTGATAATATAGTATAAGAAATACTGTATAATTTTATCCTTAATTTTTTGTTATCAAAAGTAAGATTTGAGGGTTTTTGATTGAGGTTTCTATCTTATGCAATTTTTTTTAGCCGGCCGAGATTGCGAAAGTGCTCTTGTTCATTGTCTGAAACTTGTGGGTTATTTTTTCCCCCTGATTTTCCCCCAATTCCACTACAATCCCACCAAAGCACCATATAAACCAATTCATCTAGAAACCTAATGATGCCAAGAAACCAAATCCCACTGCAAAGGACAAAGAATCAGCTTATAAAACCATGACAGTGCAGGTAACTTCCGAGCATAGAAGAACAGACAACCACAGAGTTATTCAATATGAAATTGATTCATTGGGGGGAAAAAAAACCTTCCTTTGAAGAGAATTTTGATCTGGTATAAATTGTCATATAAATTGCTAGGTGGTGAACGATGGCAAATGATAATGAACGAAGGTGGGAGGCGGCAAACGGGGGCCAGAAGCAGCGGGAGGCAGAAGACGTCGAGTACAGTGAGAGTCAAGAAGAACGTGCGAGTGAGAGTCAGGAGAAGTTGAACGTGAAGATAGAATGTTAATTTGGAATTGGTTAAAAATAATAGCATACGATCAAATCAAGTTTCCTGAGGCCTGATAAGTTAGCACAATGATTGTAGGATAAAATTGGATATGACTATATAAGACTATACTATCCAATGTTACGCCAACACATGATAAAATTTAATTTCATAGTATTAGCTAATACTATCGAGTCTTACAGAAGGTAACAACCGGGGCCTAAGATACAATAAACAATTATCTTCAAATTGGTCAATAACATTGAAGCATATATCAACAGAAAGTTTCAAAGAAAGTAAGTCACCAGTTAAGTATATCTACACATAAAAACCAGACTTCAAATATTTACAGTGTGCGCGCGTGTGCGTGTTCTGTGTTTTATCTGAACATGTTTGTTAGCACATTTGAGACAATTAATATACCAGTAAAAGCCTCACGTACCGGGATCCCCAATGACAAAAATCTGATGACACTGAGAAAAAGTTATTTGGATCATTGATGTATTTGGATAGTAGCTGCCCGTACACGGCTTCATTGTCAGCACTAAGAGCTCCAACTAAAATAGGAACAATTTTTACCGACCGCCTGCATCAATATTTCAAACTCAGTCTCTGCTTTAAATGCTTCATAACAGAAATCTCTATATCACAAAAAAATTACCCCTCAAATACTTTAGCAAGATATGGCAAGTGCATTTCCATGCTATGTTCAGCCTCATCCACGCGAATATCCATCAGCTCAAATTTCCCTGTAGCTCTAAGCTCCTCGTTTACTGGCAAAAATAACAAATAATTAAATCCAGGGCAATATGTAATGGAAAGAGAAGCCAACATGAAGGTGAAATTTTAATCAATTCAGCTTGACAATTAGGTTCAAATGATCCACATATCATCACAACAACTTGAATTTATGCAGATCATATTTCTATTTTGGACATAGATTACCCTTTTCTCATCAGTATTTCAACAAAGGAAATTCTACAATCATAAGTAATTCTCCTAATGTCATGGCCAGAATTACTAATAAAATATATAGATTGGTACCTTCTAGATCAATAGGTAGGTCCCCTATGGGTGTCTTGTAGACTGTAGCAGTCGAAAGAGCACATTTCGGAGTGTAATAGTGATGAGAAGGACCAAGAAGGAAAACCCGAGTGCTGAAACCACAACATAAACAAAACAAAACAATAAAGGGAAAATTCCAATAATTATCAGTGAGATAAAAGGAGCAAAGAAATAAATAAAAGGAAAAATAGGGGGGAAAAGGGTATAGGAACAAGAAATAAACATACATGCTAGTCGGATCAATGTTTCCAAAGGCATATGCAGCAGCTCGCCCAGAATAGGAATAACCTGCATGCCTAACACAAGCATTCCATTGCACCCCCAATTATTTGAAAGCATAAATGCATCATAATCATCTCAAAAAATTAAAAATTAAAAAATAAAAAATAAATAAATAAGAAAGGGTCACAAGTTTAGTAAATTGATTAAACTCACGGTGCTATTACTCCCCTTACACTGGGAGACTTGGTGAGACCAGATGATTTGAGCCATCCTTCAAGTTCATCTGAAAGCTGCTTAGCTGAAAAATAATATATACTATTATTCATATTATTCAAGTTAAAAAAAAAAAAAAAAAAAAAAAAACAACAACAACAACACTACAGAGAGTGATTGATGAACTTAAAAATTAAAACATTATGATACTCTGAAATTCAGTGACGAAAATGTGGAATTGGGGGTTTTTACTGCTTCAACATTAACTTTTCCGAGAATCAAACGAATGATTTCAAAATTCGATCGAAATTTAAACACTTACGGTTGTCGGTGTACCAGGAACCGGCATGGGATGCTTTCCTTGCCTTCTCCATGATTGAAGATCCTTTCCCTTTTTGTGTTTTGAGTTTGGCAATTGAATGGTGAAACCCTAGGCGTGTGAGAATCGGTGCACCACTTCGCGTGTTTGATTCTACTTGGCCTTGCCTACAAGCTGTGTCTTCACAGTTTCTCTCATATAAATACGATGATGTTTTTATCTTGTAACAAAGAGCAGCGCAACTCGACCCGAAGAGATTCCCGAATTGAAATTGCCAAAAACAAGTGGCAAACTAATTGGCTTACACGTCATTTTAAATTAAATATTAAACTAAAAACAGTTACGGTCGTAGGGGTGCACATGGGTCTGAATCAACCACCCGATCAATCAAATCTAACTCATATTAATATTTTTGGGTTGGGTGAGGTCATCAAGTTTATTTAAGTAATTTTTGATGAACTTAATTCTAATTGGGTTAGATATTGGGTTTTAAAATTAAACTCATATACTTAACCTAATGATTCAATTTTTCAAATTTTTATATAAAAAATAAAAAATTATCGTTTCTTTGCTCCCTTCCTTGTCATAATCACGTTTTAGTATGTTCTATTAGATCTGTTGTGATATCACAATCGCGTTTTAATATGTTTTAGTGGATAGTTTTTGTTTTGAAATAAAGAAAGAAAGTGTTTTTTGTGTTGACATTAGTCAATGTTAATTTTTCTCTTTAAAAATAAGCATAACCCAATTACCCGACCCAATCCGATTTCAAATTCAATTAATATTGAGTTGGTTTGGGTTGAGTTTAAAATATTTAAAAAAAATAAAATCAATCCAACCTAACTCAAGTTTATTTACTCGGATTGGATTTTATTTTACCTTAAACCTTACCCAACCTGACCCATGTGCAACCCCCACCCCCCACTTGCTTATCTTCTCTGCTACACATTATCGGTTCTTCGTGTTTGATTGTTGCCAACTTTATATATTGAATTTCTACCTCAAATCATCGTATCATCAGTGATCTTAATTTCCTCCATGTGTTAGTACCTATCAAGAGTAGTTCCATGCTTTTCGCTTTTGTCATGAAATCCTATGCTTTTGGAATTGGAAGCCATTCTCACTGATCAACAATGGCAAAAACACAAATGCCAATGCCTCCAACTTAAAGACACAGTGGTTTGGACCCATTTGCAGCCACTTAGTGAAAGGAGTCTTCAGTCGTTCGATTAAGGCCCTCATCAAGGGGTCCACCGTAGGGCACGCAGGAATGTGCCACTAGAGGACGCCCTTCTTTGGATCCTGGGGGAAGACTACGCCCGATGGAATATGGAAAGGAGCTTGGAATATTACATTGGACAGAATATCTTAGCCTTGGCCAAGGCTCCAAGATAGCAGAAAAGAATGAGACAAATCTTTCCACATTTTGGTCATGCAGGGACGCCCTCCCGAGAATTGACTCCTAGTTATTTCCAGCTTCTGCCTTGTCCTTATTCCAAGAATCCAGGGAAGGCAGTAGGAACTCATTTTCCCCTTTCACCAAAATGGGCCTTTTGGGGGCTCGCTGCACATCATGGGGGAATGAGGGAGTCTTTGCCCAAAGGTCTTCCAAGTTGCTTAGGTTACAACAGGGGGCTAACGGAGACAGGTCTGAGACGATAGACGAAGTAGAGGGGGAAGCCAACCCAGTTCGGGAGGTAGTCACAGGCCCAAGGAGATGAGGGAGTCCAATAAAGAAAAGGCACACAAGACATGGGAGACTCAGATTTTGAATGCCCCGAGACTGTACTCTCCATTTTTTCTCTTATATGCACTTAGAATAATCAGAAAAACAAGTTTACAAACCTATAATCTCCAACTCTGTATGTTTTGAACCACTAATATGCAAAACAGTTTGAATCATTGGCGACTCCATTGGGTTTCTGATTCTTTTCTTTGTGACCAAAAGATGTCTAGCAGAGTAGAACTACTGACACCAAGAACACTGACCTTCAATCTAGAAGACTTCCCTCACGATGAAGGTCACGACTGTGAGCACAAGCATGACCAGGTGGCCTAGCAAGGCCCTGTCCACGCACTGGGCACAACGGTGACCACACAAAAATCCCCATTGTTTTTTACAATGGGAGGAGGAACTCCCAGAACTGGAAATGTTGAAGGTAGCAGGGCAGCTATAGATGAGACGCCTGTAGCAAATTCACTTAATAATCTAGCATTATTCCCCACAGGCTTCGTCGGTGAGACCCAGGTGACTATTCCAGATCATGTGTTGAGTTCTATTGTAGCCCAACAAAATATGTTGGCGAGTCAAGCCAAAGAGATGGCAGAAAAAACGAGCAAGGAAGACACCCAACAGGTCGATGATGAGGACGCCTTGTTTACAAGGAGAGAATTGAAGTGTCTCCTTCAAAATTGCAATGACGTTAGTGACTTCACGTGGGACCTAAATCCCCCATTCAACACCAACATCGTGGCAAACCCATACCCCCCACGTTACCAAACACCGAACTTTTGAAAGTCCAATGGAATCGGGAGCGTAAGGGAGCACCTCTTCTCCTATCTAGATGACCTGGTCGTTCACAGGGCAAACTGAGAATTGAGAATGCAGGAGTTCTCCAAGTCACTTTCAGGAAGGGCATTCACTTGGTAATCGAAACTCAAACCCGACTCTATCCACTCTTGGGAAGAGATGGCCACAGAGTTTTGCAACAAGTTCTTGGAAGAAGAAAATACTATGCACATCATGGGCCTGGGAAACATCAAGCAGAGGGCGTCCGAAGGGCTCATTCTGTTCATTCAAAGATATAGAGACAAGGCGCTGCAATGCGTGGAAACATTACCAGAGTCGCACCTGGTATATGGTTGCATAAAAAACATCAAGGACGGCTCAAGAGTGTTCTTTTCTCTAGGAGGGATAAGCACCTTCTCGGAGTTGCTGAGAAGGGCGTTGATGATAGCAGCACGATGAGAAAAAATGCAAAACACCCGTTTCATGAGTAAGAAGACATGAATGAGGTGACCCACCAAGTCAGCACCATGAACTTTAGATTAACAGAGGGATTAAAAATAAACCTTAAAATTTTATCAGAATTAAAAATAAATTTTAAAATTTTATAAGGATTAAAAATTAAATTTTATTTAAATAATTTTTTTGTGTTTATGAAAGGATAAAACTAACATCAAATAATTTTTTTATTTTATATTTATTTTAAATAATTTTAATCACATATTTAATAATTTTAAATAATTTTGATATTTTTTTTAAATATGAACTTGATTTAGTAGTTTAAATTATTTAAAGTTTATTAAAATAATTATATATACTTTTTTTTACTTGATATTAGTTAGTATAAATATTAAATATATATTTGAAACATGGCAGCAATATACAAAGAAGATTACATAAGTATTGAGGAGGAAGAGGAGTATAAAAATAAACTTTGAAATTTTACAGGACTAAAAATTTTATACAGGGATTAAATACAAACTTTGAAATTTTACAAGAACTAAAAACTTAATTAAGCCTATTTTTTAACTTTGGCAAAATCTTGGGGAAGAGCTCAACGCTCACTCTTTTTTCTCAACTTGAAATAAAAAATTAAAAAAAAACTAACTAGAAAATTACTAATTTCATTAACGTTTAGCTTGTATGCTCACTAAAATTTGTTGAGCATCAAAATCAAACTTATTGTATTATCTTGAATTGAAGTCCAAATGAAATTCAGGAGGTAAATAAAATGTTTTTTTTCCATTTCCTTTTTCCGTATTTATATCTTTTTATATAAAAGCCAGCCTAACAAATCAAAACCACATGTAATGATTTACAGCGTTGTCTTACTTTCTTTTCCTCCGTCGTATGTGATGATTTCAATTTAGCTATGGAGACAGATGCAAAGGTCGGAAACTATTAGTTGTTCACACATGAAATGAAAGGGAAAAAAGATATACGATGGCAACATAGAATATGATAAAAATGAAATGAATAATACAATCTGCTATATGATAATTGTCACACTTACAATTACAAAACAACAGTTTGGCAACACAAAGAATCACCCAAGTCCCCAATTAATCAGAAGACTGAACAAATCAAATCGTCCACTATCTCAGAACAACAAATGAAATCATATACTTGTTACAACAGTAAAGAACAACAACCTCCCAGCAATTCCATCCTAGGAGAAAACAAATACAACCAAGGCTTTCTTTCTAGCCTAAGACCCCAACCTCGTGCAAAACTGACATCAGAAAAAATAATCGAATTCTAGCAACCATCAATGAGCTAAACAATGCAGTATGGAGGAAAAAAATGTATATCCCTGCAATCAAAAGGCAATAAGTCCGTTCAGGTCAACCACATGGATATCAAACATTGATAAAGATGTATAATTTTAACAGTAAATAAAAATATATATAACAAAAATGCAAATGAAATAAACCAGCAAAAGATGGAAATATTGAATATACCAAGGAGAACTACAAACTTGTTATCTAAAGGCTACAACTTAGTCAATCCAGTGTTCTTAAGTATCCCAACGACCCAAGCTTACCAATGTGGCCATTTTATAGTATAGACAATGAACACATCGCAGAACATGATACATGCCTGAATTAATCCTTCAAAGATACACGGGACATCAAGTTAGTCCTCTAAGATTTTGAACTTCAATTTGCATCCTCAATATTTAAAATGAACGTCAACTTAGTCTTCCAATATGTATTTGGACACAAATCTGGTCATTAAATTGATATTTGTTTTATATTATGGACCAAATTGATATATCAAATCTTTGTAGCACAAATTCAACATCCGTGATATCTTTTAGAGACAAATTTGAGCATTTACTGCACAAAATACCACATGATTAATGTCATCTGAAGTCAACCAGTTCAATCCCAAGCCTAACCCCAACAAACAATTGTTCCCTCCAGGAAAGGAAGCCAGAGATAACAGAGGAAAATCTTGTCTTAAAAATTTAACTACTTGTGAAAGTCATTCATCTACAAAAGTCAGTGCCCATTAGCCATAATTAATCGCGATATCAATCACCACCTCAGCATTTAAAATCCATTTGTCTTTGCCTTTGTCTTTTTTCCTCTCTCGTGTACTATTTCTGTCTGTGATTGGTATTCATTTTTTCGTATGTCTTCCTTCCAATGTTATGAAAGGGAGCAACGATTTCGAAATTTATTGGCAATGCCATTTAATCACCAAATTATACTGGGAAAAATTCTTCCACTCCCCACAAGCTTTTAATTTAGTGTTTTCCCTAAACTATATTACAAGATTCATTTCTCACACAATCTCACTAGAAAACCAACACAAACTCAAACATGATTATCCTTTTCCCAGCAATAATATGCCTAGCCTATCATAGCAACCTGATCAATCTATCTTAAGTTTCTTTTTTTTATTTCTGGCCGTGATCAATCCCATGAGTTGATTCTATCACACCACAGAAACATCTCTGGCAGTACTCAAGACGCATCAGATTTATGAAGCTATGAGTCAGGTAGCTAGCCTAATCTATTAGTCCTGGCTATTCAGAGCCAACCAATATCGATACCTATTGAGTTTGTTGTTAATTATGAAAGGCAGCTAAGGTTTGGCATCATCCAAATTTGTATAGATTGAAATGACTAAAATCTCCACCAAGACTTTTCTACCACAAGTATAATTACTCCAAAATAATCTCTCCCTAGTATTCTGGAAACACAAATCATGATTTCAACTTCGTAATTCTGGCTGTGAGTGAGTAAAGATTTTAGTCTTCAGAATAGACTTTTATAGTGACAATTGTATCCTAAAGATGGGATAGCGACAGAAACCAGCTATCTAGTCCACTGATCATTAAACTACAGTTTCATTTAAAAGGATAAACGTTAAGAACTTTCAAACAGTAAAGGAAGATCTTCTGTAATACAAGCATGTAAACAAAACTGTAGTGCATGTATAATCTTACTTACCTGTCTTAGAATGGGGGATGAAGAACCCTTCAAAATTATGAAGATAGTAGAAGCATTAACAATGCCCCTAAAGAATTCCAAACTCAAGAAGAAAACTTAAAGGTGCTCCAAGATGTCATGAAGTTTAGGAACCCGCCGACGAAACAATGGTTCAAGTCGAAATGATGGATCACGAAACAGCCACCCTTGAGCATCATACATCTCGTTCCACGCCTGCACTATCTCATCAATTTTGAATCCTGCAGTTATGTAAAGTGGTTTTTTAGTTGTCTATAATCATGAATTATTTGAGATTTAAAAGGAATCTGAGGAAAACATGAACCTTATTTCCTCTCATACCTTCAAGTGCTGTTGCATTAGAGCAATGATTCTTTACAATGACAGCAATGTCAGTTGCAGAAGCTCCAGCAAGCTCAAACTTTTCGACAGCAACCTCCAAACATTCCTCCCATGTTGGTAGGCCAAGCTTATATTCCACAACAGAACGTTCATACAATAAGGTACCCCACAAAAGATGAATCTGCAACTTCATCTTCGCCACCTTCTCCGAAGCCTCGTCAGAAGAAATATCCTTGAAAAGCCTATCCAAGCCCATTTTCTCTAACTGTGCCCTATATTTATCAGATTTACATAGTCCATTTAAACGCTGCTCTCCAATCTCCTCCCACATCATGATGCCTTTCTCCATGCTGTCCTCTGCCTTGTTATAGAGCTGCAGAACCTCGTCAGAAAGGCCAGCTCCTAAATCTATCTTGCTTGCTAATGCATAACTCCAGCAGAGCCTTGCTTGCTCGAACTGTTGGTGACCAAGAGCGAGATACCCTTCATAGAAATCTGGTTTGATTTTCAAGGCTTCCTCATACCTCGTTTCTGCTATCTTGTACTCCTTTTGCGCCCACTCATACGCAGCCTTAATATGCTCCAAAGAAGGTTCTCCTGACCCATCCTCTGCAAAGAAAGCCCGGTTCCTTGCCCTGGACATGTGAACACTGCCCCAATTAAGTAATGCCAGCGCCGACATCTCTTGAAATTTGTCTGCAGCAATTTCAAAGAGCTCTTGCGCACCATCTCTTGTTACAGCATCCTCCATTGCCTCTGCATATAGATTCATCGCATGCTCATGAATATCTAAATAAGAATCAGATTCAAACCCGACATGGTTCTTGAACAGCCTTGCAAACCGGACAATCCAGTCTTCCACAGCCGTCACCTTCTTATCTCCATCTTCATCTTCTCCCATAACACCATTTACAATACCATCACCTGTTTTCCCCGTCACTCCGTCATAACAAGGCTCTTGGTCTGAATTGACCTCCGCAATATAAAGTCGAATTGAGCCACTCTCATTACCAGCAGATTCAGCCAACCTCAGCTCATCAGTAGTAGTGATGGTAACCAAATCACCCTCTTCATCTCTATACTTCACAAGGACACCCTTCAATCCCGGAAACTGATCCCTAACTATATCCCTCACCAACCTCAAGCTACAATTCTCTGGCAACTGTGCCCACCTTATATCCTCTCCAAACACCAACTTCACCTTCCTCGTGACCCCCTTCTCTTCCTCCACAACCTTGTCCTTCTTGTCCTCAGTTCCCGTCTTCGCGATCACTTCCTTGTCCTTCAAGGCATCCACCACAACAGCTTTCTCTTCCTCCACAACCTCCTCATCCTCTTCCACAACCGCCTCCAAGGAACCCACACTCTCCTCAACAACAACCTTCTTATCCACCGCCTTCTCCTCCACCTTCTTCCCCTTCTTCCTCCTTGCTTTCTCTCTCGCAACTTTCGTCAAACACGTGGTGTGCCCCTCCTTGCCACCACCGAAATCACCCTCTCCCTCATCATCATCATCAAAACCAATCCCTCTCTCCTCCATCACTTTCCTCAATCCCTCAAAGAACTCCAACGCCGCGAGATTATTGGGCTCCAGGCCCAACACAACCCTAACGTCCCTCAGGGCCAAGTCCAACCGATTCAGCGCCTCGTAGCACTTTCCCCTCTTCAGCAGAGCCTTGGTGTACTTGGGCGAAACCTCGAGCGCGAGGTTGCACTGCTGGATGGCGCGCGGGTACTCGCCGAGGCCCAGGTGCGTGTAGCAGCTGGCCATGGCGGTGCGGAGGTGGGCCACGTCGATGTGGCTTCGGGGGAGGAGGTTGAGGGCTTTTTCGTACTTTAACATGGCGCCCTCGTGGTCCTTCTTGTGGAAGAGGCGGTTGCCTTCTTCCCTGAGCTCCTGGGACATGGTGATGAAGATGGCGGTGTCTTCGTCGAATGATTTGGGCTTGGTGGGGGGCTTTGAGTTGGGGTTCGTCCCGGCCCGCGAAGCTGCGGGCTGCTGCTGCTTTTTCTTACCAGAGGGCTTCCCCATCTGTGATGAGTTGAAAGTTACTCACTTGGGTGAATCAGAGTTGGAGAAAAAAGGGTAGAGAGAGCGCTGGTTTGAGAGATAGAGGAAGATGCGTGGCAAGAGGGCTTTCCCTACCCCCGCTTTTGTTTTCGGCTACTTGCAGCGGTACCCTTTTGGCCCAAGTCAACGCTGGCTCTGGCGCTGCCACTGCCACAAGGATCAACAGTTCCAATACCCCGCCAACGCGCTGTAAGCTGAGGTGAAATCTTAACCTTTAACTTTCTTATAACAATAGTCAATTAGAATTGTGACGGGCTGTTCAACATTATCACGGTTACTGATGATTCAATAGTTTTTTATTAGTCATTCATTATAGATCTTCACTGCTCTCAAATATTCAATAGCCTTTGAACATCATTTTAATCCTCTCTCTCTCTCTCTCTCTCTCTCTTTTTTTTTTTTTTTTTTTTTNCATGCAAGGTTATCAAACTCGAGAATTTTAAATAAACTCGTGGAGTCTCTGTAAACTTGAATCGTAAACTCGTACGAGTTTACTTATTATTAAAAAAATATTTTAAAAAACTATTATGCTACAAAAATATATTTAATAAAATTTGAAATTCATAAATACTTTTAACTCTATAACAAAGCACAAAATAAAGATGAAATATATGAGTTTTAAGTTCAATTCATACATAATACTCATTCTAAGTTCACAACATAACACGTCTAGTGCCCGACCCCATTGACCTTGATCCAGTTCCTGACCCAACAATTTCGGATATCCTAAAATGCAAAGTAGAAATATATCCATTAATGATCAATCCCATTCATCAAATACATATAATATATATTCAAAATCAAGAATTTAAAGGTCAGAAACGTGTTCAAGAATGTTACTATCTAAGCAAACTCCATTGATATTATCAAATAGAAAATGATCAAACACCATGTCAAATTGTCAACTGTCAAACAATCAAAGACAATGCAGAGGATTTATTACTAATGTGGGAAAAAAAAAACCTATGGAACATACACAACAAAATTGCTTCAGATCATTGAAACAAAAAACACCAACAAGATTCATCAAACACTAACAGAGAACTTCATATCAAATAAATCTCGTTCAAGTAAAATAGCAAATAATAATGACCTGACATTAAGAGTTTTAAATAATTGCACATAATCGTAAAAGTAAAGGTTGAGAAGTAGAATGATGAAAATCTTCTAAAACTATTGAAAAGAGAAGTAGGAAATCTGAAGAAGTTATCAAGATAATCAGGAAAAATGTAGAATAATGAGCCATTGTTGGTAGTCACAAAAGATGGACTAAAATAGAAACATAAGATCTAAGAAAATTTCCTAGATAAACAACAAAAATAATATGGAGAAAAAAAAAAAAGGCATGGTGCGATAACTTGTGGATGCAAAGTTAATTTGTTAACCATAAATGTAAAGGATGAATTCAGTGAAATGAATTTAGCTTCAAAGCACAAAGAACAACCTACAAATCTTATGGCTAAAACACTTGTGAGCTTCCTCTAGTTGCATAAATGAGAAGAATGCAACAACACACGCTGGCACACACACAAAGATTTCTCTATTCACAGAGTTAAAATTACAATATCAACCTCCATAGTTCCTCCACAAATCATCCATATCTGCATAATCTCAAAGACTCAAAGGGTCCTTGAGATCATAGAGAACAACAGAGAATCAAAGAATCACAGAGAACAACAACACCATTGAGATCATTACAAACCATATCTGTGATAATCTCAAAATATGTATATCTGTATAGTCTCAAAATCACAAAATCAAAATTCCTCCATAGTGAATTTCAACAGTGAACAACAAAGAATCTTAAAATCACAGATCATCCATATCTGCATAATCTCAAAAATTTTACCTCAAAATCAAGGAAATAGTGGCGAAGGAGCACGAGTGGGTGGTGACGATGAGAAGGAACGGAGCACAAGTGGGTAGTGGGCACTGTGAACTGTGAATGGAGAACGACGATGCAGCTGCTAAACAACAAAGACGCAAATCCCTAATCTTAGACACGCTTAAAACGACGTTGTTTTTGCAAGTCAAAATGATGTCATTTTGCTGATTTGTGCCTCGTATGTTGAACTCATGAACTCGAACATAAACTCGCGATTTTATGTGATTTTAACCGAGTTTACCCGAGTTCAGCCGAATTTACCCAAAAACGAGTTTACATGCGAGTTTGTTTGATTTTATTACCTAAGAACGGAAATTCGTACAATTTTACAAGTTAAAACACGATTTTAATAACCATGCTTGCATGTATCTTTTGTTTATCGATTCATTTTAGTAAAATAAGAAATAAAGAGAAGAGAAATATATTTGATTTTTTTTTGGGTACATATTGTATTTTGAATTTTAATCAAACATATAATCTTGAAATAAAAATAAAAACAGCACCAGCTGTTGTTTAAACTTCAATTTTGTAGCGGTGATGTTTTTCCACGTGCATGGATAAAATGGAGATTGCATATTAGAAAAAGCCTGTGGAGGGTGGGGTGGAAATGATTAGAATGTACACCTGTAAATTGAGCAATTATAAAATGTAGTTTGGCCCCACGACTGAGATATTCCTGGAAGCAACGATGTACTTCCCAATCATTCCAAAGGTTGTATTTTTTTTGGTAACACGTGCGTTGTCTTCCTTTTCTTTTTCTTTTCTTCGTCTCCACTCGTTTCTTCACCTCTGTTACTTGACTCTTGTGTAACAAAAAACATAATCAGACAGACAACACAGTTGTTTACTGTTGCTTGTCGATAGGCAATGCTTTAGTTGATGCACGACATACTAAAAATTGTGGATAACATTGATTCGATGATCACAAAAATCTTGTCTTATAAAAGAGAAATGTCTAACTCTCAGGGTCAGGGAGAATGCCAAGGCCTTAAAAGCTTTTTTTTTTTTTTTTTTTGGGTCTATCCTCCTCTATTAGTGAGGAAACAGAATTAAAAACTTGAGAAGAATTGTGTGCTTCTTGCCAGAGAATCCTTGTGAAGCAAACCCTGTTTCAAATGTGCAACAAAGTTCAGATTGTTGAGGAAGCTCAAGCAGGCGCAACCTTCATTTTTGGGGGAGCTGGGCCTGAGTGAACTGGGCTCATGGGGTTGGGCCCTTCATGTGTGTGTGAGCTGGACTCGTGTGACAACCATTGATCTTTAGGCCACCCATGTGGTCTGATACGAGTGAAAAACAAGAATGAGATAATCAAGATCCCACAGGACATCAAATCCAATTCAAGATGCAAGGACCACAATTTTTTGTAGGTTAAAGGTCTGTTTGTTTGTGTCTTTAAAGGAAGTAAAAAAGTGTACTTCTATTGATTTTTGTGTTGTTTGTGTTTCTAAAAAAATAAAAACAAAAAATAAGTATTTTTACTTGTTTTAAAATGCAGGTAAAAATCAAGATCTAGTAGAATAAAAAATAGTAAAAGAAAAAAGTACTCTCAGTACAAAAAAAAGTACTTTTAAGTATAAACAAACACACCCTAAGTCTAATTCAAGAAGTAGATACTAGATACAAATTTATTGTTTGGGTTGCAGCTTGCATTGCAGGGGTTCAACTACAAAGTATAGACAAACCTACTTTTGGGATGAGAGCATGGTAATATTTATTCGGGACAGAATCAATAGCCCAATAATGACCCAAAATATTTTATACAGGCCGAATGAAAAAAACATATAAACTAATTTTTAAAAGAAAAACACAAAAACTTTCATGTGATACATACCAATATCAATGGAGTGTTCTTCCTTGGTCTAAGTTAAGGAGTTTTTTTTTACTATATTGCCCATGTTAGTAAAATATATTACCAAAATACCACTATTTCAAACACATTATTAAAATGCACCTGTTTCGAACAGCACAGTAGGCGAGTCCGCGTGATAAGGCCATGTATGACTTGCCAATTCATTTGGCGAGTACAACCAAGATTTGCCAACTCGCTAGGCGAATTTGGCATGAAAACACCAACTAATCTGGCGACTACGCTTTGAATTCGCCAACGTGGAAGGCAATTAAGCATTGAATTCGCCAACTGATTTGATGAATTTGGGTTGAATTTGCCAATTGATTTTGCGATTTTGCATCCAATTTTCCCATCTATAGTTTTTGCATTAAATCATGCATTGAATTTACCTTGCAGTGATCATGATTTTTTACTAGTTTTGCTTTGACTTTGAAAAATGGTGATACTAGGTCTAATTTTAAAATTGATGCGGCTATAATTTTTTTACTAAGTTTACTTGTTTTGGATAATAACTAAAGAAGTTTTAAGATGCTCGATGCAGGGTAACGGGGCTTGCGTTTTAAATCCCCAATTTTAAGATTTGAACAATTACAAGAATAATTATTAAATTAGAACATTTTGTTCTTGATAATTTGTGGAAGAAATTCAATTAATATGCCATTTATGATCACTGGAAGCAATCAATTTCACATGCCAAATGTTAGGACTAGATGTTAAGTCATTGCATGTAGTTTATGGTTGTCATGTCTGTGATATAACATTTAGGTTTCAAACAAGAACAAGAGTTGCACATTTATATAAAGTCACATATAATAAAAACACGTAAGTTAAAAGTAAGTTACGTAAATTTAAAATAACAAAATTAAAGATAACAAAGTCATTAGTAAAAAAAAACAAATTAAATTAAAGCCAACAAAGTCACTCATGTTAAGGATCAAACTATGACAGTCTAGGATGAGGGTCAGATGATGTGTCAGCCTGTGATGGATAAGTATATGGGGGCGGGTAAGGAAACAATGATTGTGGGTAAGAATGTGGTGGTGGTGGTGGTAATGGGTAAGGGTATGATTGTGGTGGGTAAGGGTATGGAGGATATGAATATCCATAATGATATGGTGGTGGATAGTAATTTGGTGGTGGAGGATAAGGAGTAATTGATGGGTGAGACGGTGGGATAGCAACATCAATATTAATTGTGGTAGTGGCTTCATGCTGAGTAGTTTGGTGGCTTGAAGACTCATATGTGTCAGTATTACGAACTCGTCTTCGTCCAACCTTCAATAAGAAAGTCGAGTATCACTGAAACATCCTACAGTGTGACCGTGTACTCTCCATATGGTAGATGGAAAACGTGGGTCTCAGGACGCCACCTCTCTACTAAGGCACTGACCAATGCCCTATCGTATTGGAATGCTGGCATGACGTGCGCAACATCCCAAAATCTGGCAACCAGCAGTCCCTGCTCCATCAGTGGATATGGCTCATGAAAACTATTGTATCGTCTAGTCTCCAACATACGAGCCTAAAAAAATACATAAAAAATAGTATTCAAAATAATTACACAAAAGTGACTCGAAATAATTCATAAAACGTGCTGCATTCAAGTTCCTAAAAACTCTATAGGTCAACAATTATAGTTTCTTTTACACTGAAATCAATAAATTAATCAACAACTATAGCATTCAAGTTCCCAAAAACTCTATAGATCTAACATTGAAGCTCAATAAAATGCTCAATCTTAGCAATCTACCCAAAAAATTTACATATATTTTATCAATCTAGAATAACTCTAGATCTAACTAACATTCAAGTTCAATAAAATACTCATTTGAACTAACATTCATGTTCAATAACAACATTTGTCTATTTATCTAACTAACATAATGCTAACATTCATAGATCTAACTATTTATCAAGTTCAACAAATCTAACTAACACTCAGGTTCAATAACAACATTTTATCAATCTAACAAACAATTTATATATTTATCTATAAATTTACACTACCATTTTTTACCTACACTAACCTAACTTTTGTCTACAACACTAGCATAAATAGAAACACAAAAACGCTGTGGTAAAGATATCTAGGTACCTGGAAATTTACTCAAGGTTGATGTGGTCGACCTCGTTCAAACGCAATAAATTTGCACTTTCCATTGCACTACGAACCAAAATATCAACCGCACAACATTTTTAGAGGGAGAAAGTGATTTTTGAGAGAGAGAGAGAGAGTTAGAATTGTGAAGAAGTCATTTAAACTGACTCATTTACATAGAACTCCCAAAAGTGTCGATTCAAATAAATTCCTAAAGAAGTTGATTTGAATCAACTCCTATTTAATAAAAAAAAATTTAAAAATATTACAAAAGTCAATTTGAATCGATTCCGGCTTAAAAAAAATAAAAAAGCAAAACATAAGTTAATTTAAATTGATTCTCTTTATAGGAAAAATGGTTTATTTTAAAAATAATTTTTAGATTGATTTATTTGAGTAATAGAGTTATTTTGTTATTTTATTTTGAGAATTTTACTGAAGCCCAAGCTCACCAATACGACTAGATGGAGGAATCTATTGAAAGGGGCAAAAGCCAAAGGGGACATGATGGATTGAACTTACCATACCAGTGGACAAATAGTTGTGGGCATGGATGCCAATTGCCGCCGGCAAGCACATTCTGTTGCTTTTGTATTTTGTCTTGTTAATTACTTGGCCCACTCTTTCACATGTCAAATATTCCAATCTTCTAATTCACTCTATGTTCTTCCAAAAATGCACTTGCTTCGACGTTGTGGATAATTTTGATGTCTTCTGCCCTTCCATGCAACAACGGTATGGTCATCTGAATTCTCAGCCGATCACATTCTTCCAGTTCCTAAATGCACGAATATTGTTAAAAGTTATAAAGCGAAACTTGTATATAAACTTTTATTGTTTAAATTATAAATAGTAAAAAATCATTAGACTGAGTCAAGTCAACTCAATGTTGTTAGACATCTTTTAAGTCATGTTGTTATTGCACTTTGAACAACTTTTTAGATTTATTTTATTTTATTTTGGGTCGAAAGCTTTTAAGTTTTATATCCGAATTAGTATTTGTTTCCGTGAACAACAATTAATGGGCAAACCATGTCCACCTCAGGGGGAATCAAGAAGCAAAAACAAGCCCAATATAGGTAATAGTCCAAGACCCAGAAAAGGTGAGGCTATAGTTCTATTATTTTGTCATACTGTACATTATTGATCTTGATTTATTTTATACGAATATGTGGTAAACTTGTATACACGGGTACTTCTCTTGAATATGCATATTCCACGTGAAAAGACCAACGTGAGTTGGTATAAGTAGTAAGTGGTTAGGTATTACTTAAGCAGATTTTGGATTCGAGACGTTGTATACGCAATTATATTTATTGGAAGATTCACCCACCACAGTTAAGTATGTTTGAAATCAGGCGGGCAACCAAAAAGGATATTTGATGTGAACTACACGTAAATTATGCATAATGAATGAGAGCACGCTCCACCCACCATGCTAAACGGAACATTTTGCTCCTAAATTTTGTAGTTTAATATCTTAATAATATATGACTAGATGTTTAACATTCCTACTTTATCGGACCAAATATTAAGACAGAATAAACATCTTAGAGATTGTGCATTTTTATATTAGTTTAATATTTGGTGCTAGAAGTTGGCATAGATTTGATCCTCCCCGTGGGAATGAAAAAACATTTTCTAACTAATAGTTTACCATTTTGTGTGAGTTCAGTTACTAATAGGGTATTGTCACTACTATCAATAGGGGTGTACACGGGTCGAGTCGAATCATTTTCTCATTTTTTTTCATTGGGCACTTGCCAAACCCACCATCCGCATTAGACAGGTTGGGTTAGGCAAGTCGACGGGTGACCTGTCATGCTTTTTTAATTCATTTTTTATTTAACTTATTTTTTTATAATAAAAATATATTTTTTAATTTAAAAATATATACTATCTTTTAATGCATAAAATGGTCTTAGATCCAAAAAGAAAATAAATCTAATAAAAAAAGAAAATATATTTTCTTTTGTTTTTAATATATATAAAATAAAAAAATTAAATAAAAAGGCAGGTCAACAAGTCGGGTCTCATAATTTAGGACCAACACCCGACCCTACACAAGTGACGAGTTAGGTGGGTTGGCAGGTCATCCCAACCCGTTGCACACCCCTAGTTGCCGGCAGTGGACACCCTGAGTACATCAAAAAAAATATTGAGTGCTAAAAAATAGGGAAAATTTAAATTATAGGATTCAATTATCTTTAAAACAAAGAAAATTGGGCATCTCTTCCTTTAATCAAATGTTAAGGATTTAATCCTCGTTTTAGGTATAAAGTAACTTTAAAATTTGTAACTAATGTTTACTCCCTTAAACGGGCTTGCATTACTCGAAAAAATTAGTCTTTGACGGTGAATAACTTTGGAGACAAAATTTGAGAAGATTTAAATAAATTTAAGGTTGATTGTATTTATCTCTCAAAATGATTTACACTTTCAAGCTTTGACACAAAATTGTAGTTAACGGTCTATGGAAACAATTTGACTTAAATAAATGTTTTCGATCCTCGACAAATATTTTGAGATTTTATTTAGGTTTCTAATTTTTTTTTTGTCCAAACACATATGAAAGAATTACTTGATTTTAGTGTTTGCTAATAGTAGGAACATCAGGGTAAAGCTTGAACCATGAATATGCCCTACAAAGAATGAGAGTACGCTCCACCGACCATGCGAAACGAAAAATTTTGCTCCTAAATTTTGTAGTTTAATACTTGGATAATATACGTCTAGATGTTTAATGTTCTTTATCAGACCAAATATTAAGACAGAATAAGCATCTCAAAGATTGTGCATTTTTATATTATTTTAATATTTGATGCTAGAAGTTGGCGTGGATTTGATCCGCCTAGTGGGAATGAAAAAACATTTCCTATCCAGCTAGTTGTTCTGGAAGAAGCCCTTGTAGGCATTCAACCTTTCCTTTAGAATGACTAAATGTGGGGTTCTCTTTGAGAGATTGTAATTTTTTGTCATTTCTTTTTCGTTGAATGAAAAAAGAATTGTTACTAATACATAAAGATGCGATGAAACATACGAAGAGACCTTTGTGTTATATTTATATTTGATCCACTAATAATTAATTATTTAAAAGTGAAAATAATACAAGACTCTAAATAGTAGGGCTGTCAAAATGAGTCTGCTCCACAAGCCTAGCCCAGTTATCTGATTAAATGGATGGATCAAACATATAAAATCCAGCCAGTGAATAGCAAAAGCCCGTTTAGATCCGACCCATTTAACCCGTAGGGCAAATTGACCCGTTTAGTATTGACATAGACAAAACCCGTGAACTAACCCATTTATTCACATAAATAGACGGACCAAACATATAAAAATCGGCCCGCTAATAGTAAAACTCCATTAAGGCCCGACCTGTTTGGACACGTGGGTTAGCCGAGCTAGGCCTAAATGGGCCGGACTGACCCGTTTGACAACCCTACTAAATAGTAGTGTGTTGTCCCTTATTTTCTCAAGTTTAAGGAGAAAAGAAATTATAAAAAATATAAAAAACATGTTTAAGAAAAAAAAAGTTGATTTCATAAAATTTTATCTTTCTGCTTTTATTTTTATTTATTTTATATAACTTTATTATTTATCTATTATATTTTTTCTTAAGGAAAAGAGAAGACATATCTTCTATGATGAAGTAAAAACATGGGATATAACAATTTCATTATCTTTTATCAAGAAAGAATATTAATTAATATCCTAAACACTCGTACACATAACACAAATATATACTAAATATATACGCAATATAAGTAGCATTCATTCCAAATGTTACGGGGTGCATGGCCCATGGTCCCCCCTAATCCACCTCTGATACTACTAAAGTTATATGGATTTAAATAACTATTGCTAAATGTTAAATTCTCACGTTATTTAAGGTAAAATTTAGATAGTCTTTATGATATTTATCTCCATCTCTTCAGTTTGAGTTTAATCATTTAATTTTAAAATGTTTCAAAATTTATTTTAAGATTGTAAATGAGACTACTCGCAAATGTCTTATAAACTCCATGTTTCACATGTCCAATTTTAGACATAAAAGAGTGTTATAATCTTATATTGTTTAGAGATAAAATTTAAATAATTTTTATAATTCTTAAATTAACTTTTACGGTTAAATTAAGTATTTTTTTTTCTGTTAAGATGTGAGCTTTAGAAAGAGATAATAACTTAATATCAAAATTATTATTACTAAAAAGTAAAAAATTTAATCCTTAAGAATCCCATTTCAAAACCTGACACCAAATACCATTCAGTTAACCCACGTAATTGATGTAATTAAATATAGAGAAGCTTCGAGACTTTTTGCATGACTTAAAACGCCGTTGATGGCCTTCTCTAATTGACAGAATTCCTTGAAGAAAAAAAACGCATTGTTGAGTTTACACGTGTTTGAAGCGAATTAAGTTGTTCAACGACTTCAGCGCCGTGTATTGCAAATTTTTTTACCAATCGCTAAGTGGTAGCGTAACGCTTCATAAATTTGTACTACATAAATCCTAATTAAATTAAATAGGCACTTGGAGTTTTTAGAACGGAACTCACAAAAATCCAAAGAACCCCATAGACGTTCCTGATCTCCCAGGATTAATAATTATGGCCACCCATATCCATATCCATATTATCCGCCACCAGCTCCACCCAAAATGTAGTTGAAACAAAAAGCCACAATTGTTTGGGTTTATGTGATGTACCAGTCGGAAAAAGCAGATAAAAACTTGGTTCAAAAACGGTTACTTAGTGGCCCACAAGTCTGGTTAAATGTAAGCATCTGACATATCATATCGAGCCCACCAACGCTAAGATTAAAAATGGCTCACATATAGTGAGTGATGAATGATGATGACACAGGTATGGAATCAGGTTTCTCGTAGCTATAGCTGGCAGCTGGGTGGACGTGAACTCGTGATCCAACATGCGTTGGGTGCAAGCAACACCTATTATTATGAGTGTTGTCAATAGGATCTCTCCTTTTCAAAAGCATTGAATGAATCCAACTTCTCACAATTCACCCGCCATTGAAATCACATAAAATTTTCTCTTCAAATGCTGTGCACCCATAGAGTACAGACAGCGGATATGCTAAAATGAAAGAAATCAATAATTTATTCGAATTGTGAAATTAATAAATCAATTGGTTGCACCAATAAGATAGCTGTAAAATATTGAACCTAAAACTGATAATCACGATCTTTTCAATTATGAAGTGTATTATTGTTCTGAAGGTATTATTAATGAGCCATAAAAGCACATGGCCAGCTAGCTCGCAATGTCCCAAGAACAGGTTTTCATAGTCTTTAGCATATCCTCGCAAATTTTAATTTAGCAAGTTTCCAACTTTTAATTTTCTTTCTTCTATTATTGGGTGATTTATTCTTCGAATGTGAATATTGAACTTAATTATTTTTCCCTTTATGTCCTCTATAAAATCTTCAAAGTTCAAACTCAGATTCCTTCCTTCCTTTTCAGTCCTCTGGAAATCTTCAAACTTGCCTTCCACATTTCCTTTCCAAATTTTCAATTTAACAATTTTACCAACATTTTCTTTCCTTCCATTATAGGGCCAATTTAAGATTTTTTTTTTCTTTTTCTTCTTTTGAGGGGAGATTTTTTTTTCTTTGATCAACTGTATCCAGTTGTGAATGTGAAATTAATTTTTCTTAAACTCGCTGTCCCAAATTTTTATTTTTTTGTGTCCTCTATTTTGTCTTCAAACAGAAAAGTCCTTCCTGCATACGAAAATGTCAAATAACACCCTCCTGCTTTAATAATTAAAAGTAATAATAAAATAAAATAATGTCAACTTCAAAATTAAGAATTCGAAAGGAATTGGTCTCCCACCACCAGCTGCCCAACAGCCCAAGTCCAACCAACCTACAATTAAACAAATTAAAAAACAAAATAATATATGAGTACATAAAAAAGATAAAATAAATAAAAATACAATAAAATAATAGTACCTGGCACCAAACGCAAAGCAACTGAACGTACGTAACGGTGACCTCACGGCGGCACGGTTAACGGAACGATCCACAACGACGGAACCACCAACACAGAAACGAGGCCAACGACGGGAAGCATAACGGAATGGCAACAACGCTGCGAGGAGATCAGTGACGACGGGTCACGCAATTCATCAACGGAGTTCACAAATACCAAATCAACCGTTCTTAGTGTTTTCAATTTTAATTTCAATTTGATTTAGGTTAGGATGAAAATTATATACCAAATTAATGAATGGATTCAAATTTGATTATGTGTGTTCTGGAGATTCGATTTTGCAGCTAAGCGAAAAAGAAAATTGTCCAAAACTCTTGCTTCCATAGCAAAATGTTATGTACAAAAAAGCAATTCCCCTGTGTCCCAGTCTCATAGATCTACGCCGGAAATTACCCACGCTTCCCGGTGACTATCATCACGCTCCTGACGACGGAAATCAAAAAACTCGCCGGAGATGGCTATCTTCGTGCTACTGCTCCTCCGGCCTCCGGTTTCCGGCTGCGGCGGCAGATGGCGTCGGAAAACCGCTGTAATTCAACGAAACCTGTAAAAGAAATATAGAAAATCAAAGATCGTCCGCCTTCGACATGACGGAGAGCCGGCTCGGCCTCGGTTCGAATCCCGCTCTCCTTCTCTGCTGGTGCGACGATGGACGAATCAGCGCCGTTAGGGCGCGTTTCACCCACTCGCCCTCCACTCCTCCGATCCTAACCAGTGAGTTCTTCATCGCTGATCTACGCATGTTGAGCCGGTTCGACGGGTACGAATCGGCGTGGTGGCTTCCTCCGCCGTTCGCGGCGGCGCTCTTGTGGAGGCTGCATCGGAACGAGCCAGGATGATTCGTCGGAGAGCACATACACGTCTTCTTCTGGATCGAGATCGGACGGTTGTTCTTCGTCGTGATGACCTGTTTCGAGATGGACCGGTTCGGCGAGATAGACCGGGGATCGATGGAGAACCGAACGCCCGAGGAGAGCGAACCGGTACCGAAGAGGTTGACACGTGTCGGGGAGGCAGAACGGTGATGTGAGTGGTGGTGAAACGTGGACGATGGAGATGAAAAGCTAGAGCTCGTGGACGAAGCAAAAGCCGAAGAAGGCGAATTAAACTGGGTTTTGGATGTGGTGTATGAACAGAACCTACTAGAAGGTGAAGTTGACCGAAGGACCGGTCCACTCGATTTTGTTCGTGAAGATGTGTGAGCCATTTTTTTTTTTGTTGGTGCGAAAGAGAGAGTTAGAACGCAGTTGAAAATTATAAGACGAGATCGAGGAGGGAAGAAGAGAGGAGGGTTTTCTGTTTTTGTGTTTCTTTAAGATCCCCTTTGGGGAGTTGGTTTGGCAAACCTAGCGAGTCTCGGAGGCTGGTTAAATAGATGGGTTAGGGGGAGAGGGGTGGAGGGGTTCTTGACCTAGTGTGGGTTGGGTTAGTTAACCTAACCATAGTTAAATGTTGGTTAGGGTTAGGATTCTGATCCAACGGTTGATGATGCGATGTGGAGACTCTACTGAAGAGCGATGATGAGAAAGGTTGTGCCGTTTGGCTAACAGCTTTCCTGGGAAACCGTAAAGGCTGCCACGTATGTGATTCTTTGGGGAAACGGTCGAATGGGAATGTACGAGATTGCCCACTTCCTTTTGTCGGTAATGAGCAGTACCCAATGCCCCTCCTCCCATTCAAGCCCATTATTTGAACCTCACGACTTTTTTCTTTCTTTTCTTTTCTTTTGCCCCTGCTGCCCCAGTCATTATCTAAAATGACAATCGTGTCCCTATCATGTAATAAATACGTCGTGACCTTCCTCGCCGCGCCGGTAGCTTCATCATGAAGGTATACTTCTTCCTTGCTCCCCGTATTAATGTTTTTTCCTAATTATTATGTAATAAAATAAATTTTTCACGGTTCTTCTTTTTTAAAGTTTTTGTAAAGGTAATGATATCTCTTTTAATTTGAATGATTGTAATTTAATTATAAATTTTAAATAATAAATAATTTAGTTAATTGAATATTTGATAAATTTTAAATGTTATAGTATTAATTTTTCTAAAATTTATGAGATATTAGAGTGAATCCCTTTTCACATTGGCTTTTTTTTCTAATACGGTTCTATTTTTAATACTAATAATCCGTCTGATTTTGTACCATACTTTTTTTTCATTGGTTTCTATTCAATAAGGCAATGCTAGGGTAATTGAGCACCGATTACAACACAAAAAGTAACCGAGAAACAATATGCTTAGCTAGTATTCATTATATCCCATTAAAAACTCCTTGAAGAAAATCTAACTCAGGGCAAAACCCCATATTTTTTTTAGGAAAAAAGAATAACTCGCCCGCACTAATTAAGGCCCGCACCAATTAAGGCACACACTAATAATCAAATCTCTGAAAATACAATTCACCAATCATAAAAAAAAAAAGGCAAATATTAAATTACATCATTCTTATTTTAGGTCTACTTAAATGGATACAATAAATTTATCAATCATGTTACGTGTACAACTCCTAATACATCCACTGTACCGCCAATCGTGAAATAAATAAAACTGACTCCACTACACAACCAATTCCTACACTACAACATCCACTCTCCTACAATGACACGTGTATGCATGCACCATTAAAAACAAAATTATTCGCGCCTCTTTGTTGTAAAACGAAAACACTTGAGGCTTCTTATTCACTCCTGGATTTTGTTACATACATGTGTTTGGGATGCCATCACCATCCAATAAAGGATCCAAAACATAAAAAATGAGTAGTGCACAAACATTTCTCACATTTTTGCACTAACATATAAAACATACGTGCACAACCATGTGAACCAATTAACAATAAATACTAAAAGAACAAAACAGATTAATTAGTAGTGCATAAACATTTGTCACACAATTGCACAAACATATATAACATAGGTGCACCAACAAATGAAACAATTGACACTAAATACTAAATGACCAAAAATATGAAAATGAGTAGTGCACAAACATTTCTCACATTTTTGCACAAACATACATATACTGCATACATGCACAAACATATGAACCAGTTAACACTAAATACTTGAAGAATGTAACATATCAATTAGTAGTGCACAAACATTTATCACACTATTGCACAAACATATACAACATAGGTGCACAAACATGTGAAACAATTGATACTAAATACTAAATGACCAAAAATAAGGGAATAAGTAGTGCACAAACATTTCCCCTACTGTTGAACAAAATATACAACATACGTGTACAAACATATGAACCAATTAACACTAAATACTAAAAGAACATAACAAATTAATTAGTAGTACACAAACATCTGCCACACAACTGACAAACATATACAACATACGTGCACAAACATATGAACCAACTGACGCAACATACTAAAAGACCAAAAATAGGGGAATGAGTAATGCACAAACATTTCTCACAGTGTTGCACAAACATATACAACATACATGCACAAATATATGAAATAATTAATCATAATGCATAAATTATTATGTAACAAAACAAAAGGGAAGATGCATGATGGAAAACTTATACTACATAATGCACAAACATGACAATTATAAGTGCACAAACATATCACGAACAATTTGATCGAGGAGTTAAACCTCGTTGGCCCATCGATTTGATCTGCATAATCCATTAATGAAATTGGACCTCGAATCAATTGATCACCAGACTCGTTTGTTTCCTCTAAATTATGCTCTGATTCAATTGAAAAATTAGGATCTAGCATTTGGTGATCAATAGCAAAATCCATCAAACGACTAATTATGAATGATGATGATGATTATTCAGGAACTTACTAACAATAATGAAGATGACAGAGGAGCAATGCTTGGTAAAGATGAACAAGGGTTGCATGAGCTGAGGGTTTGACAACTGCGTGGGAGTAAGTGAAATTCATGTGGGATTGAGTGTGAGGTCGCGTGGAGATCACGCTTATTTGCTATAGGTATCTTATATGAAAATCAATAACGGTCGTATATTATACCCGGTAGACAATATTGGTGGTTGTTCATTGGTTGTACACCAATCATTTTTTCTAAATTTATTTATACTAGTCAAAGGGACAATTTCATAAACCATTAGGATTGGTCTAGTGGTGAGGAAATTGGGTAGTATGCATAAGGTCCTATATTCAAATATCTTTGCAAGCAATCTAATTTCAAAAGTGCCAAAAACAAAAACTAAGAATGGACAATTTCATTGTATTTTGTGTTATTTTTTTTTAAATATTGATATATAAAAAAAATAAAGATAAAGAATGGGTTTAACTGAATTAAACTAAACCCAAGTTTGAGTTGAGTTTTTAATCGAATGTACAACTCAACAATGACTCAACTAATGCATCTTGTCAACATGACATTTAAACAACATACAAAAAAATTACCCATTACATATAGTAAATTCATAAAATTGAGAGGTAAAAGATAAATTTAAGATATATTTTACCATATATATCAATACAAAAATATTATAGTATTATGTAAAGGGTAGAGTATTAACTAAGTACAAAAATCTTAAAGAATAATTTGTATTCGTTGATAGTGTAAAAGAATTTTACAATATTACATAAGTAAAAATGGTGGAGTGTTTACTCTAATGTAAAGTTTTAGTAAATATAAATTAACCTCAAATTTTTATAATTCATTATTAACTTTTTAAAAAAATATATATATAACTTTAAATAAATATGCGATCGATTGGACCAATTTGAAATATGACTTTAAATTCAATTAAAAGAAAATGGTTTAAATCAAATTCTACAACCTAAATCTAGCTTGCTAAACTACATAACATAACGAGTTATCGGGCTAAATTGAGTTAACTTCATACACTTCATTAACCAAACACTTTGTTTTACTTGCTCATATTTATAGTTTTATGCCTGCCGATTGATTAAATAAAAAAATTTGAATTGAGTTAAACACCTTATCAAAATTATAAACAACCACTAGATTGATGACCATAAATCATATTTAATAAATTAAAATTATAATCATACCTAATTTTTTTATTTTTTTTTATTTGATCCATGACCATAAACTATATTGATTTTTTTTTTGTCAGATGGTTGACGAACGCTTAAATTCAATAGGCAAGCAAAGAACCCCTCACCGTGACTTAAACATTACACGACTCATGTCAATCTTATCTCATTAAAATCGCTCTCATAAAAAATTCTATGAGATAAAACTCATAAAAGGAAAAAGAATACAAGACCAAACATAGTTTAAGGAATCAAACTATATTAAATACCAATATGATTTTGACAAGGAAACATATATTTTTGTTTCTAATGTATTCAATGTTGTTATGAACTAATGCAACACTAATGCAACGCATGTATGGGCTCAAACGTGACACACTCATTATGATGTTGTAGTAATTAAGGAATCAGTAAGGATCACTTCATGGCATGGGGTGGACATAGGCATCTCAGTGGATGTAAGCATGTAATTTGTTGAAACACCTTAAATTCTAATGAGTATTTACACGTTGTTATGTTAATATCTTTGACTGTTTTTTTTCGTGTTTACATTTAATTTATTGGATTTGTATGGGAAGTGTTGGCCAGTTCCATCAGTGGCAGATTTAGAAAATTTAGGTCATGGGGGCAAAATTGCATAAGATAACATTTTTTTACATAATTTGTTTCAAAAAGTATCAATTATTAAAACATAGTATTTATATAGTGTAATGAGTGTATTAAAAAATAAAAAAAAATCACTTATTTTTGTTAATAATCTTTTTATTTTCATGTGGGACAAGGTCGAACTAGTGGGGGCAAAATTAGTCATTTAATTGGGGCAAAACTCTTTATATACTCAAAATTTAGTAGAAAAGTTACAAATGTTAGTAGGGGCACTTGCCTATTTAGAAGCAGGTCGGGCTTATTCAAGCTATAACCTAGCTCAATTCACTCATTTTCACCCCTATCTCTAATAATCAACGTATATCAGTAAAATACTGACTTAGGCGTCAAAGTGATTTTTGTAGGTACCTTATCTGCCGGATCAAGAATATCACCACAAGTACCATTGTGCTCATCCGTCTTAGAAGTTCTTGGTGAAAGCAACAATTAATTTAAGACAGATGGAGTACCAATTATATATATATATATATATATATATATATTAGTGGTCAAAGAAGCAAATTCACTTCAGCACCAAAAAAGAAAGAATTAAATTTAAATATTCAAAAATATAGATAAATTTGGTAAATAATAATAAAGAGAAGAAAGCAATAGAGAAAGAAAAGAGAAAATAGAGAATTCTATTATTAAGTCTCATACATATGTGATACATAAAGCATCATGAGTTCGTTTATAGACCAATAAGGTGGAGTATACAAGGAAAGATAAGATAAGATACAAACTCTATCTAATCAAATCCTAACCGAATTAGGATAAGGACATCCACCAAATATTTTATAACATTTCTCCTTGGACGTCCATCAGGATGTGCCTCGTTAAAACCTTACTAAGCAAAAACTCATTGGGAAAAAATCTTAGTGAAGAAAAAAGAGTACAACATCCTCATAGTGCGAACTATCTCGTTGAAAATCTTATCAAGGAAAAACCCAATAGGATTAAAAAAAACCTTGAATTAGGAAAAAATAGTACAACATTTATCTCCCTCTTAGGAGAACTATTTAATGTCTCGAAATTGACATATTCTGATCTTGTGAACTAGTTTATCGAAAGATGAAGTAGAAATTGCCACTATAATAAACTCATACACGCAATACTGCAATTTCTATAACAACAACCACACAACTTCCATTCCCTTCGACTTTAGGGCATCAAGGAATGAGGAGTGCAATAGCCCAATAGACATCCATAACCTATGGTCACAATGGTACAAATAATAATTTGCTTCAATATTCTTCATGATACTTGAACATGTTGATTGACTTGTCCTTATCCAAAAACATTCACAACTCGCTTCATATATTCAATTATTTTTGTATGATTTGAAGTAATTGTCATAGTCTGCATTGTTGATCTCCATGATAGGTCATATTGCCACATATAAACAAATAATCTATTTGAGATCTACATTTTTACAGAACTGAAAATATTCTGCTTATACATAGCCAACAAACTGTGACATGAATTTATATAAATTAAATAATTACATATTAATGGTTTCATGGATATATAGAAGGATATAATATATTCCATTCCAATACTTTCTCATCAGAGAGAAACTATATACTTTGTTCACACAATTTCAAAAAAAATAAAAATACTCTATCAAGTTGAGCATTATTAGCAAGATATATGAGTGCCACCATAACACTAATACATAGTACTTCAAGACCATAATCTTACAATTATTGGGGTATTCAATGGATATTATTTATCCATATCAAATCCCTTAAAGATTTTATCTATGTAAGTTGATTTATGAATAAAAGTATCATTTATAAATATTTGATCTACAGGTTGATGAAACGTCTTATCTTTCCAAAAAAAAAAATTGATCTCATGATATCATTATAACCATGAAAACTTCTTTAGGAGTTCCATTGATATTCATGTCATCAACATGTATAGTAATTATGATGAATTCAAATATATATATATATATATATATATATATATATATATATATATTCCTGAACATAGAAACTTAAAGTATATCACATATAGATATATTATCAAATCACAATTTCATATTATCATGTGCTTTCTCACAAATTCTCATTTGTGTTTCACAAATTTTACACCTTCTGGGTGTTTGGATTATAGGTCCAAAAGACTTCACATTTTATAAGTGAGTGAAATTCAGTTTACAAGACTTCTATCCATTTTAGTCAATCAATTTTACGTCAATACTCTTCAACAGTTCTTNATGCACAATGCATGTTTAGCTCTACAATATAAATATGTTGTCAACAAGACTTTCTCATTGGTTCCATATTTTTTTGTAGAGACATAGTCTATCAAAATCTCATCATTTTCAATATCTTGACTTTTTTCAAGTTTCTGAACATCTTCTGACATTTCAATTAAGTCAATAGATTTATAGTGCAACCAGAGTCCTTAGTATGTCTCTATCCTCTTTACCCTGAAGAGTATCCCTTTTGGGATCATTTGCCTCCTCTGCAGAAATAACCTCCTTAAAATCATTTTTCCCTTTTCCTTTTTCGAAGCTTTATAATTTTGGAACTGACTTGTTTACCACACTTCTAGTGTGTGATTGATTGTTCAATATGAACATCAATTTGAATTTGGGTCTTTTAGCTAGTATATAGGATTCAATTATCCTTTTGTATTGATGAATGCATCTAGCAATTTATTAGTCGTTATATGCAAATATATAATCTTTTGAGCTTTAAGTTCATGCACATTGTCTTATTTGAAGATCTAAATAAATAAAGAATGACGCATCGTAATTTAATTCTCTTTCCAACTATTTGTTTCCTCCTCCTCGATGTTGGAAACATGGTCCCATTAAATTGACAATCTAAAATTGAGACTTATAGGCGTCTCCTCTTGTATTTCACAAGATACTTTATTATAGAGAAATAATCATATTCACCATGTATTCCCAATTTCTTTGGGGTCCTAATTTGGTGCGATAAGGTGAGCAACTAGGATGTATTGCAGGAGAGAATTGATGACAACTTGTTGACCATATGCACTTAAGTATTGCAACATGTAAAACAACATGCTCCACACAAAAATTGAGCGATTTGTTCTCATAAGTACCAATCTAAAAATCAATTGAAGGCATTTTATAAATGATTATGCTAACTTATCTTGTGTATGAACATGAGCAACCAGATGTTCAATACTCATATAGTTGGCTATAAAATAACCATTAAAAGCTTGAGGAGTAAATTCACTAGAATTATTGAGATGGATTAATTTGATTGGGTTGTAAAAATTGTGTTTTTTTCAAATAACTTGTGCAAGTATTCTCACAAACTTCAAGTTGTGATTTCAAAATAAGCACAAATGTGATCATCTTGTAAGGCCATAAAGCATTTAAAAGATTCAAATCATGGATATATTGGTCCACATATATCTCCCTGAGTTCCTTCTAGAAATTTAAAAGATTCAAATTCAATCATTGTTGGTGATAACCATATAATTTTGCCTTGAGAACACACATCAAAATAGAACTCATTAGATTGAAGAAGATTATGGTTCTTCAATGACTACTCATATGTTGAAGAATCTTTTGATTCTTTAATAAATACACAAGTGAGTTCTCAATTGGATGCTGCCTCTGTTTACTCATAAATACTCATATGTTTACTAAAAAATATATACTCATTTTACCTTCAGTGGGATTCGAACCCAATACCTCTGTCATTCGCAGCAATGCCTTATCCACTAGACTTGCATTACCTTTTACAACATTTTATGCAATCATATTTATTAATATAATTTTATTATTTAATTTTTTTAAAATAAACCATAATCTAAAGAGTCCCTAGGACTCTCCCACACTTACACTCTCATCTCATCTAAATAATGTGAGAGAGTATTGCTGCCATTTTTCTATTTATTTTTTGTTGGTCAAATGTCATATATTCTGTTTATGATCTTACTATCACATATTAAGCAAGAGAATTGGTGATATACATAACAAAGTTGAGCAAACTTTTTTGGGATATAGACTTTGGTTTCTTAATGATAAAATCAATGGATGAAAATTTGATTTTCCTCTCACATAAAGGATATTCACGTTTCTCAGACTTATCTTTTGATCTGTTTTTTCATGGGCATACCTCAGCAGCTTGCAACTTTAGAGTTTCAATTCTTTATTGAAAATGTCTTTTTGATTCATATTGAATTTATACACTCTTGCTTGTTATATAGTAAATGCTATATTTACTGTTAAACTCTCTCCCTTCTCTCAAGAAATACCTTTATATATATATATATATATTATTTTTTTACTTTAGAATATTATTATATTAAGAAATTAAGTTATTAACAAAAATAATACTTTGTTATGATTATTTTTGAAAAATTAAAAATTGCATATTTTATTTTATTTTAATATTTATTTTTTATTTTTTTATGATAAAAAAATACACAGGCAGATCTATGACTGATATATGACATTTTACCAACAAAAAACAAAAAGGAAAATGCCAGCAAAGCTCTCTCACATTATTCAGATGAAATGAGAGTGTGAGTGTGGGAGAGTCCTAGGGACTCTTTAGATTAATGTTTCTTTAAAAAGAAAAATTAAATAATAAAATTATATCAATAAATATGATTGCATAAAATGTTGTAAAAAGTAATGTTAGTCTAGTGGATAAGGCATTGCTCTGAATGGCAGAGGTCTTGGGTTCAAGTTTCACTACTCATAAAATGAGTTTATTTTTTTAGTAAGCAGGCTGACCTGACAGGCTCCAGGCCAACCCAGGCCTCCAAGTAGGCCAGGCTAGGCTAAGAACAGTTTTCCATCATATTTATTACTCATTAGGTAATAATGCATAATTTATAACAAATTTTGTTTCTTCATGAAACTGAGTAATAACTCTTCTGGAGTCTTTAATCATTGTAATAATTATATCTACAATAATTTGTTTATTCAGAAAACAAAATAGCAGTTTTTTAGAAGTCTACTATCATCCTTGTACTACTAATAATAGAAGAGAGTAAAAAATTAGAAGGATCGAATCGTTGCAACAATGCGGCGTGGATTAGTAGCTGCAGTGATCCCTGAGTGCTGCAACAGTTAGATGATTGTAGATTGGGGAGCAAGTCAGTTTTTCCCTATAAATAGAACATTCTCCTGAGTGTTTTTACTTGTTAATTCACTCTGAGAGCTCTGAAAGTTGTGTTTTGATAGTGAACTTTCTCTCAACTATAGTTTTATTTTATTTCTTTGTTCGTGGTGAAGTTGTGCTTCCATATAGGATGTCAACGTCATGCCGTTAGCATGTTCTGAGTCAGTCAATGGTGTCGTTCGAGTTTCTATCCAGCTTGCGAGAAACCACAGTCAATCTCCAGCAACTCTAAGTGAGTGGGTTGTTGCTCATTGTCTATTTTAGTCATTATTTTATGTTCATATATTTTAAGCATGAGTTAGTTTTAATATTTTCCACATTTTTATATAAAAATAAGGATTTGCTTTATGAAAAGATATTTTTTAGAAAATAAAGATTTATTTTATGAAAGCATTTATGAAATTATTTTATTGAAACCTTTTATGAAAATTAGATTTATCTTTATAAATATTTACAAAAATGTTTACGAAATGATTTGCAAAAGGATTTAGAAAATCAAGAAAATTATTTTAGAAAATCCATGAGACCATTGTTTTTAATGCATAAAGATCATGGTGCATGTGTATGTTCATGAATTTCGAATGTTATTAACACGTCCCAACTTTAGACGTGACCGCACGTAGGAATATTGACCCCACGGAAACTACTAACTCTTGGATTCTAACGTCGCTACATTGACCATAGACTCCATGCACTGCTAGTTTACTTGGTAACCTATAACTGGAGGGGGAGATTGAAGGGTGAGAGCTCTGGGAAAAGTCTCATCGAAAGGTCGTTCGCACGACAATATGGGACACTTCGAAAACATGACATGCAAATGTTATACATAATATAATAACAACATAAAACATTTCTATAATAATAACTAGTACATAAAGCATTTGAAAATACAATTTCGTTGGGGAGTTCTCTAGATAGACGTTCTGAGTATTATGGTTTAGCTATTTCTAAGAAAGTTCGTGCTTTACGGTCTTGCCCTGATCTACATGACATGATACATGATAAATGACACAGGGCATCATGGGTTGCCATGTCCAGGCTTTACCGTATTGCCCTAAATCTATATGAATCTTATTCTACTTTACGATCATATAAGGTATACCAGGGTCAACGTAGGTTGTTGCTGACTTCTAGTTTTATCCTAGGTATAACGAAAATAATTTAAATACATAACATGATCATAATAACATAATCCTTAATCTGATACTGATAGCATAACATGACTTAATATTATTATATGTTTTATCTTGAAAAAATATAGGTAGACTAAGATATCATGCTTAGGGAGGTTCCCAAGTAAGAGAGGTGCGTCACAATAGATAACTTAAATATCAAGTCTTCTAGTCAAAACCTTTCCTTAACATAAATCTTCTCCCACCAGAATCTTTCCTTAACCATAATCTTTTGTTAAAGGTTTAACCAAACAATATGAATATCTATATCACTTAATACTAATACTTATTTAATGCAATAAAACATGTGGTTCTAATAGTTTCATGATTTTCTAAAATAGTTTCGTAAATATCTACTTCATAAATAAGGAGTTTTTAAATAAATAATTATTAGAAAATAATTAATTAAATAACTTCATTAATAACTAATTAAATAAAAGAATTCTTAATAATAACTAACTTCATAAATAAAATAAAATAAAATAAATACTAAGTTCTACCTCCTAGGATTTCATAAAACATGCATAAATAAAATAATTTTAAAATAAATAAATAACTTTAAAAATAAATACGTGATCTAAAATAGATCGTAAAGAAAGTCACTAACTTCAAAATGGGTGACTGTTAAGGAGCATTAAGCTAGGAGCTCCTGACATTCTCTGTAGATACACTTCTTCTTCACGAATGAAAAACGAGAGAGAGGAAAGAAATAAAAATATTTAGAGTGAAAAGTCTCACAAAAGTGGGACCTCTTTCTTGAGTGAATCAACAAATTTAAACACTCACGAGAAGTTTCTATATATGGTGGGAGGAGGAGACCTCATTCTATTGCTTTAACTGATGTGAGACTCTAAAGCACACGTCTTGTGCGAGACACTACACGTTTCACGCACGTGTTCCCTCCCCCTTTTTGGGTCATCACACTCTCCCAAAGTTGTCACCCCTCTACCTCCCCTTCCCCCTCGTTAAGACGTAGAAGCAGTAGTGCATGAAGATTATGGTGAGTGGCAGTGATGTCAAGATTCTTAAGTCAACAGTCACTTTGACGTGAAATTATCCATATGATATGTTAGATTTATTTTCTTTTAAAGATTGAGTCAATATCTAGAGTACTCCAATTTTAAATAGACAAGATTTTCGGACTGATCACATATTTTATATGTACATTTGTATTTATTGTAAAGAGTTTATGTTTGTTCAAAAAAATTTATTAATTTTTAATTGAAATTAAAATACATATTTTTATGAAAAGTGTTCCTAAGAGATTTTCATAAAAAAAAACTAATCTCTTGCGTACCAATAACGTACTACCAAGTGCCCAAATTTGATAGGTATGTAATACATAGAGCCCAAGAATCTATTAAGTGAAGTATATTAACAAAGATAAGATAACAAGTATATTTAATCAAATCCTAACCGTCATAACAATAAACAGTTATAACCAAAATCCGAGGAGTTAACAGTGATAGCAAAATACTAAATACTGATAGATGACGAAGACCGTAGCATTCTTTTGAAGTTTCTTTAGGTTAGGAATACGTAAAGAGTCAGCAACACAAACAGCGTTGTTTGAATTTAAAGAGAACTAACTACCTTCGATCTAAATCTTAACTGGCGGCTTCAGCTAGAGACTAATTCAATTTGGTTGGTCTTGTGATTCAATGGTTCAATTATTGGAGTTGTAGTTCGTTGGAGTTTTCATTGAGACTCTGGGCATTTGGATGGGAAAGTAAATTATAACAGTAGTCAGATTTTAAAAAAACACAAATGGTTTAAATTTTCTTTTCACTGGTGGGTCTTAACTCTTAACAGGCACGAACAAGTGTTTGAATGCACAATGGAACAAGATTGATAAAGGGATGAGTGAATAGGCTGAGTAAAAACATATAAAATAAAACCAAAATAATGTGACAATATGCGTTTGATAGAGAAAAGTTCGAGCATCATAAAAAATTTGAACAATTTTTATTTATTTATCTATTTAATAGTAAAAAGGGAACCACTTATGAAAGTGGGCTATAGTGGATAATTTAAACTTCCAAATTTTTTTTGCCCTATATTAAGGTTCTAAATAAATATGCTTAAGGGCTAAGAAGCACCGAAACTCACGTGGACACGTGACATGACGCACGACACGATACATGATATGGCGATACACTAATTTAAAAATTTTATAGCACATTAATATGATATATATATATATATATAAAATTAAATATTTATAATAATATAATAATATTTTCATTGATATTAAACTACTAATTTTTAATACGTTTCAAACTTTTTTCAAAATATATAGAACATTTAATATATTTTCATGTGTTAATACTTACTAATTTTTCAAGGATCCATATTATTATAAATTACTTAGTATATAAAATTTTTTATTCAGATACGGCACAGAAATGACTCAAAAATCTTTCAAATATAACTTGACACACTTGGACGCGACTAATTATAAATTTTTCATTTGGACATTTTCAAACATGTACAACGCCGTATGTGAGACAAGTGTTTGTGTCAAGGACGCAACAATATGAAAATGTCCATGCTTCCTAGCTTAAGGATAAATAGTGAAAAACAAAATTAGACCAAAAAAAAAAAGAAGATAAATCCCCTTTTAGTGTATGTATGCATGCCTGTATAGATTTTTTTAAAAACAAAGAAATACAAAAAAAAACACCTTTTTCTTTTTGCCTAAGAAACAATTCAGGCGCGTGAATCTCAAACAAAATAGAAGAAAAAGTATCAGTTTATCTGTTCTTATTATTTTGAAAATTTTAATTAGATTTTATATTTTAAAAGTTCATAATCATATCCTTATAATAATATTTTTATACAACAGAGAAGTACATTTTCAACTTAATTAAATTATTCATAGAATTAACGAGATGAGAGTCAAAATCGAACTCTAACTAGTTTAACGAGATGAGTAACTACTAATTAGAGGACTCAACTATAATTTTAATAAAGCACGAGAATTATAAAGTTCATTTAGAATAATATTTTTTTAAAAAAAGTATAAACTTACGCTGTCAATTTTAAAAACTAGAATATGTCTTAATTGATTTTTATAACATTAATTAACTCAATGATAAAAGTATGAAAAAAATAAGAAAAATATATTGTGTAAAGAATAAATTAAAGAAAAATAATTATAAGTTAGTATAATTACTGACAAATATATAGTAACTTGAAGAATATAATAATGCATAAAGTAATTGCTGTGATTCTCGGTTAGATCTGCTACCTTTATTAAAAAAGAAAAAATGAAAACCGGGGGTTTCAGATTTCTGTGGGCCAAACCGAGAAACCTAACAAATGAAACTTCCTGTAATTGCAAATTTGCAATTGGAGTTAAGAGAGCGATCTTTCTCTTTCGCTTCTTAGTAAATTCACCATAAATTGTGTTACCTGTCTGTCCAACAAGGAATTGACTGTTTAGGAATTAGTATGATGAGTAAAATAATGCAATGCTTTTTTTCTTCAAATGAATAAAATAATGCAATGCTGTCTTAATATATTTAGGTTACTATTGCTTATTGAACCAGGCTGGCAGCATAGAAGTGTAAATATATTTTATTTTTGTAGGATTAATTATAACTATTACTTATAGAAATGTACTTTTTCAATTGAATTTATTTTTTCATGTAATATCAAGTGTAATATCTCTCTATTACTTGAGGATGCGAGACTTATACTTAACATAAATCACAAAGAAATTGATAGTAAAATGGTAAAATATCATACTTAACATTACATCATAATGAATTCGAAAAGATTTACTCCCCTTGTTTATAATTAAGGGTTTTTAAAACACAAAATGGACGGTGGAAAAAAGAGGTGAAAATGATGCATTTCTAGTAATATTTGTTTTATAAAAGAAAATCAGTAATGTTTTTTGGACAACAGTAATACGTGTCGTCATAGTGTCATTGTATAAGAATATAATGTGGGTCTTACAATAAATATAAAATTCAATTTGAAAATGTCTTATTTGTTAAGTCTTTATCTCTTTCACCAATTTGTAATGGTCGCAATAAAGATTTGTAACCTTATTCAATCAAGTTTGTAATGAAAAAGTACATATTTGTAACAATGTGTACAAGTAGAACAAAAGAAAGAGAGTGTGTTGTCAGTAGAGCAGAAGAGAAAGTGTCACGGCCCAAACATGGTCGTGACAGCACATAGGACTACTAGACTTATGGAAGCTCGCTGACTAATCTAATCTTCAATTTAATTCAATTTTAAACCATAGTAAATATAAATGATTAAGTCTGCATCATCATCATCATCTATCTACATGTAACATAATATTTGTTGCGAAAAATAATATGGTTAATCTTGCTTGCAAGTTTTTGGAGCAACATTACTAATAAAGATAAAATAATACTAAAGACATAGACTGCTAATAGCCCTACTATAAAGTGGATGCAACAACTTGAAAATCATTACCTGGATACAAGAGACTAGTTTCCTTACGAAATCCTATTAGGAGCATTTTTCGTAAAATACATGCTTTTTAACTTCAATTAAACACAACTAAAACTTTCTTTTCTGAGTAAACAAAAACTCTTACAATTGTTACTTTGAAAATATAGACATTATGATACATGTAAAATACGTGACACGGTCTGAAGATCCTATCTATATACAATTGAAGCACTCTAGATACTGACTCGGTTATAAAATAAAAATAATCTAACATGAACCTATGGATAGTTTCACTTCAAGATGACTGCTTACTCAAAAAATCGTGATGTCACTACGGTTGATCATGACCTCCATGAAACTTTGCTTCTACACCCTAACTTGAAACTAGGAGGGGAGGTTAAGGTGTGAAAACTCTGGGGAGAACCTCAATGAGCAAGTGATCACTTACAACACCCACATGATATTTCTAAACATGGACATACAAATGTTGTGATGACCCATCCCCTAAGTGCCCTTAGGAAGGGACTAGTTCCCTTATGAAAGCCTCTTATGAACGCAAGGGACTAGTTCCCTTATAAAAGCCTCTTATGAATGCTTTTCATAAAACATGTGTCTCAACTTCAATTAAAAACAAATAAAAACTTTTTTTTTTCTGAATAGACATAAACTCCTTACAACAGATACAAATGTACATGTAAAATACGCGACCAGACTGAAGATCATGCATGTATATAATTGGAGCACTGTAGACATTGACTTAATCTTTAAAATAAAATAAATCTAACGTATCCTATGGATAGCTTCACTTCAAGGTGTCTGCTGACTCAAGAATCTTGACATTGTTGTAATTGACCATAATCGCCATGCACTATTGCTTCTACATCATAACCTGTAACTGAAGGGGGAGGTTGAAGGATGAAAACTCTGGAGAGAGCCTCAATGAGTGGTGATCACCCACAACACCCACGAGACGTTTCAAAACATGGACATACATATGCAATACATAATAATACTATACATACCAAAAAATATATCATAATATAATAATAATAATAATAATAATAATAATAAACTTTCGTAAAAAACATTTAAAACAAATGGTAGTTAGGGAGGTATTTAGATTGACGGATTCCAAACATTACAGTTTAGCTGTTCATGATAATGTTTGGGCCTCACGGTCTTGACCTAATCTACATAATTACATAACATCGAGCCTCACGGATTGCCTATGTCCAGGCTTCACTCTCTTTCTCTAATTATTCTATATGTTTGAATCCTATTCTAAGTTACGATCGTAAAATGTATACTAGGGTCAATATAGATTGTCCCTAACTTATAATTCTATCCTAGATCTCACTCTCATGAAAACAACTTAAATATAATAGTATGATCATGATAACTATGAACTAATAACTGAAATAACTGATAATTAAGATAACTAAAATAATTAACATTTGAAACCCATGAACATACACATGCAACATGTTGATCTTTATGTAATAAAACAATGGTCCCATGACTTTTCTAAAATGGTTTTCATGATTTCTAAAATATTTTTCATAAACAATTTCGTAAACAATTACATAAACAATTACGTAATGTTCATAAATATAATTTTTATGAATAAAATGTTTTGCAAATCTTTTCACAAATCCTTATTTTTTATAAATGCTTAAAATATGCATGAACATAGAATAATGACTAAAATAAGCTCTGAGCAACAAACCACTCACTTGGAGCTGTTGAAGACTGACTGTTGTCCTTCGCGCGCTAGGTAGGAACTTGAATGACACCGTTGAATAACTCAGAATACTCTCATGACATGTCACTGACACCCTATGTGGAGGCACTACTTTCTGGCCTCAAGTCATCACAATCAATGTGGGACTAAAACTTCACACTAAACTCCTTTGCCTTTTTTTTCAAACTAAATCTAAAATAGATCACTAATAAATTTTAAAATCAAAATAATAAAAAATTAATTATTTCAAATTTCAAAATTATCCTATTAATTAGTGAAACATTATTTAATTTTTAAATCACCTTATTTAAAAGTTAAAAGCATCTTATCTTATTTCTTATTTCCTATTTAAATTTAAAACATGAAAACAAAATCTCATGTCATCTTAAATAAATAAAATAAAATAAAAAACCAGGTATTACAGTTGAGGTCCAAAAGTCAACTTATTTGACTACAATGACCCACTTTGGGTTACTTTAAGCACTTTGTCCTACAATTTAAGACAACATTTGTTTACTAAGATAAGACAGAAATACTAAGACACTGACAAAAGTCCTGTTTGTTTATTGAGACAAACACAAAAATTTGTGTTTCAGGACATTTTTTTTGTATTTTCTATACCTCTATTTTGTTGGGACACGAGGACACAACTTTTCAGATTAGGATAATGTGTTTTTTTAATTAAATTAGTGCAATAAGGGTATTTTACCATAAAGTGACATTTTTCAAAGTTTAAGACAAGGTTAGTTTCGATACAACGTTGGAGTACTCTATCAAGGCTATCTAAGCAAGAATCAAAAGAAGTACAAAAAACAGTAAAATCATCCATAAATACCTCCATGCAATCCTCCAGCAACTCAGAAAGATGCTCGCCATGCACCACTGGAATGTGGTGGGTGCATTGCAGAGCCCGAAGGGCATTCACAAATCAAGATATCATATGCTTATCACCTCAACTTAAATTGCTTATCATCTCAATGAGGGGGCCAACAAGTGATAAGCAATTTAATATTTTGATTAGTAATTAACAATTACTATAACAATTTATTAAGCATGGCATGAGTCATATGCATATACATATACATATACAATGATAACCAACATAATCACATTGCCACATATTGTTGTTGCATGTCAGGTATTACGATGTATATACACAACCTACCTATTGAGTTGAGGTATCACACAGATTGCCAATATCTGAAAGGTGTTTCAGATAGGCAACTAGTATTTCGATCTGGGTCTGTCCACCTCAATACGAGGAGTTGAGGAGAGACTAGCTCTCAACCTCTATCGAGGGAGGATTGGCTCCTAAACTCACTTCACCAAGACGGGCTCTTAGTGGCATGAACATCTCTGAGATTAAAGGTGTATCTGTACGAATTGCTCATATGATCTAGATACAAACACATACACTTCCAAACAGACAATCCAGTGAATGATATCATTTATCATGTTATGACTAAGTTATAGCTAACTGATTCTGATTCTGATTCTAATCATGTTACTAATATCATACATAGTTATCTTATTTGTTGAACTTATTACTTATCTTGATTATATTCACATCTCAGTCATGTGACCTAAGGTGTATCCTAATCTAACATACAAATAACTATCCCAATTACGACCAACGCATAGTTGAAAATGATCGCCACTCACCTAGAGTCATTGCTGAAAGATCATCGGCACCTAAACCTCCTAAAGGGATAGTGTTGGCACCTGAAAGATCATAGAAACAAGGGCTAATGACCCGTAATACCTAAAATAGGTTGTTGATTATTGGACATTAGCGCCATGGTGCCCTACCAGTGCCACTATGCTCTGGCGTCACTGTGATGTCATTGCGAGGGTCAGGTCTAGTGCAATAGATCTCAACCAGTGCCATTGCATTATTGCACTAGCATTGTTGTGCTCGTCCAGCTTAATTGAACTAGCAACCGTGAGCGTGGTTGTACTCCAGCAATGTTGTTGCACTGCTGTCACAATTTGTTGCCACCGAGGAACATCATGTACATCCCCAGTCTCTCCATGGTAACCCAAACTTATCGAAAATAATCTAAAACATTTGAAACTGATTAAAGGAAGGCTTCAAAGAGGCTAAATCTCTATTTGTGACTTTAACGGATTGAAACGACGATGTAATGACTTATAGAATCGAGGAATAATAGAGGGATTAACGAGGAAAGGTGATTCTTAGAGGTAAAGGAGACATGAGGATGAAGTATGGCAAAGATTTCTACTAAGGTTTAGCTTAATTAGGAGACAAAGGTTGCATGAATAAATGAGAGCTTAGGTTGCATGCTGATTTTAACTTGCGTCAAAGCGTAATTGCTCTACATGGGTACAATTGCGCTAGCCTCCGTGTAACCCAGCGCAATTACGCTCCGTAGGCGCAATTGTTTTGGTGGCAATACTCCAAAAGTCAACAAGTTTGACTTTTGGGGAAAAACTTGCTACTACAGGATGTTTGACTTAGCATTTATGAAGACCCAAGCTTTTAGAGGCACGTTATAGTGACACAGAGGTCACCATAAAACCCTTGCCACAACCCTTTTGAGCCAGAGAGGGCTCGTCTCTCCACTTATATATAGAGAGCTCCCCTTTAGCTCTACAACTTGCTCAGAGCTTCAGATTCCTCCCTCAAGCTTGGAGTTTTTTACTCATTTTCTTTCTCTCTTTTTTTAAGATACAACGTCTTCACTTAAGGTAGGTAGCCAGTCCTTTTAGGGATGGCCTAGGGTAGTAGGCCCCAACTCTGGTGCTTTGGTAGTGGTAGCGTTGTGGTGGTCCATGACTACTGTGGCGGTGCTGGATCGCCAAAGCGATGCCAATTCGCTACTATGATGCCTTTTAGTTATGTTTTTATTTAGTCTCTAATGGTTTGGTGCTTGTTGGCCTTTCTAGGTGCCAACACTACACCGCTCGAAGCTTCTAGCGCATATGCTCCCCAGTCTCAAGCTTTTTTTAAGTGAGTAGAGGTCCCGACACGTCAACGGTGTGCCACATTAGTGGTCCCTCAATCGAGTCAGTCTTGCTTATAATTGTTATAAATTATTATCTGTTATTCAACATGCTTAGTAGATTATATGCTAGTATAGAGACCGATGTAAATGCTATATGATGCATGCTAATATCTGTAGTACTGTTTAGTTAGGCTTACATAAAAGACCGTAATAAAGACTCCGACTAAGGGAGGGCCTTAGCTAATAGAAGGTTCTGACTAGAAAAGGTTTGGTACTGAAGTTGTCCATGGTGATGCATCTTTCTTTCTTGGGAACCTCCCTAAGCACGAGACCACATTCCTTAGTTTTGAATGAGTAACAAGACTAAAAGCGTAAAATGACTAGGAAGATACCTTCCATAAATAGTAGGCTTAGTATCTAATAACTTCAGTAATCATCCTAACTCACCTAAAAGACTTCATAAACAGAATATCTTGGGGGTAAATGACTCAATTTAGTGTGTAGTGTGCGTGTGTATAGTAGTATGGGGTCAGTGTCCCCACAGATCATACTCAATATTACATGGGGACAGCATCCCAATAGATTTTATTCAGTATTATATGGGGTCAACGTCCTTGCAGGTCAGATTCAGTATTATACAACTTTAGGCTATGCGTACCCTCACAAATCCAGTATCTGAGTTCCAGCGTACTTGGAACTGTGAGCATTTATCATGGCGAAGTAAGGTCGAGCTCGCACTCCCTTGAATCAAGGATCGAGAGGCGTCTCTCCTCGCGACCCCTCACATAGAGGCGGGCAAACGCTGAAGGCATAAACATATTTACTTTTAGCAATTACTTTCCAGCTTTACTTTCATGTACCTTATTTATTTTTTTAACTATATATATATATACACACACATTGTATTACACGCAGTATTTGTTATGTGAGTGGTACCAAGGTACCCACCACTGAGTTGATGACTCACTCCTCTGTCATGTTTTTCAAATACAACAGGGAAAGTGATAATGTTCCCCTAGTCCAGTAGCAACGAGGTCCAACGTCAATGGTAAGCTCCGCTTTGTGGTGGGGTCTACTAAGGGTTACATTATTAGATATGCTCCAAATTTCCCAGGACAGGATTCTCCATTAGCATTTATACATTAGTTATCTTTTCAGCATTTCTTCAACAAGATGTAATTTAAATATTATTATTAAAGTTTGTTTACAAAACTAGTCGTTCATTATGTAAGTTATTATTTTATTATGCATAATCGTTAGTATGCCATGTCAAGAGATTCCATAGGGGCAGTAACTCTACGTGCGGTCACGTCCTAAGTTGGGACGTAACAGGGTTAAGGGATTTCTTGGTACGGGGTATCACTGAGAGAGTATGACGTAAGAATGAATAAACATTGTAACTCATGATAATAGATTGTAATGCTAATGGCAAAAGTTTGTAACCTTATTCAATCAAGTTTGTAACAAAAAAGTGTTTTATAGGAATGCGTGCGAGTGGAGCAAGAGAGAGTGACTTCAATTTGTCACTTATGATACTAGTTTGTAATAGAAGCAACAAAAGTTTTTAACGATGTTCAATCAAGTTTGTAACCAAAAGTATATTTACAGAAAAACATGCAAGTATAGTAGAAGAGAGAGAGAGAGAGAGAGAGAGAGAGAGTGACTTCAGTTTATAACTAATGATAATAGTTTGTAATAGAAGCAACAAAAATTTGTAACTTTGGTTCAATCAAGTTTGTAACCAAAAAGTACATTTATGAGAAAACGTGCGTGTAATAAAAGAGAATGATGATGACTTGACTGACACACACACTCTCTCTTCTCCACTTGCCCACATTCCCATAAGAATATATTTTTTCGTTACAAACTTGATTGAACAAGGTTACAAACCTTGGCCATTACAAACTAGCAAAAGAGAGAGACTTAACGGATGAAACATTTTCATATTGATTTTTATATTTATTGTGGGACTCACACTCATTGTATTCTTGCATAATGATACTACGGTGACATATATTTTAGTAGTTAGAAAATCATTACTAAAGAAAATGCTAGCCTTGAAGGACTTCCATTCCACAACAATTTTAAAACATTGATATGATTGGTAAGGCTTAAATATGTTTTCGGTCTCTAACAAAATTTTCAGGTTTGATTTAGGTCTCATTTTTTTTTTTGGTCAAACGTATAAAAATATTGCATAATTTTAGTTTTTATTAATGGGATAACTTTTGATTTATTTGAAAAAAAAATAGGAACCCAAACTAAATATGGGATATTCGCCGATCACCTAAAATATATTTAAGCTTATTTTAAAACTTAACTTTAAATGTCATCATTCAACTCATTTGTTTTTTTTTTAAAAATGATTTTGATGTTTAAACAAAAGGACATCAATCCAAAAACATTATAGATAATTTTGGTACGTGTAAAATGGAACTCACAAGCAACAATTTACAAATTGCATGTAATTTGGGAAAAGTTGATCCGAACTTGTGGGAAAATTTTTTTTGGGAAAAGGATGCTCTTCCTCTTCTTAACCATTTTTTTTTCTTCTTTGCTCATAATTTTAATTTAATAATTATGATGTGATAGTGTAGAAGCATCCTTATCCAAATCTACACTCCCAGTTTCCTTTGTTTTATCTTCATTTTTAGGCGTTGGGCCCCAATGTCCTTCACACCAAAACATCTTAACTTTGGTCAGTGATATTAAGCTTTCCATCTGGATAGACGAACTTATGATTAGTTGAAAATATGTACACAGTACGTTGATCCGAATTAAAAATCGAGTACTCAAACCAAACCAAACCAAAACACAAAGAAAAAGGACAGATCTTAGTTACTCTCTCCGATTTATTCTATCGGTTACTTTATTTTTAAATATATTAAAAATTAATGTATTTGAATAAATAAGTGAAAAATTGTATTCAATTTGGTTTGATAGAAAAATTGAAGGAAGTTGGGTGGATTCAATTTGATTGAGAATTATATATATATATATATATATATATATATATATATATGCTTTAATTAGGTGCAGTACATTACGCTTTACTTTATGCCAAAATATCAACCTTCTTTTCTTGCATAAGCTGTCCGATATGCCCAATATTGGTGAATGTATCCAAAATAATAATAATAATTAGTTAATCACAAGGAATATTGAAAAATAGGATTTTTTACTTGTTTATGGGGCCAAAACTGTTATATTCCCATAATATGGTGTACAAGAAAATATTACGGTTGTATGGTTTTTTTATCTGAAATCTCCACGAACTGTGGAGATTTCAGAGATCCTCTTTTTTCTTTTTCTTTTTTTACTTTTTTTTTCTGAAATCTCCACAGTATGTGGAAATTCTTTTTTAACCGTGTGGAGATTTCAGGATTTGAAATTGCTGCCACACGTCCCGTCCGTCCTGTCGCACGTCCCACGCGGTTTTTATTTTTTTTTTTCTCCTGACATACTGAAATCTCCATCCTCAGTGGAGATTTCAGATCCTCCCCCCACACTTTGGTAATTTTCTCCCCAGCCCCATGAAACCGGATTATGCTTTGCATAATCCCATATATATGTCATTACCCCAAATAGAAATAAGCACTTCTGTCTCTTACAAGTATCTATCAAAGCCCACTAATTTAATATTTATCTTGAGACAACTCGGTCAGTTACAGAATGCCTTGTGAAATAGTAACTGTATCTTTCATTAATTGGTGTAAGATAAACATAGTTACACCATCGATTTCATTATTAATTCGTGTCACTGTTATCAACAAGTGACAACCAACGTTGTAAACAACAGCCTTTCATCATATACGAACACACATAAAATACTATATTTTACGATAAATCTATTTATTTTTCTGGCAATTTAACAATATGTTCAAAATTAAATAGTAAGTTGATAGCAAATGTGTTGTCTTCAGTCATTTGCATGTCCAGAAAAAAAAAGGGTGAATTTGTTGAAATTAGTTGTTTTTAAATTGGAAGGGAGTAATAATTGAGAGTGATTGACTAATAACTTAAACTGTTTTGTTTGTAACGTGCGAGCTGTTGGAGTTTGATTCTTTTTACACTTTCAAGAGAGGATGGCATCACTACAATTAATTTGACCTAATTAAGGTTAAAAAATGTATTACTAATTAAACTTAAAATGTGTGTCTTAAAATGGATTAGGAGTCTTTTAATCTTGATCTCTTTAATTTATTTAATCACCTATCTCAAATTTTGTCTGATTATTTAACTTATCATTTAAATGTGGTTGCTTAATGCCTCATGAGATAAATACCTCATGCTACTTAATTCATCTATTTTTGATAATTTTTACAATTAAATTTGTCAAATTTTATAATCATTTCATGTTTTATATGATTGTAATAAACTTTTCATTAGTAAAATAATTAAAAAATCTAACTTATAAGAGGTTTAGAGATTTACGAATCATTTGAGCTTACGATACACCTGTCAACAAATATTGTATTGAATATATTAATTTATCATATTAGATCATATAATCCTTTAATATGTCATATTGATCATAAAATGATAATAAAATTTGATGAATTTAGTTGTAAAAATGATAAAATTTACCCCCATAAGGTAATTGATAAACCACCTTATTTAAAAAATTATGCATATAAAATGATTTGATTGAATGACAATGTAAAAAAAATTTACACTTTCAATATATAATAATTAAACTATAAGTTCATTTCATTCCTCTAATTACAAATATTTTGATTCTATAATATGGGACTTAAAACATATGAAAGGCATGAAAAATATAGCAAAGCCCAAACAGCAACCGGTATCAAAACAACCACATTACCGCAACTTTTGGAAGTGCATCTTCCTCTTAGGATCAAGAATCGCACTTGAGCAGAAGCAAAAGGCTTCTCAATTTTCAATATGCTGAACACAGCTCTAAATTTTCCACATGTTAAACACACACATATGTGTGTATATATATATTGATATATTTATTTTATTTTGGAGTAGCTAGCTAGTGGGTATGCTAAAATAACATACATTTAACCCAAAGTTAATGAGATAATTAAATATTATCCACCAAGAACTAATCATAGCTGGCTAAGGGGAAGGGGAAATGGTAATGATTGTGGATGACAGTTGGGGAGATCTCGAACGGTTGGTTGAAAGGGAAACATAGCAACTCGTGGGGTTGTTGATATGACTCAAGTTTTGGGTGCATAGCTACCATCTAGCACGTAGACAAGTCACTGAAGCAGTAAAAAAAGAAGAGCATACTTTCATTACTATATTTTAGTTGGGAGTCTTATTTTTAATTATTATTTAAAGTGTAGGTTGAAAATTAACTTGAATTTTTAATTATTATTTAAAGTGTAGGTCGAAAATCAACGTTAAATTAATTGAAGTGATTTAACACTTATTTTTTCAAGCAAGATTTTGAATTTGAGTATTGTTAAAAAAAAATTAACACTAAATTTTTTTTTTTATCTTTGTAGTGAGTCAACCCAAATCAAACTATCAAATACTGATGATTTTGATTAAAAAAAAAGTTAAGTTGAAAAAACATTTATTGATATATTTATGGATCACCTTCTAACTAATAAAATTAGAACTCAAAACTAAGTCACGATAATACATGAGCGAAAGGCTAAAATGAATCTAACTCTTGATATATTAAATGAGGTTCTATTATTAAATTATTAGCAAATCTCTATTATTCTTTCTTGTTTTCCGTTATCTTAATTACCATTGGGAGACAAAGAACGTATACGGTGCCCTTCCGTGACCGCATACATGAGTTGAATGTGCATATAATATAAGTGTATAATCTTTTGGGAGATCTTTCACATGAGGGGCCATACATATGGGAGACATTAAGAAAATAACAATTAGGGCACTAGAGATGTATATCATGTATATATTCAACTTAACTTTAGAATTAATATATGTTACCCATAAGAAACGAATAAATATATGCTAAAGGGAACCTTCTTCGAATAAATAAAAGTCATTATTGCATGAGAAATATATACTTGGATGCTAATGCCTGTTTCATCGTGAGCATCATGAATCATTAATTTGAATTTATAATGTTTAAAGGATGTATCAAAAATTAATAATTAATGGTTTATGATGTTCCAAAAATACACATTAAATTTGCTCTATGAGCATATAAATATTTCTCTTATTATATTGATTAAACCAATGTTTGGTTGGTTTAAATGACTTTAAACTTGTACTTTATAAGCAAGGTCTTGGATTCAAATCTTATAAATTAAAAAAAAAAATTAGTTTGAGAATTGTTGAGTTTTTTACTCTTTTACCCTCACTAGAAGAACTAATTACCAAAATACCCTCGTTTCAAAACATTTTACCAAACTACCACTGTTTGGGCTGACGTGGATTCCACGGACCGCGTAAACGGCCACGTTAGATTCGCCAACACGGTTGACGAATATGGCCTAAATTCGCCAACGCGGTTGGCGAATTCCTTACAAACCTAAAAACATTATTTGTCCTAAATTGGCCAACACGGTAGGCGAATTCAACATGAATTCGCCACCTGTGTTGGCGAATCACTACCCACGTGGCCTATAACCGTAAACCTTGGTAACCAGTTTTGACGTAATTCAACCCGGACTTGCCACCCGGTTTGGCGAATCCGCATTAATGATATTGATAAAATATATAATAGGTTTTTAACATAAAATCATATAAAACTGTATAATATCTAAACACTATTTTATAGGCACACAAAATTCTTAATAGATTATAATGCACATTACACATATATATGATGGAAGGTGCGAAAGCCCAAAAAACATGGTTTCTCGGATAAGTACAAAAGTACAAAAAATATGCTTGCAAAAAGACTGATACGCTCTTTGTCGTGCGCAGGAGGGGGAATCTATCGATTTGCATAGCGGAGAGCTCGAATGGCTTGGACTCATCCAACTCTTTTCTCAACTCTTTTTACCAACACAACAACTACTAAAGGTATATAAACACTTAAAAGGTTTGTGATCTAACCAATGTGGGACTAGAGCTTTTGAAATACATGTCTTTAGAAGGTGGATTAACTTATGTAGTTTTCTTTCCCTTACGTGGCATCTTAAAGAACTCCTGGGGCATACAGTTCAACTGTATTTGGCACAACAATGTTTCAGTTGTTGTCTCTTCATAATGCCTATTATTATACCAACCCAGTGAAAATATGAAAATTGAAAAAATCGTTACCTATTGTTTTTCTTCCATAGAGTCCTCAGCAACCTTCATCTTTGAAATAGAATCATCCTCATCATTCCTGCCAAAGCAGCAATCGACCTTGCACCAGAAGCTATACCAACCAACTCTAATCTATATATAAACAATGCATCCAAACTTGAGAGAAAATAGAAAGAGAAAAGAAGCAGAGAAAATCAGGAAGGACCTGAAGCCAAGCAAACGCTAATGCCATTTCAGTTATGCTACCCCTATTTAACATTTTCAAATTTATTCAAATTAACGTGCTGAGATCCTTAAACTCCATAAACATTGCAACCCCATTATTCTTCATATATGTACAATAAACTGTTTGTAACCTACTACATTCAGTTTTATAAGAAATTCATATTTAGCTCTGCAGGCTATTCGAAGTTTGAATATTCCATCTGATTATTTTACAAAAGGTAACGATTTTTTCAATTTTCATATTTTCATTGGGTTGGTATAATAATAGGCATTATGAAGAGACAACAACTGAAACATTGTTGTGCCAAATACAGTTGAACTGTATGCCCCAGGAGTTCTTGAAGATGCCACATAAGGGAAAGAAAACTACATAAGCTAATCCACCTTCTAAAGACATGTATTTAAAAAACTCTAGTCCCACATTGGTTAGATCACAAACCTTTTTTTATATACCTTTAGTAGTTGTTGTATTGGTAAAAAGAGTTGAGAAAGGAGTTGGGCTCGCGCGCATGAGTCCAGGTCATTCGGGCTCTCCGAAGTGCAAATCGATGGATTCCCCCTCCCCCGCGCGCACGACAAAGAGCGTATCAGTCTTTTTGCAAGCATATTTTTTGGACTTTTGCACCCTCCATCATGTATATGTGTAATGTGCATTATAATCTATTAAGAATTTTGTGTGCCTATAAAATAGTGTTTGGATATTATACAGTTTTATATGATTTCATGTTAAAAACCTATTATATAATTTATTCGCCAAACCGGTGGCAAATCCAGGTTGAATTATGTCAAAACTGGTTACCAAGGTTTACGGTTATAGGCCATATGGGTAGTGATTCGCCAACACAGGTGACAAATAATGTTTTTAGGTTTGTAAGGAATTCGCCAACCGTGTTGGCGAATCTGACGTGGTCGTCCACGCGGTCCGCGGAATCCACATCAGCCCAAACAGTGGTAGTTTGGTGAAATGTTTTGAAATGAGGGTATTTTGGTAATTAGTTCCTCTAGTGAGGGTAAAAGAGTAAAAAACTCCAGAATTGTTCAATAAAAAAATTAATTAAAAATAAAAATATCACAACCTTTTTTTTTGTTATAATAAACTCAAACTCGATACTTTTAATGGAAGGAAAACTATAATGTTTGTTGATCAAGAGCTCATTAACATCATAGCCCATTTGCTAATTGTTTTCTTTTGTTTCATATGCCAACTAAACAAGCAAACCACTCCAGAGTAATAGTTCAATTAATTAATTCATCTTCTTTACCTAACTATAAGGCAGACTATTCTCAGTGTATTAGGTCCCGTTTGAATTGACTTAAAAAAGTACTTATCTTAGTTATATTTTTAAATATAACTTTTTTTAAGAGGTTTAATTTACAATACAAAATAATTTTATTAAAAATCGCACATTCTTTCATCTTTTTAAAAGTAGAACATTCCAAACTTTAAAAAATGATATTTTATTTTGTTTTAAAAAAATATTTTTTTAAATTGTATTTTAACGCTTATTATTTTTTAAAAAATATTTTTAAAAAAACCAATTTAAACGGACCATTAATAAATGACTAAATTAGCGAGAATTAGTTAGACCTCAGGTCCAGAACCCAGCCCAATGAAAGAAAGTCCACACACCCTGATGGCCGAATTGAAGAGAGAAACCCACAATTGCATTCGTGACTCACAAGTCACACCACTCACGCCTCCCTCACATGTGGATAAGCCACCATTCTCAAACCCCCTTCTTTCTTTCTCGTGTACAGCGGTGCACTACGCACCTTCTCAATCTTCTTGTATATATTCACCAAAAGTAAGTAATATTTAAGACACTTAACAAATTAATTTATTCATTTTAATTTTGATGAATCACACTTAGCAGTAGTATCCATCAATATAATCAAGCTGTTACCGGTTCAGCATTCAATATGTTTATAACATATTTCTTACTCTTCGGATATGTTATCAAGAACTCAGATTCAACCATTGTTAATTAACCACACCTCTTGTCATTAATATAATTTAGAATTATAATTCAAACATATGATATTTAGTTCTTCGTATTTGATCCCCGCTTGTTGCTCTCACTGGTGGCGTGTAGGTGCTTGTGACAAACTTCCCCAATTGCTTGTTGAAGTTGTTAGGCGTGTGGTTTACACAGTTCTTAGTGGGCCTGGGCTCCTTCATCACAGGGTGTGTATATTCTTGTCTATCAGCTCGGCGTTCACTCTTCGGTGGCGGTTCACGAATGTCGGCAATCCTGGCGCAGCGTTGGTGGGATCTATTCGTAATCTTTTTGGAAGCATTCAACTTGGTGCAAGTTTCTCACGTTTATAAGCTAACTCCTGTGTCCATGCTTCAGCTAAGAATGGCCATAATTGCCCTCTTGGTCATTCGATGTTTTGGTCCCTCCCTGCATTTGCTAGTGTTGCTTTTTTCGCTGATATTTCCAGGCTTTCCTTCCTCGTAGTGTAGTTTCCTAGCTTGTTTTGTTTAGGTATTTTGTCCCGTATATATAAAAAAAAAATGTACCATATGTTTAGCACCTATGTATGACTGATTTTTTAAAATTTAGGAGGAGAGTGTAGTACCAAATGAGTCTTGTAAGAAGGGATTCAAATGGGCCCAAATGAGTCTTTTAATTAGCCCTAAAATTTGAAACGGTTTCGTTTGTCTATGTTCTAGTTTTTGGTCGTAAAACTGGATTCAGGCAGTTTTATTTTTCCTTCTTTTGGGCCCTAGCACTTTTGATGTAAAAAAAGGAATAGAAAAACTTGTCCATTGTCACCCATATACACTTGCAATCATTTTTATTCCTCCATTGCCTTTGTTAGCTAAACAGTCAATAAGTTGTACAAAAATAATAACGATAATTTTTTTTTTGGGTGAACCTCGAATATATATCACTTGCAATTGTACTTAATATCTTTATAATAATTGAGCTCACGTAAAAGTGATAAATTGCTAACTATCCAAAATAATTTTCCATTCCCACTAAAACAGCGGACAATCAAACCATAATATTGGCATTAGCCTTTAACTAAAGCAGGAGGTTTCAAAGCAAATAGCATGTCTGGGAATACTTTTGTAGCAAACACTAAAGTGGAAGAGCTAGAATTATCTTTCGCATTGAGTTCATTGTTCTTTGTGTTTTTCCTCTCTCCTGCCCAAAGGGTGGGGATTTAGCTACCTTCTCCCTGGACTAGCCGAACAAACATAATCATGTGTTTCTTAGCAATTAGTTGACCTTCGTAATGAAAGGGGGAGCAAGTCAAGTTGGGTACACTAGTCAGTGTTCACTCTTTCTTCCAAAAATATATGTGGATTGAGGAATATGTTGGGTTTATTTTTGGGGTCAGGGAGCATATTGGGTTAACCTTTAGGTTCAATGCTGTTTATTGAGCTTGGTCTCAACAGATAATAACTACCCTCCAAAATCGAAACAAAGACCTGCCACCTTGGTATTACATTTGGCCCCACATGCTTCAAAAATGTTGTCCAAATCCTCATCCTGCGTCTACATCCCGTCTTGCTGGGCCACGGATCCCATGTGCCGTGGGAGTTTAAGCACACTTAGTGCATCCAAACATAAAATTACATCTATGCCACCGGCATAGTTTAAGTAACTAACTCTTGTTATTGCACAAAAGTTTCTATCATTTTCTTTTATTGCAACTTAACCACTCAAAGTAAAATAAGCTAATTTTCTCCTCTCTCGGCTTCTGTGCTTGCTATTCTGCACATGGGAACCATGGCCTGCTTTCGTTCCCCATTTTCTTCGTGTGAGAGAAAAATAACATGAGCAGAGAAAAAATATGTATGGAGAAGCATATGTTTGCATATACTGAATTGTGAATTTACAATGGATGGTGAGTCTATTTATAGGCTGAAAACCCAACGGCCAAAAACAAATTACGATCAATTAAATATTTACAAAATCAAATCAAGCAAATCAAATCAAACATTTACAATCATTAACATCCCCCTCAAACTTAAGTAGTCTTTGATGAAACCAACTTGAGTTTGGAGACCAAAGTGCTGAAGCGACCAGGATGATGTGATTTAGTGAATATGTCAGCGGGTTGGTCAAGAGTCCTAATTGAGATGAGGCGAAGTATACCACGCAAAATGTGTTGACGAATAAAGTGACAATCAATCTCAATGTGTTTGATACGCTCATGGAAGACATCATTATGAGCAATTTGAATAGCGCTTCGATTGTCACAATATAGGTCAGTCGCAGAGGATTGAGAGATGTCCAGATCATCAAGGAGCCAACGTAACTAAAGGAGTTCAGAAGTGGTGTTGGCAAGGGCTCGATATTCAGCCTCACTACTGGAGCGAGCAATCAATGTTTGTTTCTTGCTTCGCCATGAGATAAGGGAGTCATCGAGGAAGATGTAATAGCCTGTGGTAGAACAACAATCAGTAGGATCACCACCCCAATACTCATCAGAGTAGGCACGAAGGGTTAATGAAGAGTGGGCAGAGAAGTGGAGCCCATGAAACAATGTTCCTTTGACATATAGCGGAGAATGCGAAGAACTGCAACATAATGAGTAGATCGTGGAGTGGTCATAAATTGACTGATCAAGTGTACTGCATATGAAATGTCAGGGCTTAAAGAGTGGGATTATCAAGTGAGGTTCCATCCATAGGTGTAAAGCAAACATTAGGTTCTAGAGGAGTGGAATCTATGTGACTATCTGTGAGATCAGCTCGAGCAATAAGATCAGATACATACTTGGCCTGAGATAGACAGATACCATCAGTAGAGGAAAGAACTTCAAGACCTAGAAAATAACTGAGAGGGCCAAGGTCCTTCATTTCAAAGTGGCGGCTCAGGGATGTTTTAAGATTAGTGATGCCTGAGATGTCATCTCCAGTAATAATCATGCCATCAACATAAAGTAATAGTAACACAACCTAATCTTGGTATTCCTTCCAATCCCAATTAGGACCTTCCCCTCTGTCAGCAAAGAAGAAATTTCGGCTTTAGTTTGGTAAGAATATTATCATATCTCTGATTTATTTTAAATTGATCTAATGTTTATTTAGTTTGATTACTTTCAATTTATGTTGATTTTATATTTATGTTCTAATTTTGTTTTTTAGCCTATTTATAGACACTTCTCATTGTATCAAATCACAACCCTCAGTAATACAATATATTTTTCTTGTGTTATATTCCTTGCTTATTCCTTATTCCTTGTTTATTTTTTACTGATTAATCATGGGACTTCACAGTCTTCTCCCATCATTACGATGTCCTATAAAAGATTATTTTAGATAGGAGAAACTTGTACCATCTTCGATCATGAGTTTATTGTTGACGAAAAGAAAAAACAATCCAATCACACATAACACTGCATAAAAGGAAAAAAACATCACGAACCTCCTCCATTTTTGTTGACCAATCCAAACTGCATCAGCTCTTGTATAAGACGCAAAAATTGAAAAACTCAAGCCACAATCAACTTCACAATACAAAGATTAGAACCAAATTTGGGTAGAAACTCAAGATTTGCAGTTAAACCCATATGCAGAATAGCAAGCACAGAAGTTGGGAGCCCTAAAATTGAATTATTTTACTTTATGTGGTTAAGTTGCAATAAAAAAGAGACTTGTGTGCAATATGAGTGTTACTTAAAATATGTTGGTGGCATAAATGTAATTTTTTTTTGGATGCAATAAGTGTTTAAACTCCCTCAGCACATGGGATCCATTCCCGCCTTTCTAACTTCTCTAAGTTAGTATACCCTCTAAGAACTACAGAAGTTTTTATATTTTATTTTTCATTTTTTATTGGTAGTGATAGTTAGGTTTGAATCTATGATTTCATACCTATTCAGACACAATTCTAATACATACTTCACATTTAGACACATTAAAAAAAACGTGAGTTCCATCATTTTCATTCAAATTAGATAAACATGTATATGAGTCCATTATCTTTTTCCTATGTGCCTACTGATAATGATATGTTAAAACTGTACTTATATATAAAATAAAAAAAAATATCTTTGATTCCTCATCCTTCTTTTCTCTTTTGCCACATGCCCAACAATGATACATATATACATTTATACATCATGAAAATGGGTGTATATATATTTATACATATTTATATCCATCATTTTATATTTATATTTAGGTACTTTTAACTAGATAATTACAATACCATTAAAAAAAACAAGATAATTACTACAGTGACACATCATTGAAGATTGTAGGAATATTCTTGGACAAAAATCTATCGCCGGGTGCTTTCATATATATTGGGAACAAAGTTGCCTAAATGTTAGGATAGAAGAAGTTCTCTACAGTATTGCCCCCCTCTAGTTATATCCGATTTTATTCATCTTTCGCCTCGTCAATAATATTTCCAACCATTCCAAAACACTTTAGTGAGACATTCTCATTTCTTTTTACACATCTGCACTTTAATTTTGTCACATTCACATCTTCCACTGGAGGCGTGTAAAAATGATGACATTTCATTGAAAAATTCGTACTAGTGTCCATACAACGATGCTACAACATTACAACAGCAAACACTAGAAGAAAAAGCTATAAACTGGGTTCATACAAGCTCATCAAGCTACCTGAGTAAGTTTGCTTACTTATCCTTGTCCATGTCCATGTCCACCCCATTCAGGAATGTGGGCTAATGCAAGTGCATGTGCTGACGGTTCTGGCGCTGGTAGTGGTGCTCGTGCCGGTGGCGCTGGTAGCCGTGCTCGTGCCGGCGGAGCTGGTAGCCGTGCTCGTGGCGGCGGCGGTACTCGCGGTGGTGCTCGTCTTGGTGGCACTGGAACGGGCGATGGTGCTGACGATGGCGCAGGAGTCGGGCCTTTAGACTCTTTGGCATACAAACGATGCCTGCGCTCTCTCACATACACAAACCAGAAGATGAGGGAGAACAGCACAGAAAAGGAGACCATAACCAACCCAACGTAGATCCATTTGCTGTAACGGTTTAGATCAGGGCAATGGTTGTTAGATATCTCGCTCAAGGTTTCCCGAACAAAGGTGCAGTCTTGCAGCTCAAGGATGGAGGGAGCGTAGTTGTACAAGGCGTTTCCTACGGTTATTGCGGCCGATACTTGGTTGTAGAAGGTAGGGGTCAAACGCCCCTGTGTCATGCATATGTCAGATGGCGAAACCTGGCATACAAAGTTGCCATAAACCTGCATCACAAAAACTAAAATTAAAAGTATAGTGAAAGGAGAAACTTGTCATGACCTACCAAGCTAAAGCGTCGACGTATATACCAAACAAAGCATAATTGTCTTCTTGTTCTGGTAGCACCTAAGAATTTCTTTGCCCATATAGATATGGGAGTTGCTAGACAACCAACACTTTTGCCATAATTCGATTGCAAGAGTGGTGTGGCGCTATTGTTCCAGTTAGTCACTTCATTTCATCCGATCACCACTATGATTTCTGTTAAATTTCTAGTTACATTATTTTGGTTGTGTAGCATGTTGCTGTATAGATGTTAATGAACCCAACCTATGTGGCAAGTAGAGTTTTCATGTTTTATGAAGGTCCAACTATTCTTACCTGTGTTGCATTGCTCAGGCTCACTTCACCGGTGTCGCATTGCCTATCTGTCATGTCAGGACGGAACGGATCGCAGAGCAGCGGCATCACGGGGCCGGATTGGTTATAGTACAGCGGGGTGAAATTGGGGGCGAAATTGATGTTGGAGACATTTGTAATGATCTGGTTGACCAAATTGACTAGCTCAGAAGTCACCTCTTTGCTTCGTAACAACGTTTCTTGTGCAGTGGCTTTGTCAACACAGGGAAGAATCTCATCCATAGCTGTGTTTGCAGTGGGAAGTAGCATCCACTCATTCATAGCTACACAAGTGTCTGTTGTCACACTAGCAATGCAAAACAAAAGAAAGATTAGGTCCACACTTAAATCAAGCTACCACATTGGTGTCTATCAGCAAGACATCTACAAAAATATATGCAAAAGCATTCAATTCAATTTGACTTCGGGAGGGAAACTTACTTATGCAGGACGAGGAACAAGCCGCATAGTATAAAGGTACCGGTGACAAGAAGCCATCCTGCGATTACCAAGCTGCAATGATTTATGTCAAAGCCTTTCATGAGAAAATATGATGATAAGCAGAGTTGTGTTTGCCAGCAAGGAAATTACGATACCGAAATAACAATCACTTACATATACACAAGGACTTGTATGCCAAAAATGGACAACACTGAAGTAACAAGTCAGAAAAGTAATCAATACCACAACAAGTGAGAAATTCTGCATCTAAATTGGGAGATAGAAGGGACTCACAAAATCCAAGAAATGTCAAGACTAGCATAACAGCGGCGATTATGATAAGCGCCATCCTCCTGTATCAATGCCACCATATAAAGGCTATAGAGAAAGAAATAGTACCAAGAAAAAACTACAAATCTGGAACAAAAACCTAGTAATCAATCATTACACAGAATCTAAGAGATCTTGTATGTTGTCTGAGTTCTCCTTTGTCTTATCAGCAAGAGTGCCGGCCGATTCATTGATCTTTGTTTCTGCCTCGTCGATATCAGTTTGAACATTAGCAGGGAGAAAAACTCGATCAATTCCAACCTGCTTAGCTTGAGCAAGATAATCCGACACATTCTTAAGCTTATCCACAACAGAATTTGCTTGATCCACAACATACTGCAATGTTGTTGTGGTGCTATGGTGAAAACTTCCCTGGCCAATATAGAGAACTGCACATCCAATCCTGAAACACGTAAAAACATGTGATTTTTAGTACACATCCAACTAAACCCAAAACCGGCAAACAAGAGAGGACAATAGAGAGAGATGAGTGTACATTACTGCAAATGTGAATAATATCAGCAAAACAAGGGAAAGAACATAGCATGTTCCGGAATAGCCATGAGGCTCTCTTTTACGACACAAGTAAGAAGAAATGAAGAGCAATAAGCATAAGCCAAAGCCCAAGAACCAGATTGCTGCAATGCTGAATATCGGAACTGCAGTATATGCTGTAGACTGCATTTTATTTTAAAGAAAAAATGGAAAAACAAGTAGTGAGTGGGCTTAAGTACAGAACAAAATATATACACGGATTGACTGTCACTCACTCAAAAATTAAAACCAAAGTTTAGCTCTACTATCTTCAACATGTAAATAAACAGAATAGAACTAGAGACATATCATCATACAAAATCAGCTTGCTCTTCTTGCTCCAAACAACAGCAACTCCATCTTGAGGCCACAATACCACAATTTTATTTTATTTTATTGTAAGTAACACTAATGATACGAACCAAATTGATAGAGCATAACATGACCATGAAGTCATAGACAAATATTAATGTTACATAAGAAGATTACAAGCTGTATAGTGGAAGTCACCCCTTGTTTGGGAGGTTTGTAAAAACAGGAGAAGGAAATGGAGATTTTTCATAAACCCTACAAATGGGGTTTTAAGGGATCAAAATATAAAATTAAATTTTTGTCTTTATTACCTAATGAAATTTTTATATCTCATCGGTAACTGTATTTAGTTATTTTAATGGATTTAAAAAATAAAATGGTTTACACCAATGGGTTAAGTCAGAAACCTCAACAAACTAAATCTCATGACCAAAAATCTTAAGACAATGAGTATGTAGGTCCTTCTACTTATGTACTCTTCTTCACTTAGTCCATCATTTACTAAAGTGGGACTTTCAAAGCCCACAATTGAAACCCAGCAAATACTTTCGCTATTATTTCCTTCCTATGCCCCCAAAACACCATAAAAGTCATTTTTCTGTACATGACTGTTGAAATGCATTTTCAATAAAAGCCCATCTAGACATCGACATTTTGCATAAAGCTACTTACCAAAGGCTTGAAAGGCAACACCAAAATTATAATTCCATGTTATACTTTCAAAGGCAAGAGCGACCCCTTTCACACTCACTTTTTCCAAAAAGTTCCATCTTTTAGTAGACAAATCCAAAACAAAAACAAACAAAAAACTCATATCCCACTTCGCAGAACTAGAATCCAAGGCCAAATATTTTAAAACATAGACAAAACACAATGCTTAACGAAAAGAAGAAGAAAAACACACAGACACACAATGCTTAGAAAACTGCAAAGGGTTTTGATGAGCTTACGGCCCAATAATGGTGGTCACTGATATTCCAACCACTTGTGTACTCTTTGAAGCCATCACTAGGGTCCTTCCTCCTCGTTCGCTCTGCGGCCAACGGAAATGGTGAACTCACAAATGGTTCAGCTGCAATTTCATCCAAAAGGAGATACCTCTCAGGCCTAGTAGTCCCAAGAGAAATGCCGACACCATATTTTCCCTCATTTTCTTTCCCTGCAAAAAAAACACAAGAAAGTTTCATGCTTTCTCCGGAAACCACCTTCAGGCAACATAACTTACTTGGTATTCGATCTCCACTACTTGTGGCACAGACTAATTCGGCTGGTGGTACTGGGACTGCCCCTCCCAACGCAAGTTTTTTCCCTCCCTCTCAAACCCAAGATCCTTTGGAAATGGGGATGAACTTGTCTACCACTCGACCAACTTTGTGCTGGTCTTTTGCTTATGAACTTCAACCAAGTAAAACCATTTTTCTTCAATGAAAAAGTAAAAGAAAGGACTTGTTTTGAACCTGAAGCTAGTTGTTGTGTGGGAAGAGGTGGTAAGTAAGACCCTTTGTGTGGCAATAAAAGGGAAGTGGAGGAGTGGAAAAAGAGAAATGTTAGCAGAACAGAACAATGCAGCGGCCTGTAACGACTTGACATAATGAGAGAGGAGCAAAGGAAAGACAAAGTAGGTGTGAGAGTTGGAGAGAAGGAAAGAAGAAGAGGAGGGTGCTGCTGCTGTAGGGTGTGTGTTCTCTGTTAATGCTTCCACTCACTCAATGCCAGTGTACGTGGGACAGAGAGAAAGAGAAACCCATTAAAGAAAAGAGTTTAACGGCTGGAAAACATTACTCTCTCTATTCCTAATTATCTGGGAAAAAGTAAATTTATGTAATACTTTTATTTAATTTGGTTGAATTTGAGATGTTCTATGATATGATAAAGAAAGAGAATTTAGTTGGGGATAAAATTAAAACAACAAATTTAATTGCAAAATGTGAGAATAACTGATAATTTAGACTAAAATAATATAAAGTTAAGAGAAATAATATATATATATACTCATTTATTATATCACATATCGTGTCAACTCACAATATGACATTTCATATCACATGGTTATAAATAACACAACTTAATTGAGATTGTTGGAGAAGAAATTTTAATTACAAGGTTAAGAATATTGGATCGGACATTAAATTAGTCAAAACAGTGATTTAAAGGTTCAGAAGTCCAATTAGTTGCATTGAGAATTCAACCGAAATCTAATAAAAAATATATTTATTATATGTATATATATATATATGATTAATCATATTTTATATAATAAATAAAAATTACCTTTTTCACAATATTTGTGCATTATTAATATTGTGAAAATGTTTTTCAACAAAATATTTAAGTATTATATCAAAATTAATAAAAAATTTATTTATTTATTTATTATTTTTACATTTCAAAATGAAGTTTAAATTTTTTTTAGAAAAAAACGCACTAGTCCAATTTTGACCAATCAGATTCACTAATTTTTGCCAATTCATGCTAATTCTCTTACCAAGTAATTTTGGAGTAAAAATCAGATTGCACACTCGGTTCAACTGGTCAGACTAGCCAATCCAATCCAACTTTCAGAATTATAATTAATTGTATTTATTTTATAAAATATTGAATCAACATACATCTTATTCATTATTTAATATTTAATATTTAATGGGCCTCAAGACCCGTTTTAAGATTTAATCTTGAATAGGGTGCAAGTGAACCCACTGTCTCATGGATACTCATAGCAACTCCTTGGACATTAACCTCGTTACTGTCATTACGACCCAACCCCACCATCATTGCATGGAAAAATATAATCATATTTTGTTGAGACCAGAGATTAATGATTTATACGTGGTTATTTGAATTTATTATATATAACAAATGAATTCTGCTACACGCCAAAAATCATACACCATATATATATCTCATATTTATATACATAAAATTTGTGTTTTAACTCATGTAATGTTTGTGTACTTAATTAAGTAGGGTCTTGCTACACGTACACCAACAAACATACAGCATACATACACATCGTACTTATATATATAAAGTTTGTGTTTTAATACATGTAATGTTTGTGCACTTAATTAAGCATAATTGGAAATATTATCTTTAAGTTTGTAATGTTTGTGCACTCATGAGAATAAAGTTTGTGCATTATTAATGGTGTATGTATGGGTGTATAAAATTGGGTGTATATGTAGCATTTTTGAATTAAGTATAGTTGAGAGTATCATTTACAAATTTGTAATGTTTGTACATTCGTGAGAATAAAGTTTGTGCATTATTAATAGTGTATGTATAAGTGTATGAAATTGGGTGCACATGTAACATTTTTGCTAAAAAATATTGCGTCAACTTTATGTTTATTATTAAATAAAATTTTAATAGGATTCATACTTAATGATACATAATAAATCGGTATAATATTTTATGTATAATAAATATAAATAATATTTTTTAATAAATTTAATATAATCGCTACTATTATGTTTTTGGTTAACGGGACAGAGAAAATAATCAAAGTAGTATTAGTTCTTTATCACACCTACAGCCCTTAAGTCTATGATTAACAATAATCGATAGATTTTTAGCCACTCAGACAAATATAGTTATATTTTCATTTACCATTTGGTACGTATAGATTTATACATTTTTTTAGGTTGGGCTGATTCCCCCATTTCAGTAGTGTGAGACAATAGTCAAAAAGTGGAAGATGGGTTAAGAGTGAGATGTAAACCAAAAAGGAGATAAGGAGATAGAGAAGGAGAAAGGGGTAGGGTCCATAAAAAAGCGTGTAGAGTTAATTGATTGGGCTCGTTCCCCAACGTAATTTCTCAATACTTACTGTGCCACTTTTGACTTTAATGCCACTGTGGACCACCATCTCAGCCGGTTTTCCTGTCGTTTCCCAGTTTTTTTAATGGATCTCTGGTTATTTTTTCAATTATATGTAATTTCACGTTATTAATCAGAGAAATGAAAATTATGTATGATATAAATAATAAATAAATTAATAATATGAGGTTTTATCATATAAAAAAATAGCATAAAAAATTTATTTCCATTTTTTTTTCATTTTTTAAACATAAGAAGTTACAGCTTTGACTGCGGTGTAGGGGTGGGGTGGACAGGTTTTAAAGGGTATTTCAAGTCAGTCAAATTGTATAGAGTGATTTTGTGAGTGGCTCGACTACGGGTTTGACGGTGAATGCATGGATGATGCATTTTTATTTTTCATTTTTTTACAAAGTTCTTNTTTACGGAGGCTCCACGAGTTTACTTAAACTCTCGAGTTTGATAACCTTGATTCAACCAGCTCAATTCAATGAAAGATGATGACTTGAGTTCTCCAATATCAAGTGCGCGCTTATAGTTATTGGATCTTCAAGCTGTCACATGGACCAAGTGGGAGATTCGAAGATTATTTTATAATCTCATGATAATATGGTCCATGTAACTAATAGTAGAGTTAACTCTAATAAAATAGGATTAAGATGATGACAATTAATCCTATAAAAGATTATAGAGTTAGTGAAGGGTATTTTGGTAAAATTGACTCTCCCATCTCCCTTATAAATAAGATGATGTTACTAAAAAAAAAATAAGAATTCAAGGATTCCAAAAAATTCAGAAATCATTAGGGTTGGAGGTCTGCCATAGAAAACACTCTTAAGAATAAGACAATTCCATCCAACAACGATATGGATCCGGGTATGTGTTTCTATTCTTAACCTTGTTTACAGTGTGATAATCATAAATCTCAAGATCGTTGTTTCCATGAATTGGTCAATGGAAAATCACAACTTACACGTCGTAGAGTTCACCCAATTAAGATCGCATCCAATAATGAATAGATAGTGAGTTGGCACAATGTACAACTACATTGCATTGTAGAAAGATCTGCTTATTGTCATGTATATGTATAAGGTAATGGGTATGATCAATTTCATTGTACTCAACTCACTGCTGACTATGTTATTAGGTGACGACAAAGGTGAAGATGTTTGAGAATGAGAGGGAGGCGGAGGTTTCAGAGGCCATTTCGGAGCTGGCAAAGAAGAAGGCTTTGTGGGCGAAGGCGGCGCAGGTGGCGGAGGTGGGGCTACCAAGGCCGTGGCACTGAGGGCGTCAGAGCTGCAGGGGGAAGTTGAGAAGATGAATGCTATGGCGAGAACTGAGAAGCTTAAGGCCTATTTCCTCACCAAAGCAAGCGTTGAGTATGAGACCAAGGTTAGTGGGTTGATCTGTACTTCATTTAGTGCATTAATCAGACTAATAATATGTTTGATTTCTAGGTGGAACGACAGTCAAGTAAAAATTTTTGCAGCTTGCTTCATTCTTTAATGTGTCCATTATAATTATATGATAGTTGCAAGAAGCCAAGTCGGAGCTATGCAGGAAACAAAAAGCGGCGGAAGCAGTTCTGTTCGAGAAGGAGAAAGAGGCGGCAGCACAAAAAGCGTTAGCGGAGGCGGCGTTCTTCGGTCGCCAACAGGCTGCCGAAGCAGAGTTGTTCGCTAAGAAGAAGGAGGCAGAGGGGCTGATGGCACTTGGGCAAGCCCAAGGCGAGTATATAAGGACGCTCCTTGACGTGTTCGGAGGGAACTACGCGGCTATGAGGGACTACTTGAAGGTAAACAATGGAATGTTTCAAGAGATTGCCAATCTTAATGCGGAGGCGGTACGTGGGCTCAATCAATCCTAAGATTAGCATTTGGACTAATGGCGGGGAAGTGGCTGACGGAGGCGTCCCCGGTAGCGGTGGTTTGAAGGAGGTTGCTGGTGTGTATAAGATGTTGCCACCTTTGTTTAAGACAGTCCATGAACAAACGGGTATGCTGCCTCCTGCTTGGATGGGAACCTTGCCTGGCAGAGATCCTTAGGCTCTTATATTACGGCTGCTACCATATCAAATAATGCTGTGTGCTCCTCTGGGCTCCGGGGGCATTGGTTTCTTAGATTAGATTTGTTGTTCTGCTTTTCTTGTTATTTCTATTTGGGTTTTGTCGCGTTGTGTTTAAGAATTTAGAAAAGTAAGATTTTATGTTTTTAATACTTTGGAAATAATTGAAATCTCAGCTTTTGATTTCTTGTTTCTTTAGTAAAACTCGTTCAATATTTTTTGTTTTGAAAAAAAAAAAAATTAGGTGAACTGTGTTATGTTCTAATTAATGTTTCTCTCATTGTGCCTACACTTCTATACTATTATTTGAGTGTTGAGTATTTTTTTTAAAAATAAAAATTAGAGAGCACTAACTTATTTTTTAAGTAATTTAGAATTTTTTTTATCTTTAGGATAAAATAACATTTAATTATTACCGTCTTCACTTTTTGGCTCAGACTAGAGTCGAGCTAGAGAATTGTTTTTAGTCTCTATCTGGATTAGTACGAGCAAGCAACGGTTAGCCATGCAATTAACATGATGAACTTGAATATATCAATCATATTATATGTGTTGTTTAATGGCAACTAACATCTGATCTAAATTATGTGATGTTGACCTACAAATAGAATAGATAGAAGCAAATCTCAAAGCACGGTCACTCTTTGGTCGTCTCTCATATACACTACCCATATCATGAGTTTGCTTATAAGGGACTCCCTTGTACTTGATTAAGTGATGACATTAACTAATTTGTACCTAATTAAGTGATGACACTGATAACTCGCCTCGCGTCGTTCCAACAATCGACGGGAGCACACACAATTATTGGGAGTCATTTAACACTTATGGCCAGACTTCAATTGACCAAACCCAATAACTAATTTGTTTAGGTTCTCAAATCGTGTCCATGGCAATGTAAGTGCACCATTTATGTTTCTAGCCCACAAAGACCTTATAACTAAAATTTTGGTTGTACATTTTGACCTTTAAATTAAGGTTTCACTTTTTACTTAAAGTGAATTAAGGAACATCTTCATTATTAACATGAAATTAAGTAATTAAGTTAAAAATAATTACCCTATCTTCGTTTGCGTCTTAATTAAGCACCACCACCATTGTCATTCATTGCCACCCATATGTGTCAGAATTGAAGCAAGCAAAGCTGCCACAGCAGTTAAAGATTGAAGAAAAAAAGCCTAAAGAAACTTGCAGCACAAGTTTACAACCCAAGCAAGTGGTGGTTTGGAAGTTAGAAAGCTAATCCTTGTAACAATTAGTGTAATGACAGCTGTACATAATAGTTAGTTACAACTAACTTAAGGCCCAAGTAACTAGAGCCAGATATATATGTATCTTCAGTTCATTTCAATGCAATTCAGATTGATCATTTTTCAATCAACTCATTGATCAAGTTCTGCTATGCTATTCAGTTTTACACAGTTTTCACATGGCACCCATCATAAAGTCATCATTGAATCACAAACTATAGCCACCATAGCAATCATAATCGCACAACCTGCAACCTCCTCTCACCACCACACCCAAAACTACCATAACACCACCATTGCACCCTACCTTCATCAAATATCCACCACGAAACCACCAAACACTATCGTCAGTCACAAACCCGACCACCACCACTATAGAATCCTCGTCACACTAACTGAAACCACCACTCTCAGCCGCAAACCACCATCAATGTTAATCACACATTTATCATCCCCGAAGCCATCCCCACCGTGACCCATCGCATCATAGTGAGTCCCAACTTATAGTCATTGCTGCCACCACCTCGCGATGATGCAGTATCATTAGAGACCACTACAAACCGATCTAAAAATGTGAACCTACTAGATCTTAAAAAAAAAAAAGATCTTAGCCGCCTCGTCATGTTATCTGATTTAAACTGTTTTGGTTAAACTTGGTTTAAATGCATAAATGATAGAATGATGAGTGAGATTCTTGGGTTTGTATGCTTGGTATGAAGTTTGAGGTGTGATAATGGAAGAAATGAGGAAAGCTATGAAGGATGGAAGTGGAGAGTGAACGATATTTATCCTCCAATCCAAGCCCCTTTTAGGATGGCTGTTGTTCTTGGCTCTAGGAAGCAAAATCAATATGTTCTCAAAGACGCCCTCTCGGTTCTTAGGTTTTTTTCTCTTAGTTCTCTCTAATCTGGGTTTTTGTTTCTATTGTGTATATCCCCGTGGTTCGCGCTAGGTCTGAGTGCTTAACTCTCTATCTTCATCTCTTTTTCTTTCAATCTTGGACTGCAATGTCCACCTCAAAGGTGTGGGGGTCAAGGCCCTTACTCTCCTGGGTTGCCACGCTTGGTCAGCCCCCAAGGATGGGTCATTATCTTATCTCTCTTCTTTTTTAGAACTTACATGCTTTATTCCTAGTATAAACAAAAACACTCTTTTGCCATTCTTTCCTTGGTTGTCACGTGCGGGTACCTAAAGAGTATAAGAGAAAAAGCTGCTAGAATGTGTCATCAACCTATGCTGACCCCTGATTCTGGGTTTTGCCTCTGATGCTGTCAATGTTGCATCGAGGGTGTCTTTCAAGATAATGCTTCCTAGTCACATAAGATGACCAAAAGGCCTTGGATTGATTCCCTTGACATCTTGGAATGTGGAACAAAAGCCAAAGCCCTCTAATCCATAATCTCTCATAATTCTCCTTTTGTCTCTATATGGGTTATCAAGTGCGTATATGGGGCACCATCCTATGCATTTTCCTTGGTGACCATACTAAAGACAAGCGATTACTGTAATTAATCCTCTTAATAGGGTTTTTGATTAGTTATTACAAATGGGTATGTATCATAAGGCCCTTGCACATGGAGGATGTTGCATGGCATTCTTCATGTGCAAAATACTGTCAGACTTTCGCGAGGGTGTCTCTGTTGTTGAGCTACTTTTCTTAGAGAAGGCCTTTTTGTATGTTTCGGCTTTGGGCTTGAGTCCGAGAACCTTGGGAAGTATTTTGACGAATGGGCTTAATGAAAAGTTTATTTTTCATGGTGACGAGCCCATTGGGCCCATAGTTTCCGGGCCTTGGATTTCCTGAGGCCTATTGTGGGCTGTCTTTACTCCTCCTTCTTCCTACCGTTATTCATATATTTTTGCGAGAATCGAAGAGCCTTCTGCTACTTTGATTTGATTTTGATGAGACTATTCATCATCACTTTTGCACTAACTTCTCCTACACCTCATTGCATTCTGTCTTCCATCTTCTTTCTTTGCCTTTAGCCATTCTCTTCTTCTTCTCTCTTTGGGTTTCTTTGCTATTCTAATTTATGCTTCCTCATGGCTGACACAAAAGAGCATTCCAAATCCTTCGCCACCTCGTGTCACGAGTTCGCGTCCCTCACCCCCTGTTTCTAAATTGGACCACCCCCAGTCTTCTCCTCCAGCAATGGCTTCTTCCTCTGATACTATGGGGACTGACGCGACACGGAGTAGCTCCGATGACAGTGAGACCCTCTCTGTTCCTCAGGTCGTCGCCTTGGGCCATGCTGATTCTTTGCCTCCTCCCCGTGCTGGTAACGACAACTGTTTCGCGGGCTCAAGGGCGAAAGGGGCTCCTTTCCCTCAAAGGGATTTTTCTCCTCCTCCGCCGTCCGGCCCGAGATCCCCGTGCCTATTGACCGTGGTCTCACAAGGTATTCCTCTGTGCCAAAACCAAGTTGTTATGTAGGTTCGTCTTTGCTCCGCTCTCGTCTTCTCCGCCAATAGTTTCCTTGGGTTCCTATCCGTTTCCCCATTCGGGTCTCTCCCCATGAGCTGTGGGCACAGTGGGTTGAGCATGTATTCTTTGCTGATGATGATTTTTTGGCTCTTCTCCACAAGGTCGGCATTGCTGACGCAATTTGGGCTTCAAAACAAGCGGAAGCCCCAAAACCTTTTAGAGGACTTATTGTTTCTGGTCCAGCGCCGGTGCCAATTCACTCCCACACTGGAAGATGTGCTTGTCCTCACTAAGCTGCCAGTGGTTGGTGATGTTGATTTGATTAATCTTCCTTTGGGGGCACACACCGTGGACATGGCTAGCAAGTTGCGACAAGCCAAAATTGACGCTGGCTATTACTCCCGTCGGTTCTGCCCAAGGAAAAGGGACTCGTCATTCTGCTCTCAAAGGCAAGGGGAAGCAAACAGCCAAGGAAACCGTTAAACGTACCTTTGCTGGGTCCCAGGCTGCGATGATTTTATGGTGACTACCTTTACAAGGGGGCCCCTTTTTACCCTGGTCCCGATGAGGTAACCACTTCTCTAAAGCGCACTGCTTTCATAGCGTTCTGGTTGAGTCGCTAGGTCTTTGTTGGCCCACTTGACGGCTCTATCAGTCCCGGTGTGTTTGTGTTGGCAAGTTTGCTTGCCGTGTGACGTCAATCGATAGTTTGCTCCCGACCTTGACGTCGACCTTGCATGCATTGTAGTCAGTTTGTAGATCTGATTTTCAGGGGAAGATGAGGGACATCAGTGCAGCACAGGAGACCAGCTCCAAAGTATTCTAAGGTGGCGTGGACGAAGGTTGGCCAAAGGTGATGGTGGCACACAGCGGGCGACAGCGACGGTGCTAGGAAGAGGCTGGGAAAGAAGAAGGCCGGAGACATTGTGTGCGCAGATCTTGGCCATATGTGGTTAATTATAGTTTCTTAATTATGTAAGGTAAGGGACCAATTTATAAAATTAAACAATTACAACCCTTGTTTTTGTTAGAGTCACAAAAAATATTAAGTTCTTGCAGGCCTTGGACCAACTTTGGTCAACAAAACCTGTCGGTCCAAGGTACACTCCCCATACCATATATAGAAACATGATGGAATAAAATCATGCTCAAAAAACTTGAGGCAAATCATCTAACCAAAAAAAATAAAGTGTGAAGACACAAATTCGTTACTGTTATAAAATATTATTGAAATGTGGATGTATCATAATTTGGTTGATATCCAATTAAATAAATATATATTGATACGATGGAGATTTGATGTAATATTGTGTAATTCACTTTTAACTTATAAAGTTATTGGGATGCTCATTGTATAATACACATATAAAAATAAGAATAACATCTCTCCATTTACTCTTTATCCCTATCTCTTCTTTTACTTTTCTATGTCACTCTTCTCACAACATGAGAAAATAAATCTCTTCCCAAAAGTGAATGGTAACTTTATGAGAAAATAAATGTATTCCTAGAAGTGAATGGTAAATTTATGATCAGAAAATAAAATCATCTCCAGACGTAAATGTTAATTGTATTTATGAGAATGTATAAGCATTCTTAGAAATGGATGTTAATTGTACCTATAATAAATATAATCATTGTCATAAAATAATTACAATAAATCACAAGAAGAGCGATAATCATTCCTAAAAATGAATGCATCATTATTCATAAAAAAATATTATTTCCCTATTTAACGAGATTATATTTACATATTCCCAAAAGTGAATATGTAAAAGATCATTCACAAAATTGATTAACTTTATTTTACATTCCCTAAAGCAAATGTAACTACTCTAATATTTATTTTTGAGTATCTATAATTTATTAATTTACTGATTCTAGGTATTTATAATTTGATACTCGTATTCTCCTAAAAAGAATAATATAATGAATTCATTATTTACCAAATTATAAAACTTAATTTGATACTCACATTCAGGAAAAAAAAAAATTGGATGCATTCGAGACTATAAGATCTTAAAACTAGTAGTGAAAGAAAAAACTCAATAGTTTTTAAGACAAGTTCTCTATTTAAATTATGTGATGAAAATATTACCAACGAGAACTAATTGAAAAAAAAATATATTTTTCACATTTCACACTCCAAATACGCTCATGTGTAGCAATATGTGAAATGAGTTATAATAATATTTTGAACTAAAATTTTGTCTTATCATACATAACTGAATAATATGAAGAGCTATTCATGAAAAATCATGAAAATTGCCAAGTTGATTATAGTCCATTCTTTGAAGTGAATGTGACAAATTATAACTCCAAAAGTAACAAAGTTACTTGAATGAATATAATAAATGTGTATTAAAATAACTTGGTCATGTACCTATAGTACGTTTGCTTGATATTTATCAAATAAAGAATGATCACAAAAATACTTGTTTTAAAATATTGGTTAATTATGACATGAGTAATAATACAAGAGATATCTGTTTTATTTATTTAGAGATATCTGTTTTATTTAGAGATCATAATTGAGATATTGGTCATTTTATTAATGACATAAATGTTTACTAATATGTTGGTTTTCTTTCTTTTTATTGTTTTCTTTCTTTTTATAAATTTTGAGTTTATGATTTTATGATATTATTCTTTTAGAAATATTTTATTTTATTTATAAACTTTTAATTAGCATCAAATCTCAATATTAAAGTAATGATTATGATATTTACAGTATATTGTAATTATTAGTGATTTAGTTTTGTAAAATGTTTACATATGATAATTTTCATTTTATTCATGTGATATGTTAAAATGTTATGATATTATCATTATTTATGATGTGTCTTATTTTTTTAAAGAAAATTATCAAAATAGTAGTGTTTATATATGTTTTACAAGTAGTGCGACAATGTATATTTTAAAAATCTAAACATATATTACCCATATGATAATTAGATAAGAAAATGATAACACAATCATTGGTAGTGTCGTCAAGTTTTGAAAGTTCTAGAAGAACTAATATTTTGTTTATTGAATAAACAAAAATTATGACGCACTATTACTTATCAATTCATAAAGATGAATGAAAGCTCCGAAAAGCTACTATTTTGTTTCCCGAAGAAACAAAATTTATAATGCACTATTAAGTTATAAAGATGACGGAGGGCTCTTAAAGAGCTATTATTCTCTTTCCAAGACAAACACAAATTATTATGAATGATTAAACATTGTTAGTGTTATACAACTTAGTAAAGGCTTCAGAAGAGATAATATAATATTAATTGGAGGAAGAAAGTTTGTTATAGATAAGTTCATATTATCTAGATTGTCTCAATGAAAATTGTTAAAATTTAAAGGTATTTGCTGAAATGAATATCATGTTGAGACTATAAATAAGGAGAACATTAAATATCTCCATATTATAACTACTATACCAATTAATAAATATTTATTAGAAAACTTACTTGTTTCCTCCAGTCTGTACTATAAAAATATTGTCAAAATTGAAACTTATGCTACAATAAACGAAAAGTTTACTGACCCAAATTTTTGGCATGATTGGTAAGACCACCCCGGTTCAATTATGATGCAAATAATTTTTTAGAATTCATTTTGAAACTCATCAAAGAACCAGAAGATTCTTCGAGTTAAAGAATTATTGTGTATTGCTTATTCTCAAATAAATTAATTATGAGACAATCACCAATTGAATTTGTAAGAGAATCATTTGCATTTCTAGAACGCATTGAGAGTGAACTATATGGGTGCATTCACCCACCATGTGGACCATTTATAAATTACATATGATTTTAATAGATGCATCAAACAAATAGTCGCAGTGAGTTAATGTCTCAAGATTTTGTATGTCAAATGGAACAACAGTTGAAAAGCATTTTGCTCCTATTCATGGATGGTCTAGCAAAATTATTTATTAAATGTCTCCAATTAATAGTTAGATCATTACTTATGAGAACAAAACTTCATGTTTTGGCATGAGGACATGCTATCTTACATGTAGCAACATTGTACGCATCATACCAACAAGTTATTATAAATTTCCCTATTACACTTGGCTTTTGGTTAGGAGCCAAATATTTACCATCTTAAAATTTTTTAAATGTGTAGTTTATGTTGAAATTTCTCTACCCCAACGTACAAAGATGGGATATTAGAGAATGTTGGGAATATATAATTGGTTATGAATCCCCTTTTTTTATAAACTACCTCGACCAATTAGAGATTTATTTGTCACAATATTTATTTTATTTTTATTTTGATAAATAATTTTCCAACATTAGGGGGGAGAAAATAAGCAGCTGAAAATAGAAATTACATGAATTACATTGTCATTATTATATTTAGATCCTCATACAAGGTAATGTGGCAAAATATTATAAATCAACTGCCAGATTTATTTACTGATCTAAAGAGAGTTATGAAAGCTCATATACAGGATGAAAATAGTTATGTTGCATGATTCTTCTTCCCTTTTTATATTTTGATAGAATTAAGAGGTTATTTACTTACATGTGGAAACACGACTTTATCATAGAGATCAACAAAGCAGACATTAACTACTACTTCAAATCATGCAAGAATTATTGTAATACATGAAGCAAGTCATAAATGTTTTCGAATATAGGCAGCCAATCAACAAGTGAGCATCATGAAAAATGTTGACGCAAGTTGTTATTTGTGTCACTGTTTGTTTCAATGCTCTTCTCTTGATGGCCAAAAGTCAAAGGAGATGGAGGTTGTGTAACCATTGTCACAGAAACTGTAGTACTACGTGTATGAATATATTACTGTGGTCGTTTCTATATCATCTTAATAGATGGATGTCCATAGTTATCTTAAGAAGGAAAAAATGTTGTACTTCTTTTTTTTCATCAAAGTTTTTATTCCATTGGGTTTTTCCTTAATAAGTTTTTAATGACAAAGCTTGCACTATGAGGATGTTGTACTCTTTTTCTTTCACTAAGATTTTTTTCCTAATGGATTTTTCTTAGTAAGGTTTTAACAAGGCATATCCTTCATGGACATCCAAAGGGAAGCGTTATAAAATATTATTGGAATGTGGATGTCCTTATCCTAATTTGGTTGGTACCCAATTAGATATATTTATATGACAAAGATTTGATGTAATATTGTGTACATCACTCTTAACCTATGCATAATCATTTAGGCTTTTATTGTACAATAAATATCTAAAAATACGAATAACAACTCTTCTTCTATTCTTTCTTTTAATCTCTTTTATTACTTTTTTCTATCACTCTTCTCGGTAATTTCATAACTGTTACGAATTAAAGGAAAGATAAATCAAGGCAAGAAACGTCAAACAGAATTAATTTTGTTTGTAACAGACTAACCTTTATGCAAAACGTTAGTGCGGCAGGAGATTCAGATTTTCATTAATTATAAATGTAAGATATATTTTTGTTAAAAAAAGGTATTTGTACTTATTTAATAATGATAATGGTTCAAATGTGGAGGTATAGTGGTCAATATCCATGTATCACATCATTCCAAAATATTAAAAACAATCTTCTTCTTTTTTTTATAAAAAAAGGGCTTATTAGAAATAAACAATTCAAAAGATATTTTAAACTATAACTAAAATGAAAATTAAGCCAACCATGAGTAATTAGTAAGGAACAATCATACATTTTAAAATGGGGCGAATTTAATTTTAGTTGTCAATGTAAAAATTAATTTAATAAGTGATTCATAGAATCTTTGTTAAACATATCTTAACTTTATTAAGAAGATTGACATAAACTTTAGTATATATTGTCCTTAATAAGATCCTAAGATTTAATTGTTGGATTGGGTCATGGCAGTTGTATCAAGTGACGTAAGAGCGAGTCAGAGGGGGTTTTCAGTTTCACTTGTTAAAAATCAACGGTGCCAATTTTTTAAATTTTTTACTCTTCCTTCTTACATGCCTAATTTCTTGACATAATTCCTCACATCATCACGTTGCCTATTTTTGTGCCTCTATTTCATTTCATCCATACAAGTACCCTCTTATCTCCTAAAAGCTCATAAGCCATACCCTCTAAGCAAATGGAAGATGATAAGAGCAATAGCAATTTGCCAAATGGGCTCGTCACATCAAGCTCGGAAGATTATAACCCTTGCTGTAAGACAAACAACATCAACAAAGAACAAGATCGCTTCCTCCCTATTGCCAACGTTGGTAGGATCATGAAAAAGGCAATCCCTTCAAACGGGAAAATCTCAAAGGATGCTAAAGAGACAATACAAGAATGTGTCTCCGAGTTCATTAGCTTTGTGACTGGGGAAGCCTCTGACAAGTGCCAAAGGGAGAAGAGGAAGACAATCAATGGGGATGACATCATATGGGCCATCACAACATTAGGATTTGAGGATTATGTGGACCCACTTACATGCTATCTCCAAAAATATAGGGAGATTGAAGGGGAGAAGCTTAACATTCCAAAGCAGCAACAACGTGTAACTACTACACAAAGGTTATTACATCAACAACATCACCACCAAAATAACAACATACCTTTAACTAGTGTTTATTCCTCAACAAATCTCATTTCTCAGAATCCCTATGTCGGTACTACAGATCATCAGATATTTACCTTACCGTTCTCCCAAAATTCAATTTAGAAAAAATTACATCAGCAGGACCAGATCAATTCAGTAGCGCAATGGTAAGACCGTAAGAGTAATTAAGCTAATTAAGACAGGTTGTCGCATATGCCGGGGTCAGCCAATTTTTCATTTTTCCACCATATGATAATTTCATACGTATATCGTTACGGATGGTGCCTAGTGTCTTACGAGGATTGGCATCCCCCAAATTACTTCGAACTTTTTGACCTTTTCATAGATATTATTTTAGAGTCCTGATTTTTCATTCTTGTTAGTTACACACTCATTGCACATCCATTATAAAAAGGTGATTTCTCAAATACTCCGTACTACTTAATTTATCCATTTTTATAACTAAATTCATCAAATTTTATTATCATTTCATGATCTAATATGATATATTAAAAGATTATATGATCTAATGTGATAAATTAATACTTTCAATACAATATTTGTAGAGAGGTGTATCATAAGCTTAAATGGTCCACAAATCTCTAAACCTCTTATAAGTTTGCTTTTTCAATGATTTGACTAATGAAAAATTTATTACGATCATATAAAACATGCAATGATAACAAAATTTGATAAATTTAATAGTAAAAATTATCAAAAATGAATAAATTAAGTAGTATGAGGTATTTACCCATGGGGTATTTAAGCAACCACCTTGTAAAAAAAGGTTCACACACGCAACAATTCACATTTCGCGCTCTCTCACAACCTTTCTTCTTCTAGAGCTCTTGCAACCTAACCATTTCTTCCTCCTACGATCACGATCCTCTCGTCTTCCTCTTGATTCTTCTTCATCACTACTTCATCTTCGAATTTTTTTATACGAGTTCATCATTGAACATTCCTCTGTTCGTCTTTCGTTGTGTCCATCTTTTCGCCTTTCGTTTTGCTATTTGCATGCAATCACAACCTTTTTATGTTCTACTTTTTTTTTCTCTCTTTGCTTCGATTAAAGAACGATTAGGTCATGTCGTTTAATAAGGTTAAGTCTGAGTTCACGAAAAGGTTGTGTCGAGTATAATAAAAGGTTACGTCTATTTTCACCAAAGGATTGTGTCTGAGTTTAATAAAAGGTTGTGTCTCGTTATCTATCATGGTTATGTCTGCGTTTGCTAGTTGGTTGTGTTTGGCTGCATTATCATGTTGTGTCTGTATATGTTATGTGGTTATGTCTGGTTGTGTTTTATGGTTATGTCTAGCTATGATTAGATCGTTGAGATGCGTGTAATGGTTAAGTTTGTAAATATTATATGGTTGGATCTGATAAGAACAAAATGGTTAGGTTTGTCTATGTTATATTCACTAATTTATAGGTTTCTCAATGCAATGGTTAACTTTACCATTTAAAACGATATAAACGCTAACATTTTATCATACGCAACCTAACCATGTTATCAATCAAGACCCTTATATGCTTAGATACAACAATTTGCCTATGCACGACATAACCATCGCATTATAAACGATCTACTCATTGTATAATAAAAGGGTTGTGTCTCGTTGTATTGACAAATCTTTTCATCAACTCCGTAAACGACGGTTCCTTGCCAACGAAATATGGTGGATTCGTCAACATCTACGATCACGACAAACACGATTACAGAACAAAACACCATATCCAAAAAACGAAGCAAAAAATCGAGAGAGAATGAGCAAAAATGGGCTGAGTAATTTGCGGTGAAGGAATTTTGGGGAATTTTTACATATATATATATATATATATATATATATTCATGTACACAAGTTTATTATCCATGACATGTTCCGTGCAAGAAATTTACATTTGTATGAGTCTAGGGTCTGAAATCGCCATAGGGGGTGACAATTTCAGACCCCTGGAAAAAAAAATTATATAAAAAGGGGCTGAAATCGCT
>QANU01031741.1:0-13422 GCA_003254905.1 Nissolia schottii
TTTTAATTGTAGAACAGAAACTGATTTTTTTCCCTACCGTGTCAACCACAGCTCTGATACCAAATGATATAAACCTCTTAGAGGAATTTGGCCCAATCTTCACGGCGTAGGCAAAACAAAAGGAATTCAAATAAAACGGATAATTGAAAAGAGGGATATGAGCAAACACTCTAGATTTGGAAAGGAAAAATTGGGAGTGATAGACCCTAAGTTGTAGAGTTCAATGACCTGACAATTGTAATTAGCCAACCAAAGTTAAAGGGAAACGTGACCTGCTAATTAGACGATTGTCCAACCACGAACACAATTAAACCAAACCACACAACGCACCTGGGTTGAAGCACGAATTGGGGGCTTTTGGAAGTTTGAATCGCCAACCTTATAAAGAAGATTGACAAGACAAGGTCTCACAAGAGCAAAAGAAGATATAAAAAAAACTCTCACAATGGGAGAAAGAATTCTGAAAATTCAGATTGTATTTCACTTCAAGGATGCCTTATGAATTACAAAGTTCTCCTATTTATAGGACTTATTAGAACCCTTTCAAATCACCACTATTCAGAAATTTATTGGTCACTATTTAACATTGATTACCCACTACATTATTAGCCACTAAAACCCATGCACTAAAATTCCACCTCCCAAAGTTAAATGCTCCACTAATAAAAGCTGTTAACTTCACCAACGAAAATGACCACCTAAAAGACTTCGTTTGGTCTTCTTGTCTTCATGGAAGTTGAAGCATTTTGTCTTAGCTTTCAAATGGCACCGGTTTCATCTTAATTGGATCACTACAGCCCAAGTTATGACCCAATTATCACAAACTGCTCAGAGTCCAGCAACAACATTATTTAATTGGGCTTGGATGATCATTACTTCTTTTGGACTTGTATTTTCGGATTGCCATTGATTATTTGGAGCCAATATTTCTTTATTAACTATTTCTTGTATTCTTCTCATCTTTCCCCTTGTCATTGGGCCCCCATTTACTTGGACTTGGTCAATTGACTTGATGGCTGGGTTCATATCAGCCAAGCTTGTAGAAAGTTTATCTGCGCTTTTGTCATTCAAATTAAATATATATCCTACTTTACAGCTTTCAGATCCACAAGGGATCCAATTGCAGTATAGTCGGGTATAGTCGAATCCACAGAGAGTTGCAAAAATACCATTCTTGAGTTTAGTTAATTAAACAATGAGTGAAGGTAAATTGATTTGATAGTTTTAAAATAAGTAACTAAACAACATAAAAAGTAAATAGGCAACAAATCAGAGGTAGTTCTGGAGCTTGTTGGGAATTGAATCATATTATAGTCTCTTGCATCCAATTACTTATTACACAGAACTATCATTTCATTGATTGCCCGCCACCAGTTCTTAACTTTGTCATCGCTTTCGCGTATGAAAAGATCACAGTCCTTTGCTAGATTTGTTAATTTCTTACACAAACTTTAACAAAGTACGCCAAAGTTATTCCAGATGTTAACACGGCTAACCTTTTCCCAGTTATAGCAACCGAAGTTAGATGAAGGATTTAGATCTGACTCTAATGATTGTAGCTGACGCTCACTACTTTCGAGTCTAGAATCTATCTTAGCATAGTGAAATTGTTCTTGACTTGGTTATGACTTAATTAGTATAACTTTCGTTCATACACATAAGTCCAAATCAAGAATCAAAACACTAAACAAAAGTAAAATCAAGAGTAGAATCAAAACACTAAACACTAATCAAGAGTAAAATCGTTCATGCTAATCAATAGAAATAGAATAATTCATATGCAAAAGTTACATGGATACAAGCATACTACAATTATGACCAAAATCCCAACAACAAGAGGATTAGGAATCCATCTTACAAGAGTATCTCGGAGGCAAGGTTTAGACGCTTACCATGACACGTAATCACGCCGTCATGACAGCTGTTCACCAAGCTTCCTCGACCTCCCGGCTCCTTCACAGGACTCCACTTTGTTGCTAACCTAAACTAATCTTTAAAGTACAAAAGAAATGGAAGAAGAATGGATTTTGGTGGGGGGAAAGGATGGTTGAGAGATGATCCAAATGAGTGCATGACCTCCTCTATTTATAGGCAAATTCTGGGTGGCTTCGCTTAGCGGTTTGAGTCCCTTCGCTGAGCGATTCTGGTGGTACCGCTAAGCGGATTGTACTTTATCTCTCAGCGGCGTAATCATTACACGTGGCTTCATAAATGCGCCGGCAGCTTTTTCAGGGCGGCGCCGCTGTCTAGGCTGGCTCCAGCTGGCGCATTAAATGCGGCGGCTGCAAGTGGCTCCTTAGGTACAACCACTGAGCGGCCAGGGTGACTTCGCTGAGTGGCCTTTGTCTTTAGTGCGCTGAGCGAGCTTCATTCACCGCTGAGCGGTCCTTTGCAGATTTCCTCTTTTAAGCTCTTTTCCACTTTTGCCCTTTTGCTCCATTCTTTATAGGATTATTCTTAATTATTTATGCTTGCATCCATCTTGCAAAATATATTAAAAACCTACAAAATATGGGGAATTCATTAGATAATTCTTTAAAACATAAGTGAATAAGTGCCATTTAATAGGTCAAATATGCGCAAATTAGGCACTTATCACTCCCCCTGACTTAAGACCTTGTTTGTCCTCAAACAAGAGGTAGTAGAATCATTTTACAAGAGATCGATGCTTATGAACAATCGGTTAATGCAATGAATTGAAATGTTTCAAACAGTTTAAGCTTGAGACCTATGAGACACCATAGAAGAACCTGAAGTAGTCAAATGCACGACTACTTGAAAGCCATAAACAAATCACACTATCCAATGTTTTGTTCATCAAGGAAATTATCTTTATGCACACAATGGTCAGTGGACCAATTTAGGAGGAGTGTTTTCGCTCATTATCACCATTGAATCACAACAATTTAAATTTGTTACCTGCCTCATCATTAAATACTAGTGTATGGTCATGCAAGGATCACCGAAGGACTTTTGAGGGTTGTAACGTGGCCAGGCTACAAGGAAAATTGGTTTTTCTGGATATGCAAATTTGAATCAAGAGAGCATTTGAAAACCAACTCCTTGTTGTCACCTGTTCTTTTTCAACAATCTTTCTTTTTTTCTCTTTTTCTTTTTCAACCCTTTTCTCCTGATTTTCTTTTCCTAATTCTTTTCCTTTTTCTTCTTTTTGTTTTTGGATTGGGAATAAGATTATTTCTTTTTCACTTCTTCTGTTCTTTTTCAATGTATCCACTCCCACTATTATTTGACCCTTATCTCCCCCTGACTTGGACCTTTGCTCATAATCTGATTTGAATGCTCTCTTAATTCCGGGTATTAAGGGATAGCATTGTTTTTCTTTTTAAGGTTCGGGGATTATGAACAAAAATTTTCTCATGTTAGGCTCAAATGGGGGTATCAAAGGATATACCTAATTAAAGGTCGGCTCTATTTGGCCAAGTGGGTTTAAAATCTAAAGAACAAAATGCCTTGATCATCTCCTATTATTTCCATACAATTATCAACATCAGAGACTCAAACAAATTCAATTGTGCAAAAACAATGGCGATTCTCTCTAATCTCACTTAGTGTTTAGGCTACACTCCCTCACGTGGTTAGGGTTTATTTACTTGATCTGAAAACATTTTCAATGTTATGTTTAGGTAAACAAGTGGATAGATGCATATTGACATGTTCATGGTATATATGCATGTACTCACAAAATCTGTTAAAGATACTGAAACAATTTAATTCATGAGATATGTGTTCATGCATCAAACCAAGTAAAATAAACTACTGCTTAATTGTTAAATAAACAAGTCTTAAGCACATAAACTAATTAAGGAAATTAATTAAGTAAGGTGGTAGAAAATTAAAATGCTCCCTGTTCATGGTGAATTTCTTGAAGTAGCCTTCATTTCAGCTGTTTAGGCTACTTCATCTTGCTTCAATATGTTGAGAGATAGAGGCTCATCTTCCTTGAAGAATCATGCTCATCGCCCTCTAGACGTATGCCTCTCATTTGTTGTTTTTAGGAAGCTTCATTGGTTGTTATCCGGCCTGCAAAAACAATCCAAAAATTTCCTTTCTTCCAAGTAGCAATAGAGAGATCATGGTTTTATTTTGAATACTTTTGTAGACAGAATTTCCTACAACTGCGGACAGAATTTCCTGCTTATTATGGACAGAATTTCCCACAATGATTCAAGATAAAACATGTTTCTTGTTTTTAATCATAAGGTACTTAAAAAAAATGAGTTCCTTTTTCAAAAGTTCTTTCATTTCTAAATTAGTTAGGAATTTCAACCATAGATAATATTGCACCTTACCCAGACAATTGATTAAAGGTTAGAAATCAGTTATTAGGTTTAAAATCCAAGTGCTTCAAGTTTATCTTAATTGAAAAAGGATTAGCACTTAAGAATTTAAATCCATTCACATAATTTAAATAACCTTTAATTCTTTTTCACCATATTTTATAAAAATATATTTTAACACCTTAAAATTAATTATCCTTAAAATTAATGAACTAATAAAAACTCACAAAACACTGGGTTGCCTCCCAGGCAGCGCTTGTTTAACGTCGTTAGCTCGACGCCTTTTTCTTCCTAGCTCCCTGCTTCATCATCAGTCCTCCTCTCATGGCAAGAGTCTTTTGGGTTTAGCTCCGGGTTGGCCGTAAACCTTTTCTTTTTCAACTCCGCCATATCAGTAGCCAGTTGTCCCAGTTGTAGTTCCAAATTCCTAATAGAGGCTTCGTTGTTCTTTTGATTAATCATTGACTGTTGCATAAACTGATTAAACGTCTCCTCTATTTTGGAATTTGAATAAACTGATGGCTGATTCTGATACGGGCGGGGTGGTAGATACTGCTGTTGTGGAGCTTTGTTAAATGAGGGTCCTGCCTCTTGCCTCCATGACTGTTGAAAATTTTGATTCGGCCCCCTTTGAAAATTGTTTTGATAGGGTGGCCTTTGCTGGTTATCAAGGAAGTGAACCTCTTCTTCCCTGAAATGACAGTTAACAGACGGGTGATCACCGTTACAAATTTCACATTGAAATACCTGTTGCTTTTTTGCATCTCGAGCCTCTTTGATCTGCTTTGGCAACTCGTTTATGGCCTTCTTCACCTCGTCTATTTATTGTTGGAGTTGCTTGTTTTGAGCAAGAATTGCATCGTTTGTTCCCAGTTCAAGCATGCCTCCTCTTCTAGGTCCTCTGTGGTATTGGCCTTGTTGGTCCGTCAAGGCCACGGAATCAATGATGGAGATTGCTTCTTCAGGTGTTTTGGACATTATCTGTCCACCAGCTGCAGCATCAAGCATGAGTTTGTGCTGTTGTGGGAGTCTGTTCCTAAAGATATGGATTTGTGTTCTTGCATCGAACCCATGATTAGGGCATTTTCTCAGCATGGATTTGTATCTCTCCCAGGCCTCGCAGAGACTTTCTCCGGGTGCCTGCACAAAAGTAGCAATTGCAGTCTTTAAATCCATAAACTTTGATTGAGAAAAGTACCTCGCACAGAACTTCTCCTCTAATTGATCCCAGTTGGACAAGATATGTTGTGGTTGATCTAGCAACCACTCCTTAGCTTTTCCGATCAGCGTCAGGGGAAACATCCTTAAAAAGATTGATTCTTCGTCGGCCTCGGACATTCCCGCGGTCCCACAGAGTTCGTAGAACTTTGTCAAATGAGCATACGGATCCTCATGATCCAAACCTGCAAATGGGTTAGCATATAATAATTGTACCAGATCAGGTTGCATCGGAGGTGATCTTTGAGCTCCAGTGGTTCTGCTCATCTGAATAATGTTTCTAGGGGTAAAGTTGACAAAACCCCTATTGTCACTGGCTCCTGTAGTGTTGCCAACTCCTGTGTTGTCTCCAGCTCCAGTGGTTTCAGCCATGGTTTCTTCTTGGTTGGTTGAAGAAGTTGATGATGAAGTTGTCTCTTGCTCCGCTCTTTGTTTGGCTAGTTGCTTTTTCTTCTTTTTACTGTTTTTCCTTGAAGTAGCTTCAATCTCAGGGTCAAACAACAATTGATCTTTTGAAGTCTTACCTCGCAATTGCTAAGAAAAATTCACACTAGCCAAATAAGATTAGAACAAAAGAGTTCACAAAGTAAAAATAAGAACTATACAATGTTTTACAAATATTCACAATTGTTTAATTAAGCAAAACTCAAGCGATGTATTTTTGACGCAACTCCCCGGCAACGACGCCAAATTTGATGAAAGCCTATTATTACACTTTCTCCAATCTTGACATAGTTTGGTTTCCCTCAACTATGCCAAGCTCGTAGAAAGTTTATCTGCGCTTTTATCGTTCAAATTAAATATATATCCTACTTTACGGCTTTCAGATCCACAAGGGATCCAATTGCAGTATAGTCGGGTATAGTTGAATCCACAGAGAGTTGCAAAAATACCATTCTTGAGTTTAGTTAATTAAACAATGAATGAAGGTAAATTGATTTGATAGTTTTAAAATAAGTAACTAAACAACATAAAAAGTAAATAGGCAACAAATTAGAGGTAGTTCCGGAGCTTGTTGGGAATTGAATCATAATATAGTCTCTTGCATCCAGTTACTTATTACACAGAACTATCATTTCATTGATTGCCCGCCACCAGTTCTTAACTTTGTCATCGCTTTCGCGTATGAAAAGATCACAGGTTTCCTTTGTTAGATTTGTTAATTTCTTACACAAACTTTAACAAAGTACGCCAAAGTTATTCTAGATGTTAACATGGCTAACCTTTTCCCAGTTTTAGCAACCAAAGGTCGATGAAGGATTTAGATCCGACTCTAATGATTGTAGCTAACGCTCACAACTTTCGAGTCTAGAATCTATCTTAGCATAGTGAAATTGTTCTTGACTTGGTTATGACTTAATTAGTATAACTTTCGCTCATACACATAAGTCCAAATCAAGAATCAAAACACTAAACAAAAGATAGCATTAAGAGTAAAATCGTTCATGCTAATCAATAGAAATAGAATAATTCATATGCAAAAGTTACATGGATACAACAAGCATACTACAATAATGACCAAAATCCCAACAACAAGAGGATTAGGAATCCATCTTACAAGAGTATCTCGGAGGCAAGGTTTAGACGCTTACCATGACACGTAATCACGCCGTCATGACAGCGGTTCGCCGAGCTTCCTCGACCTCCCGTGATATGAACCCAGCCATCTAGTCAATTGACCAAGTCCAAGTAAATGGGGGCCCAATGACAAGGGGAAAGATGAGAAGAATACAAGAAATAGTTAATAAAGAAATATTGGCTCTAAATAATCAATGGCAATCCAAAAATACAAGTCCAAAAGAAGTAATGATCATCCAAGCCCAATTAAATAATGTTGTTGCTGGACTCTGAGCAGTTTGTGATAATTGGGTCATAACTTGGGCTGTAGTGATCCAATTAAGATGAAAAAAGAAAAATGAGAGTGAGAGAAGAAAAAAAGAGAAAGAAAATGAGAAAACAAAAATAATGAGTGGAAAACAAGAGGAGAACTTGAGAGAAAAAAGAGAAAAAGAAGATAGAGAGAAAAGTTTGCTATTGGCAAGAAAGAGTGATGTTAAGCAAGCCCTCCTAGTTCTTTTGTACAAGGAGGCAATGTTGAGCACTAATGATGTCACCTCTTTGCCTAGTGCGATTTCATCTATTTTGCAGGAATATGATGATGTCTTTCCCAATGAGATACCACCGGGATTGCCACCAGGAGGAATAGAACATCAAATTGATCTAATTCCTGGAGCCTCATTGCCTAACTGTCCAGCATACCGCACAAATCCAGAAGAAACCAAGGAGATTCAAAGACAAGTCCAAGAATTGATGAACAAAGGATATGTGAGAGAAAGTCTCAGTCCTTGTGCAGTTCCGATCCTACTTGTGCCCAAAAAGGATGGAACATGGAGGATGTGCATAGATTGTTCAACTCGTATCTCCCACTCCAAATAGGTTTCCGGATCATTTTTGCCTTGAAATGAAGGAACTTTGAGTTTAACTCCTCCCAGATTTTCTTCTCTATTTCTATGCCTCCTTTGATTAGTATGACGCCTCCTCCTTCTTAAATGATGATCTTCATCCTCCTCGATTTGGCTGACCCTATCTGTATGAGACGATCCATCATGACTAGAATTGTTTGAAGGATTATGTCTAGCAGCACCTCGATTCTCCATTTGGTCCATTCTTTCATGAAGTTCTTCAAATTTGCTATTCCATAATCTTTCAAGTTGTCCTACTAATGCTTGCATTTGGATAGGTGCTAACCCTTGTGCATTTTCTTCATTCTCTGCCATGTTAATGAAAAATAGAAAAAAAAAATAGGACCTCACCAAATTATCACACCAAAGTATTTTCACTCTTGAATTTTACCACTCGTGTTTACGCTTTACTCTTAATAATCTCACAATTCTCAAATCACTCAATATCTTCAAAAGCTCTTATGCAACCTGAATCCTTATATGACTCAAAATGCCAATTACTCAACCAATTATAATGAAGTGGCTGGTCCAATTGTTAGAACAGTGCGTTGGAAAGGTAGTATAAAAAGAAAACTAGGAAATTAAGGAAGAACAAAGAAACCACAAAATTCTAGAAAAAAAAGATAATAACTCAAATAAATACCAGATTTTTTTTTTCATTTTTTTTGATGATATGAACCCAGCCATCAAGTCAATTGACCAAGTCCAAGTAAATGGGGGCCCAATGACAAGGGGAAAGATGAGAAGAATACAAGAAATAGTTAATAAAGAAATATTGGCTCTAAATAATCAATGGCAATCCAAAATACAAGTCCAAAAGAAGTAATTATCATCCAAGCCCAATTAAATAATGTTGTTGCTGGACTCTGAGCAGTTTGTGATAATTGGGTCATAACTTGGGCTGTAGTGATCTAATTAAGATGAAACTGGTGCCATTTGAAAGCTAAGACAAAATGCTTCAACTTCCATGAAGACAAGAAGACCAAATGAAGTCTTTGAGGTGGTCATTTTCGTTGGTGAAGTTAACAGCTTTTATTAGTGGAGCATTTAACTTTGGGAGGTGGAATTTTAGTGTATGGGTTTTAGTGGGTAATCAATGTTAAATAGTGACCAATAAATTTCTGAATAGTGGTGATTTGAAAGGGTTCTAATAAGTCCTATAAATAGGAGAACTTTGTAATTCATAAGGCATCCTTGAAGTGAAATACAATCTGAATTTTCAGAATTCTTTCTCCCATTGTGAGAGTTTTTATTATATCTTCTTTTGCTCTTGTGAGACCTTGTCTTGTCAATCTTCTTTATAAGGTTGGTGATTCAAACTTCCAAAAGCCCCCAATTCGTGCTTCAACCCAGGTGCGTTGTTGTGTGGTTTGGTTTAATTGTGTTCGTGGTTGGACAATCGTCTAATTAGCAGGTCACGTTTCCCTTTAACGTTGGTTGGCTAATTACAATTGTTAGGTGATTGAACTCCACAAACTTAGGGTCTATCACTCCCAATTTTCCCTTCCCAAATCTGGAGTGTTTGCTCATATCCCTCTTTTCAATTTTTCGTTTTATTTGAATTCCTTAGTGTTTTGCCTACGCCGTGAAGATTGGGCCAAATTCCTCTAAAGGTTCATATCATCCCGGCTCCTTCACAGGCCTCCTCTTTGTTGCTAACCTAAACTAATCTTTAAAGTACAAAAGAAATGGAAGAAGAATGGATTTTGGTGGGGGGAAAGGATGGTTGAGAGATGATCCAAATGAGTGCACGGCCTCCTCTATTTATAGGCAAATTCTGGGTGGCTTCGCTCAGCGATTTGAGTCCCTTCGCTGAGCGATTCTGGTGGTACCGCTGAGCGGATTGTACTTTATCGGTCAGTGGCGTAATCATTACACGCGGCTTCATAAATGCGCCGGCAGCTTTTTCAGGGAGGCGCCGCTGTCCAAGCTGGCTCCAGCTGGCGCATTAAATGCGGCGGCTGCAAGTGGCTCCTGAGGTACAACCGCTGAGCGGCCAGGGTGACTTCGCTGAGCGGCCTTTGTCTTTAGTGCGCTGAGCGAGCTTCATTCACCGCTGAGCGGTCCTTCGCAGATTTCCTCTTTTAAGCTCTTTTCCACTTTTGCCCTTTTGCTCCATTCTTTATGGGATTATTCTTAATTATTTATGCTTGCATCCATCTTGCAAAATATATTAAAAACCTACAAAATATGGGGAATTCATTAGATAATTCTTTAAAACATAAGTGAATAAGTGCCATTTAATAGGTCAAATATGCGCAAATTAGGCACTTATCACTCCCCCTGACTTAAGACCTTGTTTGTCCTCAAACAAGAGGTAGTAGAATCATTTTACAAGAGATCGATGCTTATGAACAATTGGTTAATGTAATGAATTGAAATGTTTCAAACAGTTTAAGCTTGAGACCTATGAGACACCATAGAAGAACCTGAACAAGTCAAATGCACGACTACTTGAAAGCCATAAACAAATCACACTATCCAATGTTTTGTTCATCAAGGAAATTATCTTTATGCACACAATGGTCAGTGGACCAATTTAGGAGGAGTTTTTTCGCTCATTATCACCATTGAATCACAACAATTTAAATTTGTTACCTGTCTCATCATTCAATACAAGCGTATGGTCATGCAAGGATCACCGAAGGACTTTTGAGGGTTGTAACGTGGCCAGGCTACAAGGAAAATTGGTTTTTCTGGATATGCAAATTTGAATCAAGAGAGCATTTGAAAACCAACTCCTTGTTGTCACCTGTTCTTTTTCAACAATCTTTCTTTTTTTCTTTTTTTCTCTTTTTCTTTTCCCAATTCTTTTCCTTTTTCTTCTTTTTGTTTTTGGATTGGGAATAAGATTATTTCTTTTTCACTTCTTCTGTTCTTTTTCAATGTATCCACTCCCACTATTATTTGACCCTTATCTCCCCCTGACTTGGACCTTTGCTCATAATCTGATTTGAATGCTCTCTTAATTCCGGGTATTAAGGGATAGCATTGTTTTTCTTTTTAAGGTTCGGGGATTATGAACAAAAATTTTCTCATGTTAGGCTCAAATGGGGTATCAAAGGATATACCTAATTAAAGGTCGGCTCTATTTGGCCAAGTGGGTTTAAAATCTAAAGAACAAAATGCCTTGATCATCTCCTATTATTTCCATACAATTATCAACATCAGAGACTCAAACAAATTCAATTGTGCAAAAACAATGGTGATTCTCTCTATCTCACTTAGTGTTTAGGCTACACTCCCTCATGTGGTTAGGGTTTATTTCCTTGATCTGAAAACATTTTCAATGTTGTGTTTAGGCAAACAAGTGGATAGATGCATATTGACATGTTCATGGTATCTATGCATGTACTCACAAAATCTGTTAAAGATACTGAAACAATTCAATTCATGAGATATGTGTTCATGCAACAAACCAAGTAAAATAAACTACTACTTAATTAGGAGTATCCTTTGCTACCCCATTTGAGCCTAACATGAGAAATTTCTTATTTCATAATCCCTAAACCTTAAAGGAAAAACAATTTTATCCCTTAATTCCTAAATTAAGAGAGCATTCAAATTGGATTATGTGCAAAGATCCAAGTCAGGGGGGATAAGGGTAAGCCAAAGTGGAAGAAAGAAAAGATGAAAAGAACAAAAGCAAAAAGCAAGCAAAGGAGAAAACATTCTATCCCAAAACAAAAAGAAGAAAAAGAAAAAGGGATAGAAGAAAACGAAAATCAGGAGAAAAGGGTTGAGAAAGAAAAAGAAAAAGAAAGATTGCTGAAAAAGAACAGATGACAACAAGGAAATGGTTTTCAATGCTCTCTTGATCCATTTTTTGCATAACCAGAAAAACCAATTTTCTTTGTAGCCTGACCCCATTACAACCCTACAAAGTCCTTTGTGATCCTTGCATGACCATACTCTTGTATTGAATGTTGAGACAGGTAACAAATTTAAATTGTTGTGATTCAATGGTGACATTGAGAGAAACACTCACCCTAAGCTGGTCCACTGACCATTGTGTGCATAATGATAATTTCCTTGGCGGAAAAGACATTGGATAGTGTGATTTGTTTATGCTATTCAAGTAATTGTGCATTTAACTTGTTCAGGTTCTATCGTGTCCCACTAATCTCAAGCTTAAACTATCTGAAACATTTCAATTCATTGCATTAACCGATTGTTCATATGCATTAATCTCTTGTAAAATGATTCTACTACATCTTGTTTGAGGACAAACAAGGTCTTAAGTCAGGGGGAGTGATAAGTGCCAAATTTACGCAAATTCGACCTATCAAAATGGCACTTATCCGCTTATGTTTTAAAGAATAATCTAACTGTAATCCCCATATTTTGTAGGTTTTAAATATATTTTGAAGATGGGATACAAGCATAAATAAGTAAGAAAAATCCTATGAAGAATGGAGCAAAAGGGCAAATAAGGAAAAGAGCACAAAAGGACGAAATCAGAAGGAACCGCTCAGTGGAGGAAGAAGAGCGCTCAGCACTTAAGGGCAAACCGCTCAATGGTGGTACCTGTACCGCTGAGCGGTTACATGTTGGCAGCCGCCTTCGCCGCCGCATTAAATGCACCAGGCTGGCGCCACCCTGGATTGCGGCGCCGCCATGACAAAGTCGGTGCCGCCACTGAAAAGCTGCCGGAGCAATTAATGAAACCGCGTGAGCCGCCTTTTTTGACCAAGACCGCTCAGCGATAAGCATTTATCGCTCAGCGAAACCCCCTAAACCGCTCAGCGGCAGTGCCAAACTGCTGAGCGGCCCTCCCCAACTTTTGCCTATAAATAGGGCAGGCGGAGGCTCATTCAAGGCATAATTCATTCCACCCATTCCCCCCTCCATAGTCCATTCTTTTACACTTTCCTTGGTAGTTTAGCCTAGGTTAGATTAGGAACAAAGCAGAGGCTTGTAAAGGAGCCGGAGATCGAGGAAGCTTGGCGAAGCCCTGGCCATGACGGCTTGGTAACGTGTCATGGTAAGTGTCTAAACCTTGCCTCCGAGATTCTTTCGTAAGATGGATTCCTAATCCTCTTTTTGTTGGGATTTTGGTCATTATTGTAGTTTGCTTGTATCCATGTAACTTTTGCATATGAATCTATCTATTTCTTATGATTAGCTTGAATGGTTTTATGCTTAATGCTAGTTTTTGTTTAGTGTTTTGATCTTGGCTTGAGACTTAGTTGTATGAACGAGAGTTATATTAATTAAGTTATAAACCAAGTTAAGATCAATCCGCTATGCTAAGCTAGATTCAAGACTTGAACATTGGAACGAACAGTTACAATTAGTAAAGTCAGATCTAAATCATTACATCTAACCTTGTTGCAAGACTAGAAGTTAGCCGCTTTAACATCTGAAATAATTCTGGCATACTTTGTTAAGCTCGTATACGAAAGTAACAGTTTAACAAAGGAAACCTGTGATCTTTTCATATG
>QANU01031741.1:21143-49445 GCA_003254905.1 Nissolia schottii
GGATTTGATGCGTTGTATTGCTTAAATGTATCCGTCTTGACTTATGTGTATGATTCTATGAAGTTCTATGATTTTAATGATTGATCTTGCACTTAATGCTAGTTTTTGTTTAGTGCTTTGATTCTTAATTTGAGACTTACTTGTTTAAGTGAAAGCTATACTAAGTAAGTTATAAACCAAGTTAAGTTCAAACCTGCTATGCTTGAAGCTTGATTTAATGTTTAAATGTTGTGGACGTAAGTTACAATCATTTTTAATCTGACCTAGATCAATTCATTTAGTTCTTAACCGCCATAACTGGAAACCAAGAACTAATCGCTTTAAACACCTGCATTAACATCAAGGTACTTTGTTAAGTTTGTGCAATACATTTGACAACCTAATAAAGGAACTTGTGATCTTAACATGCTCAAACGAGATGATTAAGTTAAGAATTGGTGGCGATAAAATCAAAAGCACTCATAGATCATATTAACTAAGTTACTGGTTACATTGAAGTAATATTGCAATTCAAATCCCAACATGCTTCTTTATCTGCCTAAACTTAAGATCATTATCGTTTCATCCTTTACTTTAACTGCAATTGTTTATTATTAATTTACTCATCAAAAACCAAATCGATTCCCATAGCTTAAAATAGTTCAACTCAAAGATAATTGTTTTAAACACAATCCCTGTGGATCCGATTATACCCGTCTATACTGCAATCGGATTCCTCGTGAATCTGAAAGCTGTAAGAAAGATATATTAAATTGACGGGATTGTGCCAATTTAAAACATCATCTTGATTGATATTTTAAGCTTTTGTTAATAGTGTAGTTAGCATTATTTCATTAATTATCGTGTTCTAACCCCTTTGCAAAGACTTTGCTATCTTTGTATGTGAAAGAAAACTCCTGCAGATCAACTTTTATTCGATCCAGAAATAGAAGTGACAGCTAGGAGGAATCGACGCAACGCAAGGAAAGCACAAGCCCTAGCCAAGGCAGTGGAAGAACAAGAAATCTCCTCATCTTCATCTTCTTCTTCTTCAAACCAAGAAACAATGTCAAAAGCCGGAGGTGGAACTGCTGGAACTGGACAAAGCCAAGGCTTTGTCAACTTCATCCCAAGAAACATCATTCGCATGGGACGAACCACCGGGACACAACGAATGCCGCAATTGCAACCAGGTTTGGTCCAACTAATGCACGCTAATCTCTTTGCAGGTTTAGACCATGAAGATCCCTATGCTCATCTCACCAAATTCTATGAGCTATGTGGAACCGTGGCCATGTCTGAGGCGGACGAAGAGGCAATTTTTCTAAGGCTATTTCCATTAACTCTGATAGGAAAGGCAAAAGAGTGGTTGCTCGACCAACCCCAAACCGTTCTCTCCAACTGGGACCAATTAGAAGAAAGATTCTGTTCAAGGTACTTTTCTCAATCGAAATTTATGGACTTAAAGAATGCTATCTCGACTTTTGTGCAAGCACCAAACGAGAGCCTGTGTGAGGCATGGGAGAGGTACAAATCAATGTTGAGAAGATGTCCAAACCATGGATTTGATGCTAGAACACAAATCCACATTTTTAGAAATGGCTTGCAACAACAACATAAACTTATGCTGGATGCAGTGGCTGGAGGACAGATAATGTCCAAAACACTAGACGAAGCCATGACTATCATTGAATCCATGGCTCTAACAGATCAGCAAGGGCAGTACAACAGAAACCCAGCCAGGAAAGGAGGAATGCTAGAATTGGGAACACACGATGCCATCTTAGCCCAGAACAGGCAGCTACAACAACAACTGGATGAAATGAAGAAAACACTGAATGAGTTGCCTAAACAGCTGAAAGAAAGCTAGTCATAAAAAAGACACCAGGTATTTCAATGTGAATTTTGTTTTGGTGATCACCCCACTGGTTTTTGTGAAAACAGGGACGAAGGGGTGCAATATGTTAACAATCAACAGAGGCTATACCAGCAATTCCCAAGGAGTCAGAATCAAAACTACCAACCTTGGAGGCAGGAGGCAGGCCCATCTAATGGAGCACCACGACCTTACCAGCCATTCCAACCCCCGCACCAGTTTCCAAATCAACAAAATCAACAACAAAACTCCAAGCTAGAGGACACTTTTACGCAATTTATGCAAATGTCCATGGCAAATCAGAAAAATACCGATGCCTCAATCAAGAACCTGGAGATCCAAGTAGGCCAGCTTGCAAAAGAAATGGCAGAAATCAGAAGGGGTATATTTTCTGTCAACACCGAGCCCAATCCGAAAGAATCATGCAAGGCGATCATGACTCGCAGCAGAAAATTGCAGGAGCCCCAGATCCCTGAGGTTCATGACGAGGAAGTTTTAGCTGAAAAAGAGAGTGAAAAAGAAAAGGAGTGTGAAAAAGAAGAAAGGAGAAGCAAAGAAAATGATGAGGAAGAAAAAAATAATAAAAAGAATGTAAATAAAGAAAAAGAAAAAGAAAAAAATCAAGGAGTTAGAGAGGAAAAGAAGGAGAAAGGAGAAAAAGAAAAAGAAAAAGAAAGAGTGTTTAAACCCTCAACAGTAAAACCAATGCCTTACCCTCTAGTTCCTACAAAGGTAGATAAAGAAAGGCAGTTTGCTCGCTTCATAGACATTTTCAAAAGACTGCAAATCAACATACTATTTGCAGAAGCATTGGAGCAAATGCCTTCTTATGCCAAGTTCATGAAAGAATTGTTATCAAAGAAAAAGAAGTATCAAGAGGAAGAAACTATGCAATTAGGAGCAAACTGCAGTGCCATCATCCAGAATTATATTCCTCATAAGTTGACGGATCCTGGAAGTGTCACCATTCCCGTCACCATTGGGAATGTGTCAATGGGTAAAGCTTTAATTGATCTTGGGGCTAGTGTTAGCCTGATGCCCCTGTCTATGCTAAAAAGAATAAGTGGTTTGGAACTGAAGCCCACAAGGATGTCTCTGCAGCTGACTGACCGATCGATCAAATATTCGCTCGGCGTAGCGGAAGATGTCTCGGTAAAGGTTGAAAATTTTTTAATTCCCGCTGACTTTGTTGTTATTGACATTTCAGAGGATACTGAGGTTCCCCTAATTCTTGGGAGACCTTTTATGAGGACAGCAAGAATGGTAATAGACATGGACATGGGAAAATTGAAGATTAAAGTCCATGAGGATGAAGTGCAACTGGACATATTCGAAGCAATGCAATATCCAAAGGATAAGGGACAATGCTTTATGGTTGACCTACTTGAGGAGGTTGTAATGCAAGTAGAACAAAAACCCCAAGTAGTAGATCCTTTGGAGATGGCATTAACAGGAAGCCAAGCACAATTTACGGAAGAAGAAGAAGCTGACATTGAGGCATTTCTCCACAACTTAGATGCTACACCTACCATTCCCTTGGGACAGGAAGCAATGGAAGAAATTACAACAAAAGCTGATGAAAAGATAACAGGTAAGAAATTGGAACTTAAACCTTTACCCCCTAACTTAAAATATGTCTTTTTGCAGGGAAAGGATGAGAAACCAGTAATCATCAGCAACTCATTATCTCCAAAAGAAGAAGAACAAGTGATTAAAGTCTTGAAGGAGAACCAACAGACTTTGGGATGGACCTTAGCTGACCTAAAAGACATTAGTCCGTCCTACTGCATGCACAAAATCCTTATGGAGGATGACTATAAACCTGTAAGGCAGCCGCAAAGGAGATTGAACCCAACCATGAAGGAAGTAGTCCGAAAAGAGATAGTAAAGTTGCTGGAAGTAGGTATGATTTATCCAATTTCTGACAGCAAATGGGTAAGTCCTGTCCAGGTAGTACCAAAGAAAGGTGGCATCACTGTAATTTCAAATGATAAGAATGAACTAATCCCAACTAGGACTGTTACTAGTTGGCGCATGTGCATTGATTACAGGCAATTGAATAAAGCCACAAGAAAAGATCACTTCTGACTTCCCTTTATGGATCAAATGCTTGAAAGGCTAGCAGGTCAAGAATATTATTGCTTCTTGGATGGATATTCCGGGTACAAGCAAATCACCGTCGATCCCAAAGACCAAGAAAAAACCGCTTTTACATGTCCATTTGGCATCTTTGCTTATAGAAAAATGCCTTTTGGATTGTGTAATGCACCAGCTACTTTTCAAAGATGCATGCTTGCAAATCTTTGCTGATATGATTGAAAAGAGCCTGGAGGTTTTTATGGATGATTTCTCGGTCTTTGGATCCTCGTTTGATCACTACCTACATAACCTGGACGCCGTGCTGAAACGATGTGTGGAAACCAATTTAGTTTTAAACTGGGAGAAATGTCATTTCATGGTCAAAGAAGGTGTTGTGCTAGGTCACAAGATCTCAGCCAAAGGCATAGAAGTGGATAGAGCCAAGATCGTTGTTATTGAAAAACTACCACCCCCAGTCAATGTCAAAGGAATAAGAAGTTTCCTAGGCCATGCAGGATTTTACCGGAGATTCATCAAGGATTTCTCCAAGATTGCCAAACCATTAACCAACCTCTTAAATAAGGATACTCCTTTTAATTTTGATAATGAATGTTTAATTGCTTTTGAAAAATTGAAGTCCAGTTTGACCACTGTTCCCATAATCACAGCACCTGATTGGAACAATGATTTTGAATTAATGTGTGATGCTAGTGATTATGCTGTGGGAGCTGTTTTAGGTCAAAGGAAAAATAAAGTGTTCCATGCCATACATTATGCTAGCAAGGTTTTGAATGATGCACAAATTAATTATGCAACAACGGAAAAAGAATTGCTAGCCATAGTGTTTGCATTGGAAAAATTTAAGAGTTATTTAATTGGCTCAAAAGTAATAGTTCATACAGACCACGCAGCCATTAAATACCTCTTAACAAAACCTGATAGTAAACCTCGACTGATTCGGTGGATACTTTTATTGCAGGAATTTGATCTGGAAATCAAGGACAAGAGTGGAAAAGAAAATTTGGTAGCAGACCACCTGTCCAGATTAAATCACCCCGAGGTAACTATCAGAGAAGAAGAAATTGCAGAGGAATTCCCCAATGAGAAGCTGTTCCAAATCAAAGAAAGGCCATGGTTTGCTGACATGGCCAACTATAAAGCAGTAGGAATAATCCCTGATGATTTAAACTATCATCAGAAGAAAAAGTTTCTCAGGGATGCTATCTACTTCATCTAGGATGATCCTTACCTTTTCAAGATAGGAGTCGATGGATTGCTACGCTGATGCGTAGCAAATGAAGAAGCCAGTAGCATCCTCTGGCACTGTCACAATTCCCCCTGTGGAGGACACTATAATGGGGAAAGGACAGCTGCTAAGGTTCTCCAGGAAAGTTTTTATTGGCCCACCTTATTTAAAGATGCCTACACGCATGTGAAAAACTGTGATGCGTGTCAAAGAATAGGTGGCGTAGGCAGAAGAAATGAGATGCCTCTCCAAAATATCATCGAAGTTGAGATCTTTGATTGCTGGGGAATGGACTTTATGGGGCCTTTCCCATCATCATGTGGTAATGAGTATATTTTAGTAGCTGTTGAATATGTTTCCAAATGGGTGGAAGCTTTGGCAACTCCCAAAGCTGATGGAAGAACAGTGATAAAATTCTTGAAAAAGAACATATTCACCCGATTTGGTGCACCACGTGTAATAATCAGTGATGGTGGTACTCATTTTGTTAATGCACAGCTAGCCAAAGCATTAGAGCATTATGGGGTAAGACATAAGGTGGCATCACCTTATCATCCCCAAACCAATGGTTAAGCTGAGGTTTCTAACCGAGATCTCAAGACAATCCTTGAAAAAATAGTTTCAAGCTCAAGAAAGGATTGGTCTCTAAAGCTTGACGAAGCTCTATGGGCTTATAGAACTGCATATAAAGCTCCAACAGGGCTAACTCCTTTCCAGCTGGTCTATGGCAAATCATGTCATTTACCAATAGAATTGGAGCATAAGGCCTATTGGGCTTTAAAATTTCTTATCTTTGATCTAGCCTGTGCAGGTGAGAAGAGGAAAACCCAGCTACACCAACTGGACGAATTAAGGTTGCAGGCCTACAATTCCAACAAGCTCTACAAAGAAAGGATCAAGAGGTACCATGACCAAACAATCATGAAACGAAATTTCCGTCCGGGACAACAGGTACTTTTATTTAATTCCAGGTTAAGGCTGTTCCCTAGAAAATTGAGGACCAGATGGTCAGGGCCCTTTGAGATCAAGGAAGTAAGGCCGTATGGAGCTGTGGAACTGTGGGATAAAGAGAAGAAAACAACTTGGTTGGTGAATGGTCAGAGATTAGCCTTACCTAGGAGAGGAAACAAAACAAGCTTCATAGGTTCTTTACCTCGATGAACCAAGCTAGAAAGGAACAGGCGTCAAGCTACTGACGTTAAAAAAGCGCTTCCTGGGAGGCAACCCAGAGTTTTGCAAGTTTTTATTCTAGTAATATTAAAGGTGTTAAAACCAATTTTTGTGAAAATGGTGGAATTTCTAACTGAAAATTCTTGAAGTCCTTGGAAAAGGAGTTCCCTAATTGTTTTGCAGGACTAAAATCAAGAGGAAGAAGAGCATGATTCATCAAGGAGGATAAGCTATTATTTCTTCAAAATATTGAAGCAAGATGAAGTAGCCTGAACAACTGCAAAAAGGCTACGTCAACGAGGCTAATTCAAGAGATTCACCATGAACAGGGAGCATTTTAATTTTCTAGCACCTTACTGAATTAATTTCCTTAATTAGCTCAATATGTGCTTAAGACTTGTTTGTTTAAAAACAAAGTAGTATTTTATTTTACTTAGATTTGATGCATGAACACGAATATATCATGAATTGACTTGTTTCAGTATCCATAATAGACTTTGTGAGCACATACATAGATATCATGAACATGTTAATTTGCATCAATCTACTTGTTTGCATAAACATAACCTTGAAAGTGTTTTTAAATCAAGGAAATAAAACCTTAGCCATGTGAAGGAGTGAGCCATACACTTAGTGAGATAAAGAGAATCACCATTGTTTTGCACAATTGAATTTGTTTGAGTCTCTGATTTTGATAAATTGTATGGAAATAATAGGAGATGATCAAGGCATTTTATTCTTTAGATTTTAAACCTACTTGGCCAAATAAAACCTACCACAATTAGGTATATCCTTTGCCACCCCATTTGAGCCAAACATGAGAAAATTCTTGTTCATAATCCCTAAAGCCTAGAAAGAAAAACAATGACTTCCCTTAATTTCTAAGTTAAGAGAGCATTTAAAGTTGGATTGTGTGCAAAAGATCTAAGTCAGGGGAGATAAGGATGGGCAAAAGTGGGAACGTACAAAAGCGGAATTAAAAAGAACATAAGTACGTGATGAGGACATGTTCAAAGCCCAAGATCAAGAAGCCATAAGAGGACTAGGAGGACCTATGACTCGGGCTAGAGCAAGAAAAGCTAATGAGGCTTTAAAACAAGTCTTAGTTACAATTTTGAAGATTGGACTTAGCTTGGATCAAGATGAGCCCAAATGGGTTAATTATGTCATGGAACATGGTCCACAAGTTGAAGGGATGCATTCTACAATCTGATTGAGTTTAGAAGTTATTGTTTGGAGTTTTTGTTCATAATAATTGGCCAAAAAAAACGTGGCTGAGTTTATTTGAGCATAATTGGCATTTGTGGTTGTTAAATCATCCTTAAAGCCACCAATTAGTGTGTTTTCAGTTTTGTTTTGGATAATAAGAGCATCCAAACCGTGGAATAACTTAGAATTAGTGCATTGTTTTGCATTTAGTTGGGTCTTAATGGGCAGCCAATTGTTGAATGCTCAGCCATAGGTTACAAAGCATCTTTGGCTGAATGTTAATGCAATTATAGTGCCTTTAGGGTGGATTTTCGGTTAGGGTTTTTGGAGCATCCTTTAGGAGTTCATTTTTGTGACTTTTGGTATTATGTAACACAAATTGGCAAGCTATATAAGGCAGCCTAAGTGTTAGTCCGAAAATACAATAAGATTAAGCATTTCTTTGATTTCTATCAACCATATTTGTGAGAGTGATTCTCCTGTATTCTTGAGTGATTCAAGAAGTGAGATTATCAAAGGACTCAACCAAATCCTTTGTGTGTTTTGTCTCAAATTGGAGTGATTCCAATATTTTGGTTAGCTATCAAATTCCGCTGCCTACATTTCTTTATTAGTTTTTGCTTTGCAAAACTAATTTTTCTAACCAAGTTCATCAACCAACAAATTGAATGTTAATTTGTTGAACAACTTGTGTTAGTTCTTTGAAACAATAACTTTGGTTCACATCAATAAGTAAAAAAAGAAAAATCTTATTCCCAATCCAAAAACAAAAAGAAGAAAAAAGAAGAAAAAAGAAAAAAGGATTGAGGAAGAGAATCAAGGAGAAAAAGGGTAAGAAGCAAAATGGAGAAAAGAAAACAGGTAACAATAAGGAGTTGGTTTTCAATGCTTTCTTAATTGGAAACGTTTGCATATCCAGAAAAACCAATTTTCTTTGAAGCCTGACCCCATTACAACCCTAAAAAGTCCTTTGTAATCCTTGCATGACCATACTCTTGGATTGAATTGTGAGACAGGTAACAAATTTAAATTGTTAGATTCAATGGTGATATTGAGCGCAAACACTTACCCTAAATTGGTCCACTGACCATTGAGCGATAAGATAATTTCCTTGAATGGACAAGACATTGGATAGTGTGATTTGTTCATGGCATTCAAGTAGTTGTGCATTTGACTTGTTCAGGTTCTTCTATGGTGTCTCACTGGTTTTAAGCTTAAACTGTCTGAAACATTTCAATTCATTAACCAATTGTGCATAAGCATTGATCTTTGGTAAAATGATTCTATTACCTCTTGTTTGAGGACAAACAAGGTCTTAAGTCAGGGGGAGTGATAAGTGCCCAATTTACTCAATTTTGACCTATTAAAAATGGCACTTATCTGTTTATGTTTTAACAAATTAATTAATAAATTCCCCATTTTTTGTAGGTTTATAATATATTTTGGAAGAAAGATGCAAGCAGAATTAAATGAAGAAAAAGGGCAAAAGTGGAAAAGAGCTCAAGATGAAGAACAAGAGCAGGATCGCTCAGCGGGACAACCACATTGCTCAGCGCGAATGAGACAAAGCACCGCTGAGCGGTGAACCCTTGGCCGCTCAGTGGTTTGACGTCGACAGCCACTTGCACCGGCGCATTTAATGCTCCAGCCTGGCGCCAGCCTGGCATGGCGGCGCCGCCCTGAAAAGCTGCCGGAGCATTTATTACTCCGCGTGTAATCATTACGCCGCTCAGCGATGGAACAAGGCCGCTCAGCGATATTGTCTAAACCGCTCAGCGATGGCACCCAAACCGCTGAGCGGTGCCCCCAATTTTTGCCTATAAATAGAGGGGGGCCGAGCATTCAGGACATCACTTCATTCACCATTCCCTCTCTCACAAATTCTTCCATTCTCCATATTTTCTTAAGTTAGGGTTAGGTAGAAAGTTAGGATTTAGAAGCTTTCCTTAACAGAAGTGCTGCCGAAATTGCCAACGGTTGTGAACCGTGGTGGACGTGTGGAGACATTTCACCACTCCTCTGAACCTACCATTGCTCTAAACCCTGTAAGTTTGTAATCTATCCATGACAATGGATAGCTAACTTCTTATTTGTTGGGATTTGATGCGTTGTATTGCTTAAATGTATCCGTCTTGACTTATGTGTATGATTCTATGAAGTTCTATGATTTTAATGATTGATCTTGCACTTAATGCTAGTTTTTGTTTAGTGCTTTGATTCTTAATTTGAGACTTACTTGTTTAAGTGAAAGCTATACTAAGTAAGTTATAAACCAAGTTAAGTTCAAACCTGCTATGCTTGAAGCTTGATTTAATGTTTAAATGTTGTGGACGTAAGTTACAATCATTTAATCTGACCTAGATCAATTCATTTAGTTCTTAACCGCCATAACTGGAAACCAAGAACTAATCGCTTTAAACACCTGCATTAACATCAAGGTACTTTGTTAAGTTTGTGCAATACATTTGACAACCTAATAAAGGAACTTGTGATCTTAACATGCTCAAACGAGATGATTAAGTTAAGAACTGGTGGCGATAAAATCAAAAGCACTCATAGATCATATTAACTAAGTTACTGGTTACATTGAAGTAATATTGCAATTCAAATCCCAACATGCTTCTTTACCTACCTAAACTTAAGATCATTATCGTTTCATCCTTTACTTTAACTGCAATTGTTTATTATTAATTTACTCATCAAAAACCAAATCGATTCCCATAGCTTAAAATAGTTCAACTCAAAGATAATTGTTTTAAACACAATCCCTGTGGATATGATTATACCCGTCTATACTGCAATCGGATTCCTCGTGAATCTGAAAGCTATAAGAAGGATATATTAAATTGACGAGAGTGTGAAATCATTGCAAAAAGCTTTCAACAGTCTCATATTCAACTCCTTCTGATCAAAGAGGTACTGTAGGCTCTTGTGGTCGGAGAATACTTCAAATCGAATACCATACAGATAGTGCCTCCATATCTTCAAGGCAAACACCACTGCTGCTAACTCCAAGTCATGAGTCGGATAATTTTCCTCGTGGGTTCTTAGCTGTCGGGAGGCATAAGCTACCACTTGGCGGTTCTACATGACATCCAAGTCCCATCCTCGAGGCATCACAGTACACCTCATACGGCGTGTGAGGATCTGGTAAAATCAGTACAGGAGCAGTGGTCAACTTCTCCTTGAGCTTGCAGAAGCTCTCCTCGCATTCCTTGCAGAGTGATTTTGAAGGGTCCTGTGACCTGGATTAGATAGGTTTTGATAGTTAGAATATGTGTGAAAAACTCAAGGAGCATCCATGAGCAAAGGGGGAAGAAAAGCAAGAAAAACAAAGAAAACAGAGTCTGGTTCGTCAGGTATTGCGGGGTGGTTCCGCGAAGAGTAACCGACGGCAGTCTAGAGTTGTTGAGCGGCACCTGGGATGGTGCTGAGTGATTCCGCGGAGAGAGACTGAGAGCAGGCTAGTGAGTTGCTGAGTGGCTTCCGCAGAGGTCCCCCAGAGTTGTAGAGAAGATTTCCCCAAGCTGTTGAGTGGAGCCTAGAGTTGCTAAGTGAGCACCAGCAGTTTGCTGGGTGGGTTCTGCGGAGGATCCCTGGAGAACTGAAAGGGTTACGTAGAGGGTGCTGAGTGGGTTCCGCGTAGGATCCCTGGAGTGCTGAAAGGGTTACGTAGAGAGTGCTGAGTGGGTTCCGCGGAGGATCCCTGGAGTGCGGTGCTGAGTAGGTTCCGCGTAGGACCCCTGAAATGCTGAGAGGGTTACGTAGAGTGCTGAGTGGGTTTCGCATAGGATCCCCGGAATGCTGAGAGGGTTACGTGAAGAGTTCTGAGTGGTTTCCGCGGAGGTTCATGCATTATGATTATTTAAAGTAATATGTTAGCATGCAATGCATCATGATAAGGTACATTCTGAGGACTAGAAGTTAATCAGGTAATGAGTAAAGATTATAATGGAAATGAACCTTAGGGAACAAGTCATGTCAAATTATGTGCGGAAGAAGAGAAGAAAGAAGAAATGTTATGAGAAAGTTAAGATGAGAATACAAAGAAATGCTATGAGAAAGATAATATGATAATATGCTGAAATGATATGAGGACGAAAGAAAAGAGGAAAGAATACGAGAAAGAGAAAGAAAAGTTTATATGCTGAAAGAATATGAGAAAGAGAAAGAAAAGATGATATGCTGAAAGAATATGAGAAAGAGAAAGAAAAGCTGATGTGCTGTCGGTAGGTGGCTGGCAGGAGAGGTGAATCGATTAGCACAACCCTCCTATCGGTAGGTAGCTGGCAGGATGCGGGGTCACTTCCCTGTCTGCAGGTGGATGGCAGGGAAGGGGACGATGGTTGTTGTCGGTAGGTAGCTGGCAACGGATTCACAGAGATGAATCAAATATGATTATGCTGATAAGTGTTGTCGGTAGGTAGCTGGCAACGGATTCACAAAGATGAATTAAATAAAGAAAATAATATGAAAGTCTGAAAACAAGAGAAAAGTATGAAAGAGTAAAGTATAAGAAAAAGAAAGAATTATAGTATGTGATGTATGCTTGAATGTATGTATGTATGCAATGTATGTAATAAGGTATGTATGGAAGTATGAACAAGAAAGAAGATGAGTAAATAAGTAAGAAGATAAATGAATATGAAGAAGATAAGTAAATATGATGATGTTAGTACCGTCAAGAGAACGCTCGAGACGGCTATGTATGTATAAGCGAATGAAAGTAACAAGCACGAGAACTTAGTATGAAAGATTAGTTTCCCCCTATCACCTAGTAATGTAGATAAAGCTGTTCTGGACTTTAGGCCAGATCATAATCAGTAGGAATGTTAGTATGCATATTCACTTAGAAACACCTGAGCGGCAGAATCATAGTTGAGTAGAAAAATAAAGAACGATCCCCACGGTTACCCACTGAGGACCTAAGGTTCTCACCCCCACTCCTTTATGATTCTAGGATGGCATGACATGTACGCCGAGACGGAGCCGGTATCGAAAGACATGCAGAGATAAGGACGTCAGAGGATTCCGAGGAAGCGACGGACAAAGACTTCTGTTTTATGTTTTAGATTAGCTTAAGGGATTAGGTGCTCCCTTAGCTCATATGGAAATGTATTATGGCTTGTATACTTGATTTTATAATTATGTATTATTATTTGACTGTGCAACTATGTGATGGACTGAATACTTGTATGTTTATGTATTTCTCTTGCAAGATCTCTAACACTGCCACTCTGTAATTAATTATTGCTTAAGTCCATTGGGACTCTATCATTTGTATCTTTATATGCTATCTTAATCACGCACGGCTTCTACTTTATAAAATGATAATGCACACGAATGATTTTCAAAATGGTCCATATTTTCAAGTAAGAAATATTTGCCAAGCTAAAAGTAGGGACTAGAAGTAACCCCACCAAAGCTTAAAACAACCTAGTGAGCTTTGTTTACTACGTACGGGTAAATAGTTAGCTAGGGTGTTTCGAGCGACTCATGAGGCCGCTCAGCGATACCTAGGCGAACAGCAACATACTTCTTTGGTTTTTCTTGGTTTCTTGCCATCCTTTCTCATGGACCTTTCTTGAGTTTTTCACACATATTCCAACCCTTAAAATCCTAGCTAGTCCAGGTCACAGGACTCTTCAGAATCATCTCCCTAACCCTAGCATAACAGTTCTAACATATTGCAAAATCATCAAAACAAAGTAAGCATACAATCACCACTAAGGGGGTGAGTAAAACTACGGTTACCCACTTCCTTAGAGGCTTGAAAAGGGTAGAAAATGGTGGCAAAGGGGCAGTTTCCTTGAGGGCTTAGCCTTCCCAGATCGTTTCCTGGTTCCCGCAGTGTTCCGGCAGGGTTTCTGCAGCGCGTCAGGTGAGCAAACGGGCAGAGTTTCTGCACTTCCAAGGGATGGATGAATGAAATTTGGGGCTGCTGGTCCAGCCCTTAAATAGCCACGAAAATTTGGCCATTTTCCCATTATGCCCTTTGCCAAAATTACCAAAATGCCATTTTCTATTTAATTTATGAATTAATTAATTAGGTTAGATAATTCTAAGGTCAAATCAATGAATAGTAACCTAATTCTTTATTATTTTCCTTGGAAATCTGCAGCCATCACGTGGTCAATTGCATATGTGGGGCCCACGCAGTCCCGTTTCGCTCGTTTTTTATCGTTCGCAGTCCCGGTGCGTCGCGCACGGTCGTCTGAAAAATATTCCGCTTATACCGTCGCGATCCTCTAATTCCCCACTACCTCAAGGTACTATCACTTTAAGGCATTTGTGAATTTTTCTCCGGAGGAGTATTTTTCACAGATACCTTTGACCCGTTATCTCTCGTCGGTGTCCGATCGGGTCCGTTCCGCGATCGCCAAAGCTTCCTAGTAACAATTTGGGGTTGCTCTAGGGTTTTACCATCTTTTCCCCTATAAGGTATGGTTTCCCAAGATTGGGGCCCACTACTCAGTTCGGCTGGCTAAACGGGGCCAAACGGGACTTTTCTAGTGTTTTCGGAATTGTCCGAAAGTGAGCAGAACTCTATTTTTCCGACGGTTTAATATTTCCACTTAATTCTAAGGGTCATGAGGAACTATTCGAGTGTCGTCAGAATTTCGAGAAACTAAACAGATAAGTTTCTATTAATCTCTGCATGTTAACCTATACAGGATGCTCTACGAATAGTAAATCGGGGAAATTTCACTTAGCGAAGGAGCGGGATGTTACATTGTCTCCAGCTCCAATGTTATCAGCCATGTTTTCTTCTTGGTTGGTTGAAGATGAAGATGATGAAGTTGCTTCTTGCTCCGTTCTTTGTTTGGCTAGTTGCTTTTTCTTCTTTTTACTATTTTTCCTTGAAGTAGCTTTAATCTCAGGGTCAAATAATAATTGATCTTTTGAAGCCTTACCTCGCAAGAGCTAAAGAAATGTACACTAGCCAATAAGATTAGAACAAGAGTTCACAAAATAAAAGAAAATTCTTCAAATAAAAAAATATGAACTATACAATATTTTACAAATATTCACAATTGTTAAATCAAACAAAACTCAAGCTATGTATTTTTGACGCAACTCCCCGGCAACGACGCCAATTTTGATGAAAGCCAAATGTGCGTGTTTGTTCAATGCTTTTGTCAGAAGCCTAATTTGAACTTTCAGTCGTTTCAAAATAATATATCCTACTTTACGGCTTTTAGATCCACAAGGGATCCAATTGCAGCATAGTCGGGTATAATCGTATCCACAGGGAGTTGCAAAAATACCGTTCTTGAGTTTAGTTAATTAAACAATGAAGTGAAGGATTTGATAATTTGTTGCTAGTTAAATAAATAAATAAACAACATAAAAGTAATAGGCAACAAATCAGAGGTAGATCCGGAAGCTTGTTAGGAATTGAATCATCTCATAGTTTCATGCATCCAGTTACTTATTACATAGAACTATCATTTCATTGATTGCCCGCCACCAGTTCTTAACTTGTTCATTGCTTCCGCACATGACAAGATCACAGGTTTCCTTTGGAAACTGTCACTTTCGTACACAAGCTTAACAAAGTACGCCAGCATTATTCCAGATGTTAAAACGACTAATCTTTATTCCAGTTATGGCAACAAGATTAGATGAAAATGATTTAGTTCCAACTCTAATGATTGTAACTATCGTTCACAACGTTCAAGTCTAGAATCTAGCTTAAGCATAGCAATATTGATTTTAACTTGGTTATGACTTGATTAGTATAACTTTCGTTCATACAAATAAGTCCCAAATAAAGAATCAAAACACTAAACAAAAGCTAGCATTAGGCATAAAATCATTCAAGCGAATCAATAGAAGATGAGTAATTCATATGTAAAAGTACATGGATACAATCATACTACAATAATGATCAAAATCCCAACAACAAGAGGGTTACAAATTTATCTTACAAGAGAATCTCAGAGGCAAGGTTTAGACGCTTACCATGACACGTTACCACGCTATCATGACAGCGCTTCGCTGAGCTTCTTCGATCTCCTGGCTCCTTCACCGGCCTCCTCTTTGTTGCTAAACTAACCTAAGCTTAAAAGTACAAGAGAATGAGGTGTTTTGTGGGGGAAGAGGGTGTATGAGGGATGGTTTGCAAGAGTGCCTTGACCCTCCTATTTATAGGCAAAGTTTGGGTGGCTTCGCTCAGCAGTTTGAGTACCACCGCTGAGCGATTCTGGCGGTATCGCTGAGTGGCTTGTACTTTATCGCTCAGCGGCATCATCATTTCACGCGGCTTAATAAATGTGCCAGCAGCTTTTGCAGGGCGGCGCCGCAGTCCAGGCTGGCTCCAGCTGGCACAATTAATGCGGCGGCTGCAAGTGGCTCCGGTGGCAGAATCGCTGAGCGGCCAGGGTGCAATCGCTGAGCGGTTGTGTCCTTATGCGCTGAGCGATTCTTTGTTTACCGCTGAGCGGTCCTTCGCTGATTTTGTCATTTTGCTTCTTTTCCCGCTTTTGCCCTTTTGCTCCATTCTTTTAGGGATTCTTCTCAATTAATTATGCTTGCATCCATCTTTCAAAATATATTATAAACCTACAAAAAATGGGGATTTAGGTTAGATAATTCTTTAAAACATAAGCGAATAAGTGTCATTTTAATAAATCAAAATTGCGTAATTTGGGCACTTATCAGTTAGTGCTTTCTCTCCTTACGCGTACCGGCTGGCCGGGTTAGCGCTTTTTCCTTTACTTCCTCCTTTTTCTTTACATCCTTTACCTTCCTTGTGTCATTAACCTCTTCGAACCAATCCACCCTTGGGGGACTGACTTGTTAACTGTAACAACCTGATTCTTTCATGTACGGAAAGCCCGCGGGTTGGCCGTCATAGAGAATCAAAAAGTATTTCGAGGACCCCGAAGGGGGAATTTAACCGGTAAAATCTTCGAATCAGTGGCCGGAGCTAGGTTGTGTTGTCCGGGAAATTTTCCAGTGCACCCGGGAGAGTTTCGACTCAAACGGAATTCGTTTCGGATACCGGGGAACGCTCGTGAGATTTTTGCGTACGATAAAACGGTCAAAAGTTCCTGAGTGGTAGCTCCCAAGTCGAAGGGAAAAATCAATGGGTCACGGCGGTATGCCTGGAATATTTTTAGGGCAACCGAGGCGTGAGAAATTGATTTAAACGTGATCGAACCAGATCAAACTAACCCTGGAAGGAATTTATCCCCCATAGGAGATATTTACCTTCAGTTAACTTCCAAATAATAATAATAATAATAATAAAAGATAAAAGAAAAAGAAAAAGAGAAAAAGAAAAGGGAAAGGGAAAAGGGAAAAGGCTATAAATAGCCACTTCAGAAGTCATTTTCACTTTGCTTTCACAAAACGTGGGTCCCGTTCAGGCACATCGCGGAAGCACTTTCGGACTCCGGAAAAATTGTGGGAACGCACCACTGTGAAGGGAAAATTCTCTACTCCAACTCCACCAGACCGGAATCTCCATCCGATGTGGGTAACTCTAAGCCCACTGTCTATGTGGTTTGTTTAATGATTGTTTAAATGCATTTCTGTGTATGTGAATGAAAAACTGTTTTATAAAAACTATGGGAAATGAGTTAGGGAAGCTAGATTTGGATGATTTTGAGGTTTGGAAATCATAACTGCATGGATTGGATTACTGTAGAAGCGAAAAATGTTACGCGGAGCAAACCCTGGAGAATTTGCACTCTGGGGCGATTTTTTTACTGTAGCATTCGATTGAATTCCCACGGATTCGAATGAAAGAAGATTTTGGATTTCAATCGAATACTGAGGGATTTCAATCGAATGAAAGACCGCGGAGGATTTCAACCGAATACTTAGAGGTTTCAATCGAATGAAAGACCCAGAAGGAGTTCAGCCGATTGAATCCCCAAGGGATTCGATTGAAAGAAGCAATCGAATGCACAGCTTTTAAGCATTCAAATGCCTACTGGAAACATATGGTTTCAAAGGTTCTATGGAGTCCAGCCTACATGGTTATGTATGACTTTGTCTAATTGGAGCATGCATCATGAGGAAAGGCCGTCGTAAGAGTTAGGACGACCTTAGATAATTAGAAGTTACGCTGAAAGTTAATGAAGATCATAATTGAACCCTAGAAAATAAAGAAGGTTAGGAAGGTCCCGACCCCAGTTGGTACGGACGAACATAGTTAAGGAGTTTAGTTATATGATTAGGAAACCCCTATTCTCTTGGCACGTCTTACAGACACGCCCCTCACCAATTCAGCAAGATGGATTGGTAAGAGCGACGCAGGTAGAGAGACCTGAATATGAAAGAAAAGAGAACAGGCAAAGGCCTGAAAGTAAAGAGAACAGGCAAAGGCCTGAAAGAAAGAACAGGAATAGTCCTGTAAGAAAGAAAGGGGGACCCCGAAAGTAAAGAACTAAGACTAAAGTAAAGAGAAATGAGTCCACGCCTGATCGCGCCAAAGGGTCGGTCCCTCGCCATCCCGGTAAGGGGGTGGTGGTACTTATCATGATGATGAATTACCTCCTATGAGCTTAGAGTGGTTAGCTACCACTCTGGTTCAAGCGCTGCCGGGTCATCATGATAGGGAATAGAAGGAGGTTGTAGCTGAAGGCCACGGTTACATGGGTGAAAGGACTAAAAAGGAAGAAGGGCGCTAACCTGGGTAAGCCGGTATGCGTAAGAGATTTCCCAGACTCCCTCATGCACTATATAGTCATACGCATGATTAAGAGATTTAATGTATGAGAATATAATGAATGTATGTATGCCAGTTTGTATGCAAGTATGTATGTATGTATGGGTATATGTTTATGCATTATGTATCGTCAAGGGAGCGACCCAAGAAGACTATTATGTCTTTAGCAGTAACGACATGTTAATAAGCACGGAGCCTAAGTAATGACAAGATTAGAAACCCAGTCACCTAGTAAAATAGACAAAGTTGCTCAGGTTGTAGGTACAAGATAATAACTGGTAGGATCTAGTGTTGCATGAAACGTAGAGGTTTCCCTGAGTGGCTGAAGAATGCCCGAGTAATTGAACTATAGTAGCCACGTAGAGTTTCCACTAAGAACGCAGTCGTTCTTATCCCCACTCGTGTATGGCTCCAGCTGACCAGCATGTCTTCACCGCCGCCCAAAGGTGTCTGGCTGTTTACGCGCTCTCGACAGCGCAACTATCGGACCTATACCTTATTGGAGACCAGCACGTTCGCCCCTGCGAACTTCCCGGGAGAGAGTTCAGAGCAGGCACGCCGTAGACTTCGCGGGCCAGGGTCATCGCCCATGCGTCCTATCTGGATAGATGAGCGCCCAGGTAGCAGCTCTCGCGACCCGATTCACGTTGACAGAGAGGATGCACCTCCGCCACCGAGACTAGAGCCACCCCGGAGGCCTGAGCCAGAGACAAACCCAGAGCCAGCCACACCGCTAGTCCAAGGACGAGACATACGCACTACCGCCCGCAAGAGTGTTCTCCCAATGCGACCACGCAGGTGTGCACCCCGTGAGTTCACCTACGTGACTGACGCTTCCAGTGAGGACGAGATAGATCCCGCCGAGCTAGAGGAGGATTCCGATGAGTAGCTGCAGGAGAGCCCTTTCACTGCCGACCGAGGGACGGATGTTAGGTTTGTATCGCACACACAATGAGTAGTACTCATCCGTGAGCGTAGGTTTAGTTTACCAGTAGTATTGTGTATATGTATCATTGTATATAAACTGATGTAGAACATGTATGTCCGTGATAGGACAATTGTGCTCCTTGTTATATAAATGTATAATTATGTGTGCGTTACGTATGGGCCGTACATGTATTTTCTACGGGTATTCGCCGTACGCTAGGTATGTACTCGTGCGTCCTTTACTTTCTTTTATGATATACTTATGCGATGTATGATGCGTATGGCTCGATATTTTCGTAGTACAATGAAAAGAAGTTTTAAATTGGCCCGTTATTTTATAAAAACCCTAATTTCAAACCAAGATATAGAATCATAATGGTTCGCAGCACCAGAGGAGAACCACCTAGCCGGAAAGTCTATGACTTAAGCATAGGCCTACTAGCTAGGGTGTTTCATTAACCAATTCACACTTGTGGGGACGGGCAAGGTAACACATCAACCAATCCAACTTTGTGAACTGGTGAGGGGCTTGTCTGTAAGACTTTGCCAAGAGAGGGCTTCCTAGCATATAACTATATACGTGTTCCCTAGGTTCCATTATGATCTTTATACATTAGGTGATTGACCTCTAATTCTCTAGGGTTGTCCTAACACCTATGCACAACCCATTCCTCATTATGCATGCTCTAATACACAATAATGGACTCATCCTCACTCATTGGATCCCTTGGAACCACCAAAGTCTCAAGTATGCCAGGATTCATTTGATTGCCTACTCTTGCATTCGAATGAAATCCCTATGTGTTCTTTCATTCGACTGAAATGGGAATTCATTCGATTGAAATCCCGAGATTTCCTTTCATTCGACTTCATGGGAATTCATTCGAAGGAAAGCTCATTTTGGCTTTCATTCGAATGAAAACCTCGTGTATTCGAATGAATGCTGAAAAATCGCCTTCTCAAGACTCTAGTTCTCAAATTTCCACTGTTCCTAGGGTTCCAATCAGTACAGTTATGCATTTCATTTCTCAATATGTCTCAAAACCCTTTTTACCCAATATCCCCCCAAAATACTACTTAACAGTTCTACAGTCAGATACACAGATATACACATATACAGTTAAAAATTAAATCACATAGATAGTGGGCTTAGGATTACCCACTTCCTATGTGCGTTCTGGTCGGTTGTCCGAGGGAAAGGCATTATCCTCGTCACTCCTCTTCCTATTTTTCCTAGGCTCGGTAACGCAACTGCGATGTGCTGGAACGGTACCGGCAGGATGACTTTCTTTTAAACTTTCGGTTTTCTTTTTGTTGAAGTAACTTGGGGGGCCTTTTATAGGCAAGGGTTCGGTCCCCCCGGCTTCCACTTTCCTTTTCTTTTTCTTTTATTATTTTACTTACTTTATTATTATTATTATGTTTATTTTATATATTTTTTGAAAAAATATTATATTATTAGTTTATGAGAATGTCTACTAATCATTCTCCACGCTCGTACGGATACCCTAAGAATATTCTGAACACGTATCCGCGATCTACTAATTTTCCTGGTCCTAGTGGCATGTCAAAGTAAGGTATTCGTGAATATCTCTCCTGTGAGAGTATATTTTACGGGTACCTTTATGACCTGACGAGATTTTCGATTTGGGTAAAAATTGGCACGGACCTTGCAGCATCCCGCAAGACCATGAAACAATTATTTCGACTGGCATCTGGAAGCAATTAATGTTCTAAATAATTTTTCCAGCCCAATAATTGCCCCTAATGTGCTTGTAGTTAACCCGAAAAATTAGAATTTAAGCAAAATTCTTATAAGGGAAAGTTCGGGATGTTACAATGTAACCATGGTCTAGGTTACAACCACTTTCTTGCCACTATTGTATCGACCCAGAGATGGTCTTTACTGGTATGGTAGCTAACCATGTAAGGCTCATAGGAGGAAATCATCGAATACAATAGCTACAACCACCCCCTAACAGGAATGGCAAGGGACCGGCCCTTGGGCGCGATTAGGCGTGGACACGTTTCTCTATACTCTTCTCTTTACTGGGGTCCCCCTTTTCTTTTCTACAGGACCTGTCCTGTTCTCTTTTTCTCTCTCGGGCCTTCGCCTGTTCTGTCATACTCAAGTCTCTCTACCTGCGTTGCTCTGACCAACCCAGCTTGCCGAATTGGTGAGGGGTGTGTCTGTAAGACGTGCCAAGAGAATGGGGTCTCCTAATCATATAACTATTTACTCTGACTAAGGCCGTCCGAATGCTTGGTGATCGGAGCCTTAGTACTCTGCTTTATTCCATAGGGTCCAATTATGTACCTTTAACTTTACGTGAATACCTCTAGTCATCTAGGGTCGTCCTAACTCCTATGACGGCCGTTTCCTCATGATGCATGCTTTTGTGTACCAAAATAGGCATACCCTCACTCATTGGATCCCTTGGAGCCACTAAAATCTCAAGTCCTTCAGGTTTTATTCGAATGTCTAGGGCTACATTCGAATGAATCCCTGCGAGTTCTGAATTGGGGTTTCAATCGATTGAAGCCTTCAGAGTTCTTTTATTCGAATGAACTTGGGATTCAATCGATTGAAATCCGAAGATTTTCTTTCATCCTACTAAATAAGAATTCAATCGATTAAAAGCTAAAATTGGCTTTCATTCGATTGAAACCTCTGTCAATCGATTGAAAGCTGATGGAATAGGGTCCCGAGACTTCAGTTCTCATTTTCTCCAGAAGTTCACTGTTCCTAGGGTTCCAATCAGTATAGATATGCATTTCATTTGTCAAAATCTCTCAAATCCTTCTTTACCCTATAATCCCTCAATTTCTTACTTAACAATTTTACAGTCAAACATATAAAAAAAACACATATACAATTACAAAATTAAACCACATAGACAGTGGACTTAGAGTTACCCACTTCCTACGCAGATTTGAAGTTGGTAGAATGATAGTGAAGAAAATCCTTGTCACCGGGGTATGCTACAAGGAATTTTTGAAAATCCTGGAGCGCTTTCCCGATGTGCCCGAACGGTACTAGAAAAGGATACTGACTGCTAAAGTTAAAATTTTTCATAAGTTTTCTTTGGTTTACTCCAGGGGGCCTTTTATAGTCGTGGCCCCCTGTTTCTTTTATTTTAAATTATTTATAATTTATTATTATTATTATATTATTATTTTATTATATTTATTCAAATTATGTTATTGTCGTCGCTGGTCCTCACGCGGGCCTCCAGAAAATTTACCAAATATACATCTGTGATTACAATTCTTTCCGGTCAATACCGTGCACTGAAACAAGGTATTCCAGGACTTATTTTCGTCAGCCTTTACTTTAAAGATCCCTTTGTCCCTCAACCGGATTCCCGTTTGCACCGAAACTGGGCATGAACCTTGCGGAGTCCCATGAGATCCTAACCTCATAGTTCTCTTCCAAGTTTAAGGGAATAAGCCTTGAAAAAAATTCCTCCCGTCCCCTAATCGCGTTCCTTTATGACTTTAGTCAGGCCAAAGTTATAAATTCAGCAAAAAAAATCTTTCTAAGGGAGAGCCGGGATGTTATATAAATACACTACAAATCCTTGGGAATATTATTTAAGAATTATAAAGACATACTTAAAGGTTTGACAATAATGTATAGAAAAATATTTCAGAATACTGATTTACTCTTTTTAAGTACAATTTGTAAAGTTGATTATTCTTTTCATATGCATTCAATATTCATTTCTTTATATATATATATGTGTGTGTGTGTGTTCTAAAGTATGCACCTTGGTCCACTCTCTGGGTCCTGAAGCTTCAAGGTCTCTGATAAGGTTTTTGGACTCGTGTTGCGGTGGGTACCTGCAAACACTCCAACGTTCAAGTAAGCAAGGGTTTAAGGAAGTATAGTAAGTGATAATCAGATGATCTTTCATACCTGGGTATGGGTTATTATATAGTTAGGGTGGTGAGGTTCTTCTGCGTGTCACGGTGGTGGGAGAATATCTTGTATCCGCGTGTTACGGTGCGAGGAAAGGATCTCAGAGTTGTTGAGCCCGAGAAGGTGGGAGCAGAGGATCTCGGAGCCGTTTGAAGGCTCGCGAGTATCTGGGTGTATTGGGCCGGTCTGTTGACTATTGGGTCTGGGTCTTGGGGTGGTTAGGATGGGCCTTTATGGCCTAGTCTGTAATAGGAGCCCCCCAGCTCAGAGCGAGGAATAGAATTCTGTGGTTCGAGTTAGAAGTATTTCGAGTGGGATTCTTTGTTGTTGGTTCCATGGATGTTTTGGGCCCTAGCATTTGTATGTTCGTAGAAGGCGCAATTACTGGCGTGTTGTCTGAGAGGACTTCCGCGCAGTAATGTCACTGTATTGGTGTTACCTATCAATGTCTATCGTGCATGTGTGCGCAGAGTTAAGATCAGTGGTTCGAATTTTATGTTGTGATTGAGTTCTCATAGGGTCCGCGGACAACGCGGGCGGCTGTGACTCATGGTTCTCTTACTGAAGACGTAACGTTTGGGGCTCTCCATTTCTGGGAAATCATCCGATGAGATGTGTATCTCGACGTGGGGGATTTTTATGCCGCTTGATTAAGGACACGTGGCGAGGGTGAGGCTGATGGTTGATCGAGGCAGGGAAGTAATGATGTCTTGTAGGGAAAACGCTTCGTTTTTCGTGTCTCTTAAATGCTTTGGTACGGTTTTTGAATTTTTTTGAAACCATTTAGTATATAAGCCTTCCTTTGGCCGTTTCCCTGCCCTTTCACTTCCCCTTCACACCAAACCCTTTCTCCTTTTTGAGGCGATTTTTCTTCTTTAAAAGGTCTTCATTTCCTGAGTTTGTGATATGCACAGGGAGTGAACCCAAAATGATGAATTGCATCATGGAAAATGTGGACCAGGTGGCTCAACTTGAATGAGACTTCTTTGGAGTGTTTTGTTTGATATTTTGTCTTGCAAATAAATGGCCATGTCATGGGATTTTTGTTGATTGTTATTCAGCTCGTTTTTAGCATTAGATGACACCATTAGTTAGCATTAGTTGGTGTTCATTATTTAGTTTTCAGTTTTGTTTTGGATAATAAGAGAATAAGTTAGAGTTAGTGCATTGTTTTGCATTTAGTTGGTTCTTAATGGGCAGCCAATTGTTGAATGCTCAGCCATAGGTTACAAAGCATCTTTGGCTGAATGTTAATGCAATTATAGTGCCTTTAGAGTGGATTTTCAGTTAGGGTTTTTGGGGCAGCCTTTAGGAGTTCATTTTGTGATTTTTGGTATTATGTAACACAAATTGGCAAGCTATATAAGGCAGCCAAAGTGGTAACACGAAAATAACAATAAGATTCAGCATTTTCTTTGATTTTTATCAAACTTATTTGTGAGAGTGATTCTCCTAAATTCTTGAGTGATTCAAGAAGTGAGATTATCAAAGGAACTAACCAAATCCTTTGTGTGTTTTGTCTCAAATTGGAGTGATTCCAATTCTTTGGTTAGCTATCAAATTCCGCTGCCTACATTTCTCTTAGTTTTGCTTTGTAAAACTATTTATCTAGCCAAGTTCTACAACCAACAAATTGAAAGTTAATTTGTTGAACAACTTGTGTTAGTTCTTTGAAACAATAACTTTGGTTCACATCAAGTTGTGTGTGCAAAATTCTCCCAGGTAAACGTGATCTCAGGAAGGTTGCGTGGTCCACGAGATTTGTTTCCCATTTCTCGTTCCAATTACAACACTTCCTGGAGATGCCTCTTCCTGGCGAATCTGGAGGAGCCTCACCCTGTGAATCTTCCTGCGATCGTGTTGATGATCCCGGTGGGCTCTGTTCTTCTCTCTCTACGGTCATCGGGATGGTCTTCTCTTCTCTTGTTTTCTCAGGTATCCCTGGGGTAGGGTCTCTGTTCAGCTTCTCGGTGGTTATACTTGCGTTTTCTCTCTTGGATCACGTATTTTTCAAGCCTTCCTCCGCGTACCCAACTTTCTACCTTATTTCTGAAGTCCACACATTCTTCTATGGTGTGGCCATATGTGTCGTGGTACGTGCAGTACATGGTTATATCTGCTCCTGGGAACATCCTTATTGGTTTTCGTTTAGGGAAATCCTCCCTTTGTTGCAGTTCCCTGTATAGCTGTGTCAGGGACACATTTAGAGAAGCGTAATTGGTGTAGTGCCCCTTCCTCTGGCTTTCTTGTGGTTGGCGCAGATTCTTTCCGTGGTTGGAATCGCTTCCGCGGATCTTTCTCAGTAGCAGATTCTTCTTATCTGACATGAATTTGTTGGCTCCGACCATCATTGCGATTAAGACCGTCAAAGTGGCATTGGGACTCTAGGTTTTCGCGCTTTTGTCTCTGGTCTGCATCTTTCTTTGCTTTTTTTTGTGGCTTCGCTGAGCACTTTTTGTCTCCGCTCCTCGTCCATCCTTGTTAGTTGGTTCAGGGCTAAGGGAGTATAGTAAGTGATAATCAGATGATCTTTCATACCTGAGGTATAGGTTACTATATAGTTGGGGTGGTTGAGGTTCTTCCACATGTCACGGTGGTGGGAGAATATCTCGTATACGCGTGTTACGGTGGGAGGAGAGGATCTCGGGGCTGCTAAGCTCAAGAAGGTGGGAGGAGAGGATCTCAAAGATCTTGGAGTTGTTAAGCCCGAGAAGTGGGAGTAGAGGATCTCGGAGCTATTTGAGGGCTCGCGAGTGTCTGGGCGTATTGGGCCGGTCTGCGGACTATTGAGTTTGGGTCTTAGGGTGGTTAGGATGGGCCTTTATGGCCCAGTCCGTAACAATATATATATATATATCTTAATCGACTTAAAAAATGACTCACTCGTGCATGATAGTGATTAAGACTTTAGTCCACTCTTAAGTGAACTTTATTATTGATTAAATATTTTACGCTTTAAGCAATAAGTTTGATAGAAATCAAAAGAAAATGCTGAATCTTGTTGTTTTTTCGTATTACCACTTTGGCTGCCTTATATAGCTTGCCAATTTGTGTTACATAATACCAAAAGTCACAAAAATGAACTCCTAAAGGATGCTCCAAAAACCCTAACCGAAAATGCACCCTAAAGGCACTATAATTGCATTAACATTCAGCCAAAAATGCTTTGTAACCTATGGTTGAGCATTCAACAATTGGCTGCCCATTAAGACCCAACTAAATGCAAAACAATGCACTAATTCTAAGTTATTCCACGGCTAGGCTGCTCTTATTATCCAAAACAAAACTGAAAACACACTAATTGGTGGCTTTAAGGCTGATTTCACAACCACAAATGCCAATTATGCTAAAATAAACTCAGCCACGTTTTTTGGCCAATTATTATGAATAAAAAAACTCCAAACAATAGCTTCTAAACTCAATCAGATTTTGGAATGCATGCCTTCAACTTGTGGATCAAGTTCCATGACACAATTAACCAATTTGGGCTCATCTTGATCCAAGCTAAGTCCAATCTTCAAAATTGTAACTAAGACTTGTTTTAAAGCCTCATTGGCTTTTCTTGCTCTAGCCCGAGTCATAGATCGTCCTAGTCCTCTTATTTGCCTCTTGGTCCTTCCCCTTGATCGTGTTCTCATCACATATGTGCTTAAACAACGATGTACGGACCTTGATCTTCAATAGTTTCTCTTGTCATTGCTTACTCACAGCTTAGGGGAGAGTTTCTATTGGTGCTCCTAATCGGTTGTTTTTGCAAAAAATTGCGCTCTCTTTTTTTTTTTTTGGATCATAGAACCAACCAATAGGAGTAATTGTGGTTGCTCTCCCCCTACTTGAATGTTACATGGCCTCATGTAGCCCCACACTTTATTGTTTAGCACATATGAACAGATGGACCATAATTCTCCCAAGCCCTAAAGCTAGGTGTATCATGGTTTTTCTTGGTTTAATGGCTCGTAATGGGCTAGTTATACAATAAAAGGGTTCAAGGCTCAAAGGGGCTAACTAGGATTAAATATTCAAGGTAGGCTGATATGGGTATGTAAGCTAAATGCACAAGGAATGCCTCAATCATGTCACATGTCACATACAAGGGCAAAAGTGTAATGCAAAGAACCAGGCAAGTTTTGGATTTGAACATTAGTTAGTGTACACACAACAAAGAAAGGAATAGCATGTAAGGTTGCTATCCTATAAATGGCTCAAAAGCTTACCAGGTAATATCTTTAATTAATTAGAACATGCCAAGATTTATAAAATGCTCAATCAAGCATAATGCCATAATTAAAATACAACAATGCACATTGCACAAATCAATCATTCACTAGTCTAAATTATACCTAATTGATGAATTTTACAAGTAATGCACAGTTAAAAATCTTAACTTCCCCACCCCACACTTTGAAGAATTGTACTAGCTTTGATGCACAAAACAGGGCAAGAAAGAAAAGATAAAAACAAATAAATAAGAGTAAGGGAAGGAAAAGCTCACAAACGGTGGGTTGTCTCCCACCTAGCACTTTTGTTTATCGTCCTTAAGTTGGACATTGATAGCAGCTTCCTTGGTCATGAGATGACAAGAAATTGAACCTCCACTTCCTCTTGGAGATTTCCAACAGTGTCATGGTATGGTTTGAGGCGGTGTCCGTTGACTGCAAATGTACTGGCAGTCTTTGGATTTTTCAGTTCAATCTTACCGTACGGGTGTACCTTGGTAATCACATAGGGACCATCCCATCGAGATCGGAGCTTTCCAGGCATGAGTTTGAGCCTAGAATTGTAAAGCAACACCAATAAAAGATTTGCATAGAATGTGCTTATCATGGAACAACTTGGTTTTTTCCTTGTATAGCCGGGAATTTTCATAAGCATCCAACCGGAGTTCTTCCAATTGTTGGAGTTGTAATTTCCGGTGGCTCCCAGCTTGCTCTAAATCCCTGTTGCATTGTTTTACAGCCCAATATTCCCGGTGCTCCAATTCTACTGGCAAGTGGCAAGGCTTTCCAAATACCAGTCAGAATGGACTCATCTCAATGGGAGTCTTGTATGCGGTCCTATAGGCCCAAAGAGCATTATCCAAACGTAACGACTAGTCCTTTCTGTTGGGCTTGACCATTTTCTCCAGGATTCCCTTGATTTCCCTATTGGACACTTCTGCTTGCCCGTTAGTTTGGGGATGGTAGGTGATAAGTCAATTTTATACCCTAAGTTAT
>QANU01031798.1:0-13487 GCA_003254905.1 Nissolia schottii
AGAGATTACATGCTATGATTGGAGTCAAACACTTAGAGGTTAGTTTTGTTCAATTCACTTAGAAGTTAGTTTTTTTTTCCTTCATAATTTACATTTGTTCTGTTTTCATTTTCATATTTTGAAAATATTAGATAATATTTGTTAGAATTATCTAATTCTAATTGGGTTGCAACCAATTGTGAATTTTTTTTGTTTTGATAAAAGTAGGATGACTTGATCTAGATAGGATGCTTTTGAGCCCAATATTAAGATTTGATTGGTGGGTTGAACATCATAATTGATTCATAGTTTTAAAACTTGACCGTTCAAAAAAATCTTGAATATTTTTTAAAATGTAATTCTTGAATATTTTTTAGAAATGTTGATTAGTAGAATCGAGCCCAATCCACTTGCTTGCATAATCCACTTGCATATTGTTGTGTATTGTGTTGCATTAAATTATATATATAATCTATTTAATGAAATTAAATGATATTTTTTATAGTTATTGATTAAAAGTCAGTCCAGGAAGTGACCCAGTGATCCAATAGGGCAATTGGGTCGCTCACCAGGCCAATTTTAATAACTATGAATTGATTAATGTGGATAATGGTGTAAACCTTAACCTATAGGCCCATGATGGCAGAGTCGTAGGGTTTTGACTATTTAAATGTGTGACTTGGTCCTCTCTGTACTCACCAGTACACATGACCAATCCATAACTTGTCCCATTAAGAGTTGTGTGGTGAGTTAGAGACGAAGCCCTAGCCATGGACTCTTGTAGGTTCGTGTCTGAGTTTATGATTACGGCCTATGACGAGTCCTATTTACATAGTAATTATGCCATCATTTTGGGAGTGTTATATCATGTAATTGCTAATAAACTTTCACTTAATATATAAAATTATTATAGTAAATATAATTTAATGTTATATGTAAAATTTTAATGACCATCAAAATTTAATGTTATATTAATATTTTAATATTTAAAGAGCATATGACAATTTTTAAAATATTACTCATAAAAACAACGAAAATCACTCTTGAATTTTAAAACAATAATGCTAGATGTACATAAGTTTTGTTGTCACTATACAACTATAATATGACATGTATACAAAAGTTAGATGCACTAAAAGCACAAACTTTTGCGCACACATGCACACACTTTTTCTACACACATGCACAAACATTATTCACAGACGGAACCAAATCAGATCAAATTTGTGGAGCATCAAATAATGAAAATTGCTAGAAACCTAATTGCTAGAAATAGAACTAGGGTTATTAATCGTTTTAACATCTGAAATAATGTTGGTTTACAGAATAATAAATGAAACCTAATCATCTTATCATGCTTGAAAGAGATGCTTAAGATAAGAACTGATGGCGAGAAATCAAAGGAAAGATAATTCATATGCATTAAGTTATGAATACAAGAAACTATACATGAATCAAAACCCAACAAGCTTCCTAATGTACCTCTAATTTGTTGTCATTTTGTTTTGTATTTATTTTCTTTTCCTATCTTTATTTTAAAAATCAAATTACAAACCATCCACTCCCTTGAGGAGTTGAAAGCTGCAAAGACGGATGTATAAAATGATAAGAGTTCAAAAATAAGCTTTCAACAGCACACAAGCTTAAGCATCATCTCTCAAAGGATAAAATTGCCCCATGGTTCAAGAGACTTGACGACGAGGAAGAAGACATTGAAGAAGACTCCAACGTATCTCCTCATGATCAAGAATTTCACTGATTCTCTTGCCGACGTGGGTTCACCATTAACAAATAGTGAACACCTTGAGGTAATATTAGATGGTCTAAGTGAGGAATATGTTGCGTTTATCATATCCATCACCTCAAGAGTAGACCCGTATACTATGGATGATATTGAATCTCTCTTGATGGCTCAAGATGGGATGATTGAACATTTCAAGAAATCGTCAAATCTGAAATTGATTCTAGAAAATTATGTGCAAGCTTCTCTACCAGAAGGAAAACGGTCTCAGTAGGACAACAATGATGGAAGGTCTGGTGGTGGCAAAAGAAGAAGAGGAGTGGAGGCCATGGTGGATGGTCTTGCTGGAGGAACAATGGTCACACTTGTTAAAAGCTTTTTACACTCTCGTCAATTTATATATCCTCCTTTATAGCTTTCAAATCCTCAAGGGATTCGATTGCAGTATAGTCAGGTATAGTCGTATCCACAAGGAGTTGAATAAAGCCATTCTTGAGTTTGTTAATTAAACAATAAGGTGAATGATTGGTAAATTGATTTTTACATGAAGAAAAGAAAATAAATAAAAGATAAAATGACAGCAAATTAGAGATAGATTAGGAAGCTTGTTGGGCATTGTCCCATATTATAGTTTCTTGTACTCATGTACTTCATGCATATGAATTATCCTTTCTTTGATTTCTCGCCACCAGTTCTTATCTTAATCATCTCTTTTAAGCATGAAAAGATTATTTGATTTCCTTTATTATTCTTTCAATCTCTTGCACAGTAAACCAACGTTGTCCCAGATGTTAAAATGACTAATAACCCTAACTCTATTTGTAGAAATTATGACTATTAGATGAGTTGATTTAGTTCCACTTTTATGATGCAGTTTTCACTCGCAACAATCCAGTTACGTTCAAGCTTAAGTTAGCTAAATTAAACATTGAATTGATTCCACTTAATAAAGTAGTTTTCACTCACTACTATCACGTTACAAAACAACATTTAAATAGCTAAACTAGAGCAAGCTTTAAGCGTAAAATCAATTCATGTAAATCAGAGAAATAGATAGATTCATTCATGCAAAAGTCATATGGATACAATCATGCTAAACATTTATCAAAAATCCCAAACAACAAGAAGATTATAAACCCATCTCACAAGAGGAAATCACAGAGGCAAGGTGATGGACACTCACTATGACATGTTCTCATGTCGTCATGACAAGGACGGTCGTGCTTCCTTGACTACTCTTGGCTCCATCTCTAACCTCCTCTTTGTTTCTAAACTACACTAACTTTGGATTATATAAGTGAGAATTATAGTGGGAGAAGTATGTGAACAATGCTGAATGCAGGGCCCTATTTTAGGGAAAATCCTCGAGGACCGTTGAGCGGTTTCAGGGCACCACTAAGCGGCGCAGCTTTCTTCACCATGAAGTCTTCTCTTTTCTAAAAGGTGGCTCTGCTCTGACATTATCCTGTCAGCGCCGCTAAGCAGCTTGCAGAGCAGTGTCAGGGCGGCTACAAGGGTTGCAGGGTGGCTTGCAAAAATTGCTTCAGCCTCAAGTTACTTCACTTTGAAGTAATAGGCAGCTAAGCGGCTTATGGGACCGCTGAGTCGTTTGCTCCTCTGGCTCTTTCTCAATGCTTTGTTTGCTTCTACTTTCCTTTGTCCCCTGCTCCTTTCTTCTAAGGGATTTTTCTCTGTAAAATTCACACTTTTATACCATTTGTATCCATCTTTTACTCATGCAAAAATCTTGCAAACGTGGGGGAATTGGTTCGAAAATAAATGGAAAACAAAGCAAAAAGGTATTATTTTAACTTGTGAAAATACTAAAATATGGTACTTAACAACACTCAATGTCAACTTTGTGGTGGCCATGGGTACTTGGCTTAGGAATGCTTCTTTCTGTTTGGCAAAAACCTTCCAAATCCAGTGAAGAAGCAACAACGCTGTTGAATGAATGAATTAGATTCTTCTTGCCAATCATGCTGTATGAGTAAAATTCGTCAGTTGCCTCATCCTATATCTGATCATGTATATGATTCCCCATTGCAACTACTGTATTCAGATATATGGGGTCCTTCCCTTGTGAATTCAACAAGTCATCATACACACTATATCTCCTTTATCACTGCATACTCTTGGTATACATGTATTTTTATTCTTAACAACAAATCCCAAGCATACCTTGTCTTATAATAGTACAAAGCCATTATTAAACTCCAAATTGGATCCAAAATGAAATTCATTAAAACTAATAATAGAAGAGATGATCTTTCCACTCAGCTTGTTACTTACCTTAGATAGAATGGAATTTCATATAGACCTTTCTGTCCTCAAAATCATCAACAAATGGCTAAAAATTGGCCTAACTCTCCTAGAAAAAGCATCCATGTCCCTTACTTTTTGGCCTGATGACTTTACTTCAGCTACTTACTTGATTAATTGTCACCCTTCTCCAAATACACAAAATTGACCCCCTCACAAGGTGTCATTCAATTAAGATCTAGATTACAGTCATCTAAAAGTTATTTTGTTGTGCTGGCTATCTAAACACTAAAACTTTAAACGCACATAAGTTGGACTTCAGGTTCACTCTCGATATTCTATTTATAATCCTACTGCAAGTGGCTCTATTGTCCCTAGTGTCAATTCATCTACAAGTTATGCTATGACAATTAGCATCCGTACCACAAACTTGCCAACACCTGTTGATGTTTCCTCAGATACTCAATCAGTTCCAATATCTTCTCAGCCGACTAATGATGTCACCTCCTATCCTTTGCAAAAAAAGGTCCAAATAAGAGATATTTATGCCTAAGACTTATGCTACTACTATTATGAAAGGACTTGACTTAACACAAACTGAACCCTCTAATGCTAAGCAAGCCTGACATTCACTCATTTGGGTGAAAACGTATGTGGAAGACTAACATTCACTCATTAAACAAAATATTACTTTAAGAGTGTGTGTGGAAGACTAACATTCTGTCATTTGGGTGAAAATGTATGAATGTTAGCAACCTTTTCCTCAATTTTTTACTTAACTAGAGTGATCTTATTAACTACTAATCAATTGTCATCATAAATGCATTTTATAAACTAAATTTCAAATACTTCAGTTTACTCTTTTGTAAGAAAAAATTAAATTTTCTTAGCTATAATTTTTCAAAAAATAACGATATAATCCATACAATAATTGCAAGAAATGCTGATTTTTTTATATACTAATTTATGATGTTATAGTTTTCAAAATAATTTTATGAATGTTACGATATTTACCTTATAACAATTATAACTTAATTTGTAATGGTTCTTGTTATTATATCTGTTTGTTGTCCACCTATCAATAGGCTATCATCCATTGTAAAGCCACATTCTCAACATATTCACTAATATAATTTCTTGTTATCTTTTCTCTTATTATTTTCTGGGTTATTTTCTGTGTTCATCATGAACTCTAACATGGTATCAAAGCTATGGATAGCATCCTGAGTTCAAAGAACTCATCCCATATTCTTCTTCCACTTCATATATAATTTTTCCAGCATGATCATGCTCGTCACACAGAGACGAGTTAGCCTATAAATTTTACATTGCTTTCTCGATTTTGCTGCCTTTCCGAGCCGCCATTTCTCTACTGGCATCATCCAAAGTACTCTCCTTGCGATACCACCCTATCCCCGTCCTCATCGAGGACCTGCTCTTGTGTCATAGTCGTCAACGTCACCAATAACTACTCTAACGTTGTTTGCTGTGTCACCTTCTAATGGTCGGAACACCTCATATCTACTAGCTCTACTGTCTGTTAACCTATAGCGCCACCTCTTCACCATCTTGCAGTTTCATGGTCACCTCTGCAAGTCCCCTACTTCATGTGACCATAACAACCGCAACTCGAAATGTTGCGCATCCACAATGAAGCCACCGTGCATCCACTGTTAAGCCATCATGTAGTTGTCATGCGTAAGTCAGTCCCTACATGTTGTTGTCTCTGTTTCACTTCCCTACATTATTGTTTCTAGAGATTTCAATTCAATTGAAATGCTGACATCTTTTATAGGGATTTCAATGTTTGGGCCTATATCTATTTGGCTTCGTCAATTATTTTTAGTTATATATATATTTTTATGTCTTCATGGTTATTTATTTTTAGCTAAAAAAAATTAAAAATCATCTGAAGAAGATTGTTGTCATTGCTAGTTTGTCCTTGCCCAAACTATTCCGTTGTTGGGTTTGTCCAGGCCAGACTGTTGTCTTTGCTGATTTTGCCCAACTCAAATCAGCTAGTTCCCTTTGTTGGTTTCCCCCTCAAGGAGTAGTATAGAAAGCATTACTGCAATTGGCAAGTGCCATAATTATAGCCAAAGTTAGTTAGAACTAACTAACTTTGTTCGTTAAAACTAATTCAGTTAACTACTACTCTCACTGTATATATACGCAAGCTAAGTGAGTAAACACTCACCGATTCAACTAATGAAAATAAGTTTCCATTTTCACAAATTCTCTTTATCTATTTTGCTTTCCTAACATGGTACCATTCACTGCAATGAGGCCATGGAGAACCTGAGAGTCACGGTAAATTGTTCTACTACTACTGAATTGTGACAGTGTTAGCGAAAGAAATTCGTGAATCTGGTGTCATTCAAGCTCAATGACGAGAACTTATTGTCATGGCGGCATCATGCATTGTTCACCATTAAAGCATACAAGCTTAAGCATCATCTCTCGAAGGATAAAATTCCCCCACGGTTCAATAGACTTGATGACGAGGAAGAGGACATTGAATCAGAGGAGCACATGCAAGGGGACGAGCAAGATCATCATCTTGCTAATTTGCTTCTTGCCTCTATTGTTTCTGTGTTTGCCAATCAATTGGTTGGTTGTGAATTCCCACACTGAATTTTGGGAAAAATTGAGAACAACTTTTTAGCACACACTTGTGCAGGAGTTTTCTTGTTCATGACTAAGCTCAAAGCTCTGAAGAAGGAAGCAGCTGCTCCAGTATACGTATCTCCTCAAGATCAAGAACTTTACTGATTCTCTTGCCAACGTGGGTTCGCCATTGAAAAGTAGTGAACACATTGAAGTAATATTGGATGGTCTGAGTGAGGAATATGCTCTGTTTATCATATCCATCACCTCAAGAGTAGATCCATATACTATGGATGATATTGAATCTCTCTTGATGGCTCAAGATGGGATGATTGAATAGTTCAAGAAATCATCAGATCTGAAATTGATTCAAGTAAATTATGTGCAAGCTTCTCTACCAGAAGGAAAACGGTCTCAGTAGGACAACAACAGTGGAAGGTCTGGTGGTGGCAAAAGAGGAAGCAGGATGGGGGGTCACAATGGATGGTCTCGCTAGAGCAACAATGGTTCCACTCAATGTCAACTGTGTGGTGGCCATGAGCACTTGGCTTAGGAATGCTTCTATCGGTTTGACAAAAACCTTCCAAATCTAGTGAAGAAGCAACAACATTGTTGATTGAATAAATCATATTCTTCTTGCCAATCATGTTGTGTGAGTAAAATTCATCAGTTGCCTTATCCTATATCAAATCATGTATATGATTCCCCATTGCAACTAGTGTATTCAATGCAACTAGTGTATTCAAATATATGGGGTCTTGCCCTTGTGAATTCAACAAGTAATCATAGACACTATATATCCTTTATTGATGCATACTCTTGGTATACATGTATTTTTCTTCTTAACAACAAATCCCAAGCATACCTTGTCTTCTAATAGTACAAAGCCATTATTAAACTCCAAATTGGATCCAAAATGAAATTCATTCAAACTAATAATGGAAGAGATGGTCTTTCCACTCAGCTTGTTACTTACCTCAGATCGAATGACATTTCCCATAGACCTTCCTGTCCTTAAAATCATTAACAAATGGCTAAAAATAGGCCAAACTCTCCTAGAAAATGCATCCCTGCCCCTAACTTTTTGGGCTGATGACTTTACTTCAGTTTCTTACTTGATTAATCGTCACCTTTTTCCAAATACACAAAATCGACACCCTCACAAGTTGTCATTCAATCAAGATCCAGATTACAGTCATCTAGAAGTTTTTTGTTGTGCTTGCTATCTAAACACTAGACCTTTAAATGCACATAAGTTGGACTTCAGTTCCATTCCCGGTATTCTATTTATAATCCTACTGCAAGTGGCTCTATTGTCCCTAGTGCCAATTCACCTACAAGTTATGCTATGACAATCAGAATCCCTACCACAAACTTGCCAACACCTGTTGATGTTTTCTCAGATACTCAATCGATTTCAATAGCTTCTCAGCCATCAACTAATGATGTCACTCCCCATCCTTTGCCAAAAAAAAAGGTCGAAATAAGGGATCTTTACACCTAAGACTTATGCTACTACTAATATGAAAGGACCTTGTGTGTGAACCTTGCTATAATGGTTGGCTTGGTTCATTAATTTACTGACATATGGAGAGACCCTTCTCTTAGCCTATATATAAAGCGTTGCCCCATTGAGACTATTGAATTTTTTTTTGTAGGAGGGCATAGGAGAATTTTTTCTCTCCTAAGACATCTTTGGTCTCTCATTCTCTCAACTCTTTTTTACTCTCTGCTCTCTTTCCCTCTTTCTCTTGTGTCTCTCTCTATATCAATTTTAGATGGGTAGCAAGAGAACCAACCACAATTACTACGTAGAGATTACATGATATGATTCGAGTCAGACACTTAGAGGTTAGTTTTGTTCAATTCACTTAGAGGTTAGTTTTTTTTTCCTTTTCATAATTTATATTTGTTCTCTTATCGTTTTCATATTTTAAAAATATTAAATAATATTTGTTAGAATTATCTAATTCTAATTGGGTTGCAACCAATTGTGTTTTGTTTTGATAAAAGCAGGATGACTTGATCTAGATAGGATGCTTTTGAGCCCAATATTGTCATTTAATTGGTGGGTTGAACATCGTAACTGATTCACGGTTTTAAAAACTGGTTATTCAGAAAAATCTTGAATATTTATTAAAATGTTGTTTTTGAATATTTTTGAGAAATGTTGATTAGTAGAATTGAACCCAATCCACTTGCTTGCATATTCCACTTGCATATTGTTGTGTATTATGTTGCATTAAATTATATATATTATCTATTTAATTAAATTCAATTATATTTTTTATATTTATTAATTCAAAGTCAGTTCAGGAAGTGACCTAGTGACCCAATAGGGTAACTGGGTCGATCACCAGGCAGATTTTAATAACTATGAATTGATTAATCTGGATAATGGTGTAAACCTTAACCTATAAGCCCATGATGGCAGAGTACTAGGGTTTCTGACTATTTAAATGTGTGACTTCCCCTCTGTACTCACTAGTACACATGACTAGTTCATAACTTGCCCCATTAAGATTTGTGTTGTGAGTTACAGAGGAAGCCCTAGCCATGGACTGTTGTAGGTTCGTGTCTGAGTTTATGATTACTGAAACACCCTAGCTAGCTAGCTTACACTTAAGTTGTAAACCGCGCTTAACCAGGTTGTTATCTGCTTGGTTGGAATACTTATAGTCCTATATTAACTTTAGAAAATATCTCTTTACTCAAAATATGGACCAATTTAAAACTTTTTTCCTTTCTTAATGAAAAACATAAAGTATGAGCCATGTCTGTGAATGAAGACAATATATACATATATATACATATATAAACAAGCGATTGAGTCTACAAGACTTAGGCGTTTAATAGCATACCAAATAATTACTCACAACATACTCATAAATATAACTCATACATACTGGTCCAGAAATACTTGCACATATGCTTATACTTAAATATTACAAGTACTGCAATCAAAAGCTAATGGCAAAACGAATCCATTTAGCTAATACAAAATGCCTACATGTCGTGACGTGTAGTTCGGAAATGCAGTCCTGCTGCCTCCCTGAAGTCTCTTGTCTCCAAGGCTCTTTTGTTGTCCTCTGCTGCCTCCTTCGCTCTGGCATACTTGCGTACTCGACTGGAATCATAAGTGAGTGGGAGATGAGAACATTGCGTCCTCAGTGGAAAACCTTGGGGCGTCGCTATTCATTTTCTTCTCAATTATGATTCCACCGCTCAGGGGGTCTCTATGTGTCATAACATACTAAAATCCTTACTTATTATTATCCATACTAGTCCTGAGCAGCTTTATCTAATTACTAGATGATCGGGGAATCTACTCTTGCTTTACCTATGTAAAAGCTCGCGTGCTTTCTATTCCTGATCATCAGGGTATCGGGATACTATTTCACTTGACCACGTACTTGTACTAGCGGGGCCATCTCGTGATACTATGTCACTTGAAGTGCCACGACACTCGGACATAACATCACATTCAACACATATTTTATGCATGGGGAAATTCCCGAGTTTTCTTATATTGTTTACTTGTCTTACTTTCTTGTACACCTTAGGTCCGTAGTCCACACACGGTGTATTGTACCTTCTTGCTTTGCTTACTTATCTTGTCTCTTTGCACACCCTAGGACCGTCGTCCACACGCGATGTAATATCCATCCTAGGACCTTCATCCACACGCGATGTGATATGCATCATAGGACTGCGTCCACTCACGGTGCGTTGTACATTCTAGGACCGTCACCCACACGCGACTTATGGTACACCCTAGGACCGTCGTCCACACGCGATGTAGTGTACATCCTAGGGCCGTCGTCCACACGCGATGTATAGTACACCCTAGGACCGTTTTCTTTATCCTTAATGGCAGAGCTCATACCACACACGCATTTTGCGCAAATGTATTTTGTATCATAACTTTTTATCTTTGTCCGCATCTTTAGGGACATCTTACTTTTTATCTTTGTCCACACCTTCGGGGACATCTTGCTTTCTATGTTTCTCTTTCCTTTCTTTTTTTCATTTGTCTTTATTCATGAATTATGACTTTCTTAACATGTCTTTGTCTTTTCTTTGTCTATGACGGTAGTCATACGCGTAGGCGTAGGCCTGTATTCATCATGAACCAATCCTCATGTCGAGACTGGTGAGGGGCTTGTCCTTTGGACGTGCCAAGAGAGGGGGTGCCCTATTATACAACTATGTTCTTATCTTCAAGGTTCTCCAAGCCCTTTTGGTCGGAGCCTTCTTAAGATATTCTGTTTTCCCTAAGATTCAATTATGGTCTTTGTTAAGTTTAGGCGATAACTTCTAATTTTCTAAAGCCATCCTAAGAATCCTGACGACGACCATATCCTCTTGATGCATAATAACATTCATATGGACATAATACACATTATCATGACACAGAATACATGACCATTTACCTCATGCATGCATTAAGGTACGACAACAACTATTGGGACACTCATAACCTCTTTTTCCTTTGGAATTTTGACTATCGAATACCTAATGAGTCCTAGACCTCATCCTAGGGTTTTTGATAGCTGTAAGATCAATTTTCACACATATAAGTCCAGATTTTAAGCCCTAGGTTCAGCAATTGCACATTCACCCCTTTTTCCTAAAGTACCATTTTTTACCCGAAAAACCTGTTTTTCGTTAGAATTTTTAATCAACCATTAATTGATGGACTCAAAGCTTGACCCTAAAGTTTTCCATAGTTCTGAACCCACTTTTTATGAAATCAAACCCAGATTTTTAATTTCTTTACCCGAAATTACAGTTCTGCCCTCATAAGCCCAAAATGTCATTTTTGCCCGAAAAACCGATTTTCCTTTGGAATTTTATTTCTCCATAACCCAATGGACTCAAGACTTGAACCTACGTTCTCCCATAGCTCTGAACCCACTTTTTATGAAAACAAACCCATATTTTTAATTTCTTTACCTGAAATTACAGTTCTGCCCCCATGAGCCCAAAATGTCATTTTTGCCCGAAAAACCGATTTTCCTTTGGAATTTTATTTCTCCATAACCCAATGGACTCAAGACTTGGCCCCAAGGTTTTTAATGTCTCTGAACCCATTTTTCACGATAATAAACCCAGATTTTTTGTCTAAATGCCCGAAATTATAGAAATGACAATTTTGCCCTTTATGCCCAAAACCCCATTTTCGCTCTATGTCACCTTTCCTCAAAACTCTTCCATGTACAACACTAAAAAAACATTTTTTCACATACTCCAGCATTTATAAATCATATATTATCATCCTCAAATCACAAAATGGCACATGCATGCATCATCTACCAATTATCACAACATATGCTCATCAAGTCACATATACTCTTGCATGCAACATGCAAGCATGCATAGATCTCCAAGAAGATGATTAAATCATAACTTTACCCACAGATTTTTAACAAATAATATATATTTATTTTTAAACAACAATCAAACACATGCATGCACATCTTCATGCATAATATTCATATTTTCTCATAATCACCCATTTAAGTATAAAACCACCAAGAGGTAGTTTAGGCTAGATTTACCCACTTTTGAAGATGGTGTGTAGTGTGGTGAATGTTGAGTGAGGGCTTCTCAAGGGTCCTTGAGAATTCGAAGCTTGGTGCTTCCTTGCTTGAAAAATGAAGGCTATGTCTTCCTTGCTTGCAAATGGTGTGTCTTAGTGTTCTAGAGATGACAAGATGGTGTTCTTCTCTAGATTTTTGGTGTAAGAAAATGAGGAGAAGATGATTAGAATGAGAGGGTTTGGGTTCGGTTTTGGGCTTGGAAAAATGGTGAAGAATGTTTGATTTTTGCTAAGGGAAATGGTGGTTCTTTGGTGGCTTTTTCTCTTAGCTTTCTTGGAGAGGTTTTTGGAGTGTTAGAAGAATGAAAAATGAATGAGAGAATGCAGGTTGTAGGTTCAGTTTTTGGGGTAGGAAAGATGGTGAGAATGCTTAATTTTCTTCAAAAATAAATGGTGGTTCTTTGCATGGCTTTGCTCTTGTGTTTCTTAGGGAGAAAATGGAGAAATGGAAGAGAAATGAACAATGAGAGGGGGGGGGCTGCTGCTGTCTTGGATAGGAAGGGAAATTTTGGGGAAAAATGATGAAAATTAATAAAATGAATTTAGGAGTAATGATGGCTACTTTTGGCTAGGCCAATGCATGTTCATTGTTTGCCTAAATGAATAAAAATCTCATGATGGTGGGGGGTATCATAGCTGCAGCTGCAGCATGCTCAGCCTTGGGGGAATTTTTTGGGCAAATTTTCTTATTAAAATATGTTAAAGGGAATAGGAGTAATCATGCCACGTTTCAATAAGCCAATCCATGTCCATGGAGTGTGGAAAGAGTAAAAAGGTGTAAGAAAAGTGACTAGGCTGCTGTGCAAGAGTGTGCAGCCGTGGGAGAGAGCAGATTTTGCTCAAAAATTGGTATGTGTTCGGTTGTGTTTGATCGTTAACTGTCCGGTTACGTGTGTGGCGCACGAAAAATTATCGATCGACATAAAAATTATCTAAACATAATTTAACACTAATTAATCACTTAAAATAAGAAATTTGGATTTAACTAGGATATTCTAAATTTCCCCCGATAAAAAGTGTATTTTTATGGGTACAGCCAGTACGCACTTAAATTTCTGGTAACGACTGAAAATTAGTACAAAAATCATTTTAAAATAAAATCACATTCTTCAAACGATTCTAATGAGGAATTTAATTTTAATCTAAGAATTTAATTTTAATCTAAGGTACTCATAATTTTCTGTTCACAACAGTCTATTTTACGAGTGTCTTCGATACGTATTAAATTTCGAAGGTGACCGAAAATCGGTTCGGTTCTCATGAAAACCCGCAAGATCACAAGACCATTATTTTGAC